>OZ014522.1:14863932-15463932 GCA_963966055.1 Lathyrus aphaca
ATTTTCAGATAATGTTTTGCTTGGATTTCCATCATAACCTTCCCTCGTAATATATAGAAAGTATCTGAAAATTTTCGTAGCATTTCGAACAATCCTCGATTTAATATGATTTTTTGAACGAAACTAGTATAAAATTTGGTATAATATACTACGATTTTTTGACCGAAACTAGCATTTCAAAAAGTTTCATAGATTCTAATTTTAAGATAATTTTCTGCATGGACTTCCATCATAGCATTCCCTCGTACCATATATAAAGGATCTGAAACATTTCGTAATATTTCGAACAATCGTCGATTTAATATGATTTTTTGAACGAAACTAGTATAAAATTGTGTCTAATATACTACCATTTTTTGACCGAAACTAGCATTTCAAAAAGTTTCATAGAATATAATTTTAAGATAATTTTTTGCATGGACATCCATCATAACATTCCTCCTAACATATAGAAAGGATCTGAAAAGTTTCGGAGCATTTCGAACAATCCTCGATTTAATTTGATTGTTTGATCGAAACTAGTATAATATTGTGTATAATATACTACGGTCTTTTGACCTAAACTAGCATTTCAAAAAGTTTCATAAATCTAATTTTAAGATAATATTTTCCATGGACTTCCATCATAACAATCACTCGTAACATATAGAAAGGATCTGAAAAGTTTTGTAGCATTTCGAACAATCCTCGATTAAATTTGATTATTTGATCGAAAGTAGTATAAAATTGTGTATAATATACTACGGATTTTTGATCGAAACTAGCATTTCAAAAAGTTTAATAGAATCTAATTTTAAGATAATTTTTTGCATGCACTTCCATCATAGCATTCCCTCGTAACATATGGAAAGGATCTGAAAAGTTTCATAGCATTTCGAACAATCCTCGATTTAATTTGATTTTTTGACCGAAATTGGTATAAAATTGTGTATAATATACTATGATTTTTTGAACGAAACTACCATTTCAAAAAGTTTTTAGAATCTAATTTTAAGATAATATTTTGCATGGACTTCCATCATAAGATTCCCTTGTACCATATATAAAGGATCTGAAAAGTTTCGTAGCATTTTGAACAATCCTCGATTTAATTTGATTATTTGATTGTAACTAGTATAAAATTGTGTATAATATACTATTATTTTTTGATCGAAATTAGCATTTAAAAAAGTTTCATAGAATATAAATTTATGGTAATTTTTTGAATGGACTTCCATCATAACATTCCCTCGTACCATATATAAAGGAAATAAAAAGTTTCGTAGCATTTCGAACAATCCTCGATTTAATATGATTTTTTGAACAAAACTAGTATAATATTGTGTATAATATACTACGATTTTTTGACCGAAACTAGCATTTTTAAAAGTTTCATAGAATATAATTTTAAGATAATTTTTTGCATGGACATCCATCATAACATTCCCTCGTACTATATATAAAGGATTTTAAAAGTTTTTTAGCATTTCGAACAAACGTCGATTTACTATGAATTTTTGAACGAAACTAGTATAAAATTGTGTATAATATACTTCGAATTTTTTACCGAAATTAGTATTTCAAAAAGTTTAATAGAATATAATTATAAGATAATTTTTTGCATGGACATTTATCATAACAATCCCTCGTAACATATATAGAAAGGATATGAAACGTTTCGGAGCATTTCGAACAATCCTCGATTTAATTTGAACATTTTACCGAAACTAGTATAAAATTGTGTATAATATACTACAATTTTTGAACGAAACTAGTATTTAAATAAGTTTCTTAGAATCTTATTTTGAAATAATGCTTTGCTTGGACTTCCATCATAACCTTCCCTCGTAACATTTAGAAATGATCTGAAACGTTTCGTAGCATTTCGAACAATCCTCGATTAAATTTGATTATTTGATCGAAACTAGTATAAAATTGTGTATAATATACTACTATTTTTTTTTACCGAAACTAGCATTTCAAAAAGTTTCATAAAATCTAATTTTAAGATAATTTTTTGCATGGACTTCCATCATAACATTCCCTCGTACCATATATAAAGGATCTGAAAAGTTTTGTAGCATTTCGAACAATCCTCAATTTATTTGATTAGTCGGTCGAAACTAGTATTAAATTGTGTATAATATACTACACTTTTTTAACCAAAACTAGCATTTCAAAAAGTTTCATAGAATCTAATTTTGAGATGATTTTTTGCATGGACATCCATCATAACATTCCTTGTCACATATAGAAAGGATCTGAAAAGTTTCATAGCATTTCGAACAATCCTCGATTTAATTTGATTTTTTGACCGAAATTGGTATAAAATTGTGTATAATATACTATGATTTTTTGAACGAAACTACCATTTCAAAAAGTTTCTTAGAATCTAATTTTAAGATAATTTTTTGCATGGACTTCCATCATAAGATTCCCTCGTACCATATATAAAGGATCTGAAACGTTTCGTATTATTTCGAATAATCGTCGATTTAACCTTCCCTCGTAATATATAGAAAGTATCTGAAAATATTCGTAGCATTTCGAACAATCCTCGATTTAATATGATTTTTTGAACGAAATTAGTATAAAACTTTGTATAATATACTACGATTGTTTGACCGAAACTAGCATTTCAAAAAGTTTCATAGAATCTAATTTTAAGATAATTTTCTGCATGGACTTACATCATAACATTCCCTCGTACCATATATAAAGGATCTGAAACGTTTCGTATTATTTCGAATAATCGTCGATTTAATATGATTTTTTGAACGAAACTAGTATAAAATTGTGTCTAATATACTACCATTTTTTGACCGAAACTAGCATTTCAAAAAATTTCATAGAATATAATTTGAAGATAAATTTTTGCATGGACATCCATCATAACATTCCTCGTAACATATAGAAAGGATCTGAAACGTTTCGGAGCATTTCGAACAATCCTCGAATAAATTTGATTATTTGATCGAAACTAGTATAAAATTGTGTATAATATACTACTATTTTTTTTACCGAAACTAGCATTTCAAAAAGTTTCATAAAATCTAATTTTAAGATAATTTTTTGCATGGACTTCCATCATAACATTCCCTCGTACCATATATAAAGGATCTGAAAAGTTTTTTAGCTTTTTGAACAATCCTCAATTTATTTGATTAGTTGATCGAAACTAGTATTAAATTGTGTATAATATACTACGCTTTTTGACCAAAACTAGCATTTCAAAAAGTTTCATAGAATCTAATTTTGAGATGATTTTTTGCATGGACATCCATCATAACATTCCTCGTAACATATAGAAAGGATCTGAAAAGTTTCGGAGCATTTCAAACCATCCTCGATTTAATTATATTATTTGACCGAAACTAGTATAAAATCGTGTATAATATACTAAGATTTTTGAACGAAACTAGTATTTATATAAATTTCATAGAATCTAATTTTCAGATAATGTTTTGCGTCGATTTCCATCATAACCTTCCCTCGTAATATATAGAAAGTATCTGAAAATATTCGTAGCAATTCGAACAATCCTCGATTTAATATGATTTTTTGAACGAAACTAGTATAAAATTTGTATAATATACTACGATTTTTTGACCGAAACTAGCATTTCAAAAGTTTCATAGAATCTAATTTTAAGATAATTTTCTGCATGGACTTCCATCATAACATTCCCTCGTACCATATATAAAGGATCTGAAATGTTTCGTATTATTTCGAACAATCGTCGATTTAATATGATTTTTTGAACGAAACTAGTATAAAATTGTGTCTAATATACTACCATTTTTTGACCGAAACTTGCATTTCAAAAAGTTTCATAGAATATAATTTTAAGATAATTTTTTGCATGGACATCCATCATAACATTCCTCGTAACATATAGAAAGGATCTGAAAAGTTTCGGAGCATTTCGAACAATCCTCGATTTAATTTGATTGTTTGACCGAAACTAGTATAATATTGTGTATAATATACTACGATTTTTTGACCTAAACTAGCATTTCAAAAAGTTTCATAAAATCTAATTTTAAGATAATTTTTTCCATGGACATCTATCATAACATTCCCTCGTAACATATAGAAAGGATCTGAAAAGTTCTGTAGCATTTCGAACTATCCTCGATTTAATTTGATTATTTGATCGAAACTAGTATAAAATTGTGTATAATATACTACGGATTTTTTATCGAAACTAGCATTTCAAAAAGTTTCATAGAATATAATTTTAAGATAATTTTTTGCATGCACTTCTACCATAGCATTCCCTCGTAACATATGGAAAGGATCTGAAAAGTTTCATAGCATTTCGAACAATCCTCGATTTAATTTGATTTTTTGACCGAAATTGGTATAAAATTGTGTATAATATACTATGATTTTTTGAACGAAACTACCATTTCAAAAAGTTTTTAGAATCTAATTTTAAGATAATTTTTTGCATGGACTTCCATCATAAGATTCCCTTGTACCATATATAAAGGATCTGAAAAGTTTCGTAGCATTTTGAACAATCCTCGATTTAATTTGATTATTTGATTGTAACTAGTATAAAATTGTGTATAATATACTATTATTTTTTGATCGAAACTAGCATTTAAAAAAGTTTCATAGAATATAAATTTATGGTAATTTTTTGAATGGACTTCCATCATAACATTCCCTCGTACATAATATATAAAGGAAATAAAAAGTTTCGTAGCATTTCGAACAATCCTCGATTTAATATGATTTTTTGAACAAAACTAGTATAATATTGTGTATAATATACTACGATTTTTTTAGCATTTCGAACAAACGTCGATTTACTATGAATTTTTTAACGAAACTAGTATAAAATTGTGTATAATATACTTCGAATTTTTTACCGAAATTAGTATTTCAAAAAGTTTAATAGAATATAATTATAAGATAATTTTTTGCATGGACATTTATCATAACAATCCCTCGTAACATATATAGAAAGGATATGAAAAGTTTCGGAGCATTTCGAACAATCCTCGATTTAATTTGAACATTTTACCGAAACTAGTATAAAATTGTGTATAATATACTACAATTTTTGAACGAAACTAGTATATAAATAAGTTTCTTAGAATCTTATTTTGAAATAATGCTTTGCTTGGACTTCCATCATAACCTTCCCTCGTAACATTTAGAAATGATCTGAAACGTTTCGTAGCATTTCGAACAATCCTCGATTAAATTTGATTATTTGATCGAAACTAGTATAAAATTGTGTATAATATACTACTATTTTTTTTTACCGAAACTAGCATTTCAAAAAGTTTCATAAAATCTAATTTTAAGATAATTTTTTGCATGGACTTCCATCATAACATTCCCTCGTACCATATATAAAGGATCTGAAAAGTTTTGTAGCATTTCGAACAATCCTCAATTTATTTGATTAGTTGATCGAAACTAGTATTAAATTGTGTATAATATACTACACTTTTTTAACCAAAACTAGCATTTCAAAAAGTTTCATAGAATCTAATTTTGAGATGATTTTTTGCATGGACATCCATCATAACATTCCTTGTCACATATAGAAAGGATCTGAAAAGTTTCATAGCATTTCGAACAATCCTCGATTTAATTTGATTTTTTGACCGAAATTGGTATAAAATTGTGTATAATATATTATGATTTTTTGAACGAAACTACCATTTCAAAAAGTTTCTTAGAATCTAATTTTAAGATAATTTTTTGCATGGACTTCCATCATAAGATTCCCTCGTACCATATATAAAGGATCTGAAACGTTTCGTATTATTTCGAATAATCGTCGATTTAACCTTCCCTCGTA
The DNA here is from genome assembly GCA_963966055.1 of Lathyrus aphaca. NCBI lineage: Eukaryota > Viridiplantae > Streptophyta > Magnoliopsida > Fabales > Fabaceae > Lathyrus > Lathyrus aphaca. The sequence continues at coordinate 14,869,736 of OZ014522.1, forward strand.
ATATATAGAAAGTATCTGAAAATATTCGTAGCATTTCGAACAATCCTCGATTTAATATGATTTTTTGAACGAAATTAGTATAAAACTTTGTATAATATACTACGATTGTTTGACCGAAACTAGCATTTCAAAAAGTTTCATAGAATCTAATTTTAAGATAATTTTCTGCATGGACTTACATCATAACATTCCCTCGTACCATATATAAAGGATCTGAAACGTTTCGTATTATTTCGAATAATCGTCGATTTAATATGATTTTTTGAACGAAACTAGTATAAAATTGTGTCTAATATACTACCATTTTTTGACCGAAACTAGCATTTCAAAAAATTTCATAGAATATAATTTTAAGATAAATTTTTGCATGGACATCCATCATAACATTCCTCGTAACATATAGAAAGGATCTGAAACGTTTCGGAGCATTTCGAACAATCCTCGAATAAATTTGATTATTTGATCGAAACTAGTATAAAATTGTGTATAATATACTACTATTTTTTTTACCGAAACTAGCATTTCAAAAAGTTTCATAAAATCTAATTTTAAGATAATTTTTTGCATGGACTTCCATCATAACATTCCCTCGTACCATATATAAAGGATCTGAAAAGTTTTTTAGCTTTTTGAACAATCCTCAATTTATTTGATTAGTTGATCGAAACTAGTATTAAATTGTGTATAATATACTACGCTTTTTGACCAAAACTAGCATTTCAAAAAGTTTCATAGAATCTAATTTTGAGATGATTTTTTGCATGGACATCCATCATAACATTCCTCGTAACATATAGAAAGGATCTGAAAAGTTTCGGAGCATTTCAAACCATCCTCGATTTAATTATATTATTTGACCGAAACTAGTATAAAATCGTGTATAATATACTAAGATTTTTGAACGAAACTAGTATTTATATAAATTTCATAGAATCTAATTTTCAGATAATGTTTTGCGTCGATTTCCATCATAACCTTCCCTCGTAATATATAGAAAGTATCTGAAAATATTCGTAGCAATTCGAACAATCCTCGATTTAATATGATTTTTTGAACGAAACTAGTATAAAATTTGTATAATATACTACGATTTTTTGACCGAAACTAGCATTTCAAAAGTTTCATAGAATCTAATTTTAAGATAATTTTCTGCATGGACTTCCATCATAACATTCCCTCGTACCATATATAAAGGATCTGAAATGTTTCGTATTATTTCGAACAATCGTCGATTTAATATGATTTTTTGAACGAAACTAGTATAAAATTGTGTCTAATATACTACCATTTTTTGACCGAAACTTGCATTTCAAAAAGTTTCATAGAATATAATTTTAAGATAATTTTTTGCATGGACATCCATCATAACATTCCTCGTAACATATAGAAAGGATCTGAAAAGTTTCGGAGCATTTCGAACAATCCTCGATTTAATTTGATTGTTTGACCGAAACTAGTATAATATTGTGTATAATATACTACGATTTTTTGACCTAAACTAGCATTTCAAAAAGTTTCATAAAATCTAATTTTAAGATAATTTTTTCCATGGACATCTATCATAACATTCCCTCGTAACATATAGAAAGGATCTGAAAAGTTCTGTAGCATTTCGAACTATCCTCGATTTAATTTGATTATTTGATCGAAACTAGTATAAAATTGTGTATAATATACTACGGATTTTTTATCGAAACTAGCATTTCAAAAAGTTTCATAGAATATAATTTTAAGATAATTTTTTGCATGCACTTCTACCATAGCATTCCCTCGTAACATATGGAAAGGATCTGAAAAGTTTCATAGCATTTCGAACAATCCTCGATTTAATTTGATTTTTTGACCGAAATTGGTATAAAATTGTGTATAATATACTATGATTTTTTGAACGAAACTACCATTTCAAAAAGTTTTTAGAATCTAATTTTAAGATAATTTTTTGCATGGACTTCCATCATAAGATTCCCGTGTACCATATATAAAGGATCTGAAAAGTTTCGTAGCATTTTGAACAATCCTCGATTTAATTTGATTATTTGATTGTAACTAGTATAAAATTGTGTATAATATACTATTATTTTTTGATCGAAACTAGCATTTAAAAAAGTTTCATAGAATATAAATTTATGGTAATTTTTTGAATGGACTTCCATCATAACATTCCCTCGTACATAATATATAAAGGAAATAAAAAGTTTCGTAGCATTTCGAACAATCCTCGATTTAATATGATTTTTTGAACAAAACTAGTATAATATTGTGTATAATATACTACGATTTTTTTAGCATTTCGAACAAACGTCGATTTACTATGAATTTTTTAACGAAACTAGTATAAAATTGTGTATAATATACTTCGAATTTTTTACCGAAATTAGTATTTCAAAAAGTTTAATAGAATATAATTATAAGATAATTTTTTGCATGGACATTTATCATAACAATCCCTCGTAACATATATAGAAAGGATATGAAAAGTTTCGGAGCATTTCGAACAATCCTCGATTTAATTTGAACATTTTACCGAAACTAGTATAAAATTGTGTATAATATACTACAATTTTTGAACGAAACTAGTATTTAAATAAGTTTCTTAGAATCTTATTTTGAAATAATGCTTTGCTTGGACTTCCATCATAACCTTCCCTCGTAACATTTAGAAATGATCTGAAACGTTTCGTAGCATTTCGAACAATCCTCGATTAAATTTGATTATTTGATCGAAACTAGTATAAAATTGTGTATAATATACTACTATTTTTTTTTACCGAAACTAGCATTTCAAAAAGTTTCATAAAATCTAATTTTAAGATAATTTTTTGCATGGACTTCCATCATAACATTCCCTCGTACCATATATAAAGGATCTGAAAAGTTTTGTAGCATTTCGAACAATCCTAAATTTATTTGATTAGTTGATCGAAACTAGTATTAAATTGTGTATAATATACTACACTTTTTTAACCAAAACTAGCATTTCAAAAAGTTTCATAGAATCTAATTTTGAGATGATTTTTTGCATGGACATCCATCATAACATTCCTTGTCACATATAGAAAGGATCTGAAAAGTTTCATAGCATTTTGAACAATCCTCGATTTAATTTGATTTTTTGACCGAAATTGGTATAAAATTGTGTATAATATACTATGATTTTTTGAACGAAACTACCATTTCAAAAAGTTTCTTAGAATCTAATTTTAAGATAATTTTTTGCATGGACTTCCATCATAAGATTCCCTCGTACCATATATAAAGGATCTGAAACGTTTCGTATTATTTCGAATAATCGTCGATTTAACCTTCCCTCGTAATATATAGAAAGTATCTGAAAATATTCGTAGCAATTCGAACAATCCTCGATTTAATATGATTTTTTGAACGAAACTAGTATAAAATTTGTATAATATACTACGATTTTTTGACCGAAACTAGCATTTCAAAAGTTTCATAGAATCTAATTTTAAGATAATTTTCTGCATGGACTTCCATCATAACATTCCCTCGTACCTTATATAAAGGATCTGAAATGTTTCGTATTATTTCGAACAATCGTCGATTTAATATGATTTTTTGAACGAAACTAGTATAAAATTGTGTCTAATATACTACCATTTTTTGACCGAAACTTGCATTTCAAAAAGTTTCATAGAATATAATTTTAAGATTATTTTTTGCATGGACATCCATCATAACATTCCTCGTAACATATAGAAAGGATCTGAAAAGTTTCGGAGCATTTCGAACAATCCTCGATTTAATTTGATTGTTTGACCGAAACTAGTATAATATTGTGTATAATATACTACGATTTTTTGACCTAAACTAGCATTTCAAAAAGTTTCATAAAATCTAATTTTAAGATAATTTTTTCCATGGACATCTATCATAACATTCCCTCGTAACATATAGAAAGGATCTGAAAAGTTCTGTAGCATTTCGAACTATCCTCGATTTAATTTGATTATTTGATCGAAACTAGTATATAATTGTGTATAATATACTACAGATTTTTTATCGAAACTAGCATTTCAAAAAGTTTCGTAGAATATAATTTTAAGATAATTTTTTGCATGCACTTCTACCATAGCATTCCCTCGTAACATATGGAAAGGATCTGAAAAGTTTCATAGCATTTCGAACAATCCTCGATTTAATTTGATTTTTTGACCGAAATTGGTATAAAATTGTGTATAATATACTATGATTTTTTGAACGAAACTACCATTTCAAAAAGTTTCTTAGAATCTAATTTTAAGATAATTTTTTGCATGGACTTCCATCATAAGATTCCCTTGTACCATATATAAAGGATCTGAAAAGTTTCGTAGCATTTTGAACAATCCTCGATTTAATTTGATTATTTGATTGTAACTAGTATGAAATTGTGTATAATATACTATTATTTTTTGATCGAAACTAGCATTTAAAAAAGTTTCATAGAATATAAATTTATGGTAATTTTTTGAATGGACTTCCATCATAACATTCCCTCGTACCATATATAAAGGAAATAAAAAGTTTCGTAGCATTTCGAACAATCCTCGATTTAATATGATTTTTTGAACAAAACTAGTATAATATTGTGTATAATATACTACGATTTTTTTACCGAAACTAGCATTTTTAAAAGTTTCATAGAATATAATTTTAAGATAATTTTTTACATGGACATCCATCATAACATTCCCTCGTACTATATATAAAGGATTTTAAAAGTTTTTTAGCATTTCGAACAAACGTCGATTTACTATGAATTTTTGAACGAAACTAGTATAAAATTGTGTATAATATACTTCGAATTTTTTACCGAAATTAGTATTTCAAAAATTTTAATAGAATATAATTATAAGATAATTTTTTGCATGGATATTTATCATAACAATCCCTCGTAACATATATAGAAAGAATATGAAAAGTTTCGGAGCATTTCGAACAATCCTCGATTTAATTTGAACATTTTACCGAAACTAGTATAAAATTGTGTATAATATACTACAATTTTTGAACGAAACTAGTATTTAAATAAGTTTCTTAGAATCTTATTTTGAAATAATGCTTTGCTTGGACTTCCATCATAACCTTCCCTCGTAACATTTAGAAATGATCTGAAACGTTTCGTAGCATTTCGAACAATCCTCGATTAAATTTGATTATTTGATCGAAACTAGTATAAAATTGTGTATAATATACTACTATTTTATGACCGAAACTAGCAATTCAAAAAGACTCATAAAATCTAATTTTAAGATAATTTTTTGCATGGACTTCCATCATAACATTCCCTCGTACCATATATAAAGGATCTGAAAAGTTTTGTAGCATTTCGAACAATCCTCAATTTATTTGATTAGTTGATCGAAACTAGTATTAAATTGTGTATAATATACTACGCTTTTTTTGCAAAAACTAGCATTTCAAAAAGTTTCATAGAATCTAATTTTGAGATGATTTTTTGCATGGACATCCATCATAACATTCCTCGTAACATATAGAAAGGATCTGAAAAGTTTCGGAGCATTTCAAACCATCCTCGATTTAATTTGATTATTTGACCGAAACTAGTATAAAATCGTGTATAATATACTAAGATTTTTGAACGAAACTAGTATTTAAATAAATTTCATAGAATCTAATTTTCAGATAATGTTTTGCGTCGATTTCCATCGTAACCTTCCCTCGTAATATATAGAAAGTATCTGAAAATATTCGTAGCAATTCGAACAATCCTCGATTTAATATGATTTTTTGAACGAAACTAGTATAAAATTTGTATAATATACTACGATTTTTTGACCGAAACTAGCATTTCAAAAGTTTCATAGAATCTAATTTTAAGATAATTTTCTGCATGGACTTCCATCATAACATTCCCTCGTACCATATATAAAGGATCTGAAATGTTTCGTATTATTTCGAACAATCGTCGATTTAATATGATTTTTTGAACGAAACTAGTATAAAATTGTGTCTAATATACTACCATTTTTTGACCGAAACTTGCATTTCAAAAAGTTTCATAGAATATAATTTTAAGATAATTTTTTGCATGGACATCCATCATAACATTCCTCGTAACATATAGAAAGGATCTGAAAAGTTTCGGAGCATTTCGAACAATCCTCGATTTAATTTGATTGTTTGACCGAAACTAGTATAATATTGTGTATAATATACTACGATTTTTTGACCTAAACTAGCATTTCAAAAAGTTTCATAAAATCTAATTTTAAGATAATTTTTTCCATGGACATCTATCATAACATTCCCTCGTAACATATAGAAAGGATCTGAAAAGTTCTGTAGCATTTCGAACTATCCTCGATTTAATTTGATTATTTGATCGAAACTAGTATAAAATTGTGTATAATATACTACGGATTTTTTATCGAAACTAGCATTTCAAAAAGTTTCATAGAATATAATTTTAAGATAATTTTTTGCATGCACTTCTACCATAGCATTCCCTCGTAACATATGGAAAGGATCTGAAAAGTTTCATAGCATTTCGAACAATCCTCGATTTAATTTGATTTTTTGACCGAAATTGGTATAAAATTGTGTATAATATACTATGATTTTTTGAACGAAACTACCATTTCAAAAAGTTTTTAGAATCTAATTTTAAGATAATTTTTTGCATGGACTTCCATCATAAGATTCCCTTGTACCATATATAAAGGATCTGAAAAGTTTCGTAGCATTTTGAACAATCCTCGATTTAATTTGATTATTTGATTGTAACTAGTATAAAATTGTGTATAATATACTATTATTTTTTGATCGAAACTAGCATTTAAAAAAGTTTCATAGAATATAAATTTATGGTAATTTTTTGAATGGACTTCCATCATAACATTCCCTCGTACATAATATATAAAGGAAATAAAAAGTTTCGTAGCATTTCGAACAATCCTCGATTTAATATGATTTTTTGAACAAAACTAGTATAATATTGTGTATAATATACTACGATTTTTTTAGCATTTCGAACAAACGTCGATTTACTATGAATTTTTTAACGAAACTAGTATAAAATTGTGTATAATATACTTCGAATTTTTTACCGAAATTAGTATTTCAAAAAGTTTAATAGAATATAATTATAAGATAATTTTTTGCATGGACATTTATCATAACAATCCCTCGTAACATATATAGAAAGGATATGAAAAGTTTCGGAGCATTTCGAACAATCCTCGATTTAATTTGAACATTTTACCGAAACTAGTATAAAATTGTGTATAATATACTACAATTTTTGAACGAAACTAGTATTTAAATAAGTTTCTTAGAATCTTATTTTGAAATAATGCTTTGCTTGGACTTCCATCATAACCTTCCCTCGTAACATTTAGAAATGATCTGAAACGTTTCGTAGCATTTCGAACAATCCTCGATTAAATTTGATTATTTGATCGAAACTAGTATAAAATTGTGTATAATATACTACTATTTTTTTTTACCGAAACTAGCATTTCAAAAAGTTTCATAAAATCTAATTTTAAGATAATTTTTTGCATGGACTTCCATCATAACATTCCCTCGTACCATATATAAAGGATCTGAAAAGTTTTGTAGCATTTCGAACAATCCTCAATTTATTTGATTAGTTGATCGAAACTAGTATTAAATTGTGTATAATATACTACACTTTTTTAACCAAAACTAGCATTTCAAAAAGTTTCATAGAATCTAATTTTGAGATGATTTTTTGCATGGACATCCATCATAACATTCCTTGTCACATATAGAAAGGATCTGAAAGGTTTCATAGCATTTCGAACAATCCTCGATTTAATTTGATTTTTTGACCGAAATTGGTATAAAATTGTGTATAATATACTATGATTTTTTGAACGAAACTACCATTTCAAAAAGTTTCTTAGAATCTAATTTTAAGATAATTTTTTGCATGGACTTCCATCTTAAGATTCCCTCGTACCATATATAAAGGATCTGAAACGTTTCGTATTATTTCGAATAATCGTCGATTTAACCTTCCCTCGTAATATATAGAAAGTATCTGAAAATATTCGTAGCAATTCGAACAATCCTCGATTTAATATGATTTTTTGAACGAAACTAGTATAAAATTTGTATGATATACTACGATTTTTTGACCGAAACTAGCATTTCAAAAGTTTCATAGAATCTAATTTTAAGATAATTTTCTGCATGGACTTCCATCATAACATTCCCTCGTACCATATATAAAGGATCTGAAATGTTTCGTATTATTTCGAACAATCGTCGATTTAATATGATTTTTTGAACGAAACTAGTATAAAATTGTGTCTAATATACTACCATTTTTTGACCGAAACTTGCATTTCAAAAAGTTTCATAGAATATAATTTTAAGATAATTTTTTGCATGGACATCCATCATAACATTCCTCGTAACATATAGAAAGGATCTGAAAAGTTTCGGAGCATTTCGAACAATCCTCGATTTAATTTGATTGTTTGACCGAAACTAGTATAATATTGTGTATAATATACTACGATTTTTTGACCTAAACTAGCATTTCAAAAAGTTTCATAAAATCTAATTTTAAGATAATTTTTTCCATGGACATCTATCATAACATTCCCTCGTAACATATAGAAAGGATCTGAAAAGTTCTGTAGCATTTCGAACTATCCTCGATTTAATTTGATTATTTGATCGAAACTAGTATAAAATTGTGTATAATATACTACGGATTTTTTATCGAAACTAGCATTTCAAAAAGTTTCATAGAATATAATTTTAAGATAATTTTTTGCATGCACTTCTACCATAGCATTCCCTCGTAACATATGGAAAGGATCTGAAATGTTTCATAGCATTTCGAACAATCCTCGATTTAATTTGATTTTTTGACCGAAATTGGTATAAAATTGTGTATAATATACTATGATTTTTTGAACGAAACTACCATTTCAAAAAGTTTCTTAGAATCTAATTTTAAGATAATTTTTTGCATGGACTTCCATCATATGATTCCCTTGTACCATATATAAAGGATCTGAAAAGTTTCGTAGCATTTTGAACAATCCTCGATTTAATTTGATTATTTGATTGTAACTAGTATAAAATTGTGTATAATATACTATTATTTTTTGATCGAAACTAGCATTTAAAAAAGTTTCATAGAATATAAATTTATGGTAATTTTTTGAATGGACTTCCATCATAACATTCCCTCGTACCATATATAAAGGAAATAAAAAGTTTCGTAGCATTTCGAACAATCCTCGATTTAATATGATTTTTTGAACAAAACTAGTATAATATTGTGTATAATATACTACGATTTTTTTACCGAAACTAGCATTTTTAAAAGTTTCATAGAATATAATTTTAAGATAATTTTTTACATGGACATCCATCATAACATTCCCTCGTACTATATATAAAGGATTTTAAAAGTTTTTTAGCATTTCGAACAAACGTCGATTTACTATGAATTTTTGAACAAAACTAGTATAATATTGTGTATAATATACTACGATTTTTTTAGCATTTCGAACAAACGTCGATTTACTATGAATTTTTTAACGAAACTAGTATAAAATTGTGTATAATATACTTCGAATTTTTTACCGAAATTAGTATTTCAAAAAGTTTAATAGAATATAATTATAAGATAATTTTTTGCATGGACATTTATCATAACAATCCCTCGTAACATATATAGAAAGGATATGAAAAGTTTCGGAGCATTTCGAACAATCCTCGATTTAATTTGAACATTTTACCGAAACTAGTATAAAATTGTGTATAATATACTACAATTTTTGAACGAAACTAGTATTTAAATAAGTTTCTTAGAATCTTATTTTGAAATAATGCTTTGCTTGGACTTCCATCATAACCTTCCCTCGTAACATTTAGAAATGATCTGAAACGTTTCGTAGCATTTCGAACAATCCTCGATTAAATTTGATTATTTGATCGAAACTAGTATAAAATTGTGTATAATATACTACTATTTTATGACCGAAACTAGCAATTCAAAAAGTTTCATAAAATCTAATTTTAAGATAATTTTTTGCATGGACTTCCATCATAACATTCCCTCGTACCATATATAAAGGATCTGAAAAGTTTTGTAGCATTTCGAACAATCCTCAATTTATTTGATTAGTTGATCGAAACTAGTATTAAATTGTGTATAATATACTACGCTTTTTATGCAAAAACTAGCATTTCAAAAAGTTTCATAGAATCTAATTTTGAGATGATTTTTTGCATGGACATCCATCATAACATTCCTCGTAACATATAGAAAGGATCTGAAAAGTTTCGGAGCATTTCTAACCATCCTCGATTTAATTTGATTATTTGACCGAAACTAGTATAAAATCGTGTATAATATACTAAGATTTTTGAACGAAACTAGTATTTAAATAAATTTCATAGAATCTAATTTTCAGATAATGTTTTGCGTCGATTTCCATCGTAACCTTCCCTCGTAATATATAGAAAGTATCTGAAAATATTCGTAGCAATTCGAACAATCCTCGATTTAATATGATTTTTTGAACGAAACTAGTATAAAATTTGTATAATATACTACGATTTTTTGACCGAAACTAGCATTTCAAAAGTTTCATAGAATCTAATTTTAAGATAATTTTCTGCATGGACTTCCATCATAACATTCCCTCGTACCATATATAAAGGATCTGAAATGTTTCGTATTATTTCGAACAATCGTCGATTTAATATGATTTTTTGAACGAAACTAGTATAAAATTGTGTCTAATATACTACCATTTTTTGACCGAAACTTGCATTTCAAAAAGTTTCATAGAATATAATTTTAAGATAATTTTTTGCATGGACATCCATCATAACATTCCTCGTAACATATAGAAAGGATCTGAAAAGTTTCGGAGCATTTCGAACAATCCTCGATTTAATTTGATTGTTTGACCGAAACTAGTATAATATTGTCTATAATATACTACGATTTTTTGACCTAAACTAGCATTTCAAAAAGTTTCATAAAATCTAATTTTAAGATAATTTTTTCCATGGACATCTATCATATAATTCCCTCGTAACATATAGAAAGGATCTGAAAAGTTCTGTAGCGTTTCGAACTATCCTCGATTTAATTTGATTATTTGATCGAAACTAGTATAAAATTGTGTATAATATACTACGGATTTTTTATCGAAACTAGCATTTCAAAAAGTTTCGTAAAATATAATTTTAAGATAATTTTGTGCATGCACTTCTACCATAGCATTCCCTCGTAACATATGGAAAGGATCTGAAAAGTTTCATAGCATTTCGAACAATCCTCGATTTAATTTGATTTTTTGACCGAAATTGGTATAAAATTGTGTATAATATACTATGATTTTTTGAACGAAACTACCATTTCAAAAAGTTTCTTAGAATCTAATTTTAAGATAATTTTTTGCATGGACTTCCATCATAAGATTCCCTTGTACCATATATAAAGGATCGGAAAAGTTTCGTAGCATTTTGAACAATCCTCGATTTAATTTGATTATTTGATTGTAACTAGTATAAAATTGTGTATAATATACTATTATTTTTTGATCGAAATTAGCATTTAAAAAAGTTTCATAGAATATAAATTTATGGTAATTTTTTTAATGGACTTCCATCATAACATTCCCTCGTACATAATATATAAAGGAAATAAAAAGTTTCGTAGCATTTCGAACAATCCTCGATTTAATATGATTTTTTGAACAAAACTAGTATAATATTGTGTATAATATACTACGATTTTTTGACCGAAACTAGCATTTTTAAAAGTTTCATAGAATATAATTTTAAGATAATTTTTTGCATGGACATCCATCATAACATTCCCTCGTACTATATATAAAGGATTTTAAAAGTTTTTTAGCATTTCGAACAAACGTCGATTTACTATGAATTTTTGAACGAAACTAGTATAAAATTGTGTATAATATACTTCGAATTTTTTACCGAAATTAGTATTTCAAAAAGTTTAATAGAATATAATTATAAGATAATTTTTTGCATGGAGATTTATCATAACAATCCCTCGTAACATATATAGAAAGGATATGAAAAGTTTCGGAGCATTTCGAACAATCCTCGATTTAATTTGAACATTTTACCGAAACTAGTATAAAATTGTGTATAATATACTACAATTTTTGAACGAAACTAGTATTTAAATAAGTTTCTTAGAATCTTATTTTGAAATAATGCTTTGCTTGGACTTCCATCATAACCTTCCCTCGTAACATTTAGAAATGATCTGAAACGTTTCGTAGCATTTCGAACAATCCTCGATTAAATTTGATTATTTGATCGAAACTAGTATAAAATTGTGTATAATATACTACTATTTTATGACCGAAACTAGCAATTCAAAAAGTTTCATAAAATCTAATTTTAAGATAATTTTTTGCATGGACTTCCATCATAACATTCCCTCGTACCATATATAAAGGATCTGAAAAGTTTTGTAGCATTTCGAACAATCCTCAATTTATTTGATTAGTTGATCGAAACTAGTATTAAATTGTGTATAATATACTACGCTTTTTTTGCAAAAACTAGCATTTCAAAAAGTTTCATAGAATCTAATTTTGAGATGATTTTTTGCATGGACATCCATCATAACATTCCTCGTAACATATAGAAAGGATCTGAAAAGTTTCGGAGCATTTCAAACCATCCTCGATTTAATTTGATTATTTGACCGAAACTAGTATAAAATCGTGTATAATATACTAAGATTTTTGAACGAAACTAGTATTTAAATAAATTTCATAGAATCTAATTTTCAGATAATGTTTTGCGTCGATTTCCATCGTAACCTTCCCTCGTAATATATAGAAAGTATCTGAAAATATTCGTAGCAATTCGAACAATCCTCGATTTAATATGATTTTTTGAACGAAACTAGTATAAAATTTGTATAATATACTACGATTTTTTGACCGAAACTAGCATTTCAAAAGTTTCATAGAATCTAATTTTAAGATAATTTTCTGCATGGACTTCCATCATAACATTCCCTCGTACCATATATAAAGGATCTGAAATGTTTCGTATTATTTCGAACAATCGTCGATTTAATATGATTTTTTGAACGAAACTAGTATAAAATTGTGTCTAATATACTACCATTTTTTGACCGAAACTTGCATTTCAAAAAGTTTCATAGAATATAATTTTAAGATAATTTTTTGCATGGACATCCATCATAACATTCCTCGTAACATATAGAAAGGATCTGAAAAGTTTCGGAGCATTTCGAACAATCCTCGATTTAATTTGATTGTTTGACCGAAACTAGTATAATATTGTCTATAATATACTACGATTTTTTGACCTAAACTAGCATTTCAAAAAGTTTCATAAAATCTAATTTTAAGATAATTTTTTCCATGGACATCTATCATATAATTCCCTCGTAACATATAGAAAGGATCTGAAAAGTTCTGTAGCGTTTCGAACTATCCTCGATTTAATTTGATTATTTGATCGAAACTAGTATAAAATTGTGTATAATATACTACGGATTTTTTATCGAAACTAGCATTTCAAAAAGTTTCGTAGAATATAATTTTAAGATAATTTTTTGCATGCACTTCTACCATAGCATTCCCTCGTAACATATGGAAAGGATCTGAAATGTTTCATAGCATTTCGAACAATCCTCGATTTAATTTGATTTTTTGACCGAAATTGGTATAAAATTGTGTATAATATACTATGATTTTTTGAACGAAACTACCATTTCAAAAAGTTTCTTAGAATCTAATTTTAAGATAATTTTTTGCATGGACTTCCATCATAAGATTCCCTTGTACCATATATAAAGGATCGGAAAAGTTTCGTAGCATTTTGAACAATCCGCGATTTAATTTGATTATTTGATTGTAACTAGTATAAAATTGTGTATAATATACTATTATTTTTTGATCGAAATTAGCATTTAAAAAAGTTTCATAGAATATAAATTTATGGTAATTTTTTGAATGGACTTCCATCATAACATTCCCTCGTACATAATATATAAAGGAAATAAAAAGTTTCGTAGCATTTCGAACAATCCTCGATTTAATATGATTTTTTGAACAAAACTAGTATAATATTGTGTATAATATACTACGATTTTTTGACCGAAACTAGCATTTTTAAAAGTTTCATAGAATATAATTTTAAGATAATTTTTTGCATGGACATCCATCATAACATTCCCTCGTACTATATATAAAGGATTTTAAAAGTTTTTTAGCATTTCGAACAAACGTCGATTTACTATGAATTTTTGAACGAAACTAGTATAAAATTGTGTATAATATACTTCGAATTTTTTACCGAAATTAGTATTTCAAAAAGTTTAATAGAATATAATTATAAGATAATTTTTTGCATGGAGATTTATCATAACAATCCCTCGTAACATATATAGAAAGGATATGAAAAGTTTCGGAGCATTTCGAACAATCCTCGATTTAATTTGAACATTTTACCGAAACTAGTATAAAATTGTGTATAATATACTACAATTTTTGAACGAAACTAGTATTTAAATAAGTTTCTTAGAATCTTATTTTGAAATAATGCTTTGCTTGGACTTCCATCATAACCTTCCCTCGTAACATTTAGAAATGATCTGAAACGTTTCGTAGCATTTCGAACAATCCTCGATTAAATTTGATTATTTGATCGAAACTAGTATAAAATTGTGTATAATATACTACTATTTTATGACCGAAACTAGCAATTCAAAAAGTTTCATAAAATCTAATTTTAAGATAATTTTTTGCATGGACTTCCATCATAACATTCCCTCGTACCATATATAAAGGATCTGAAAAGTTTTGTAGCATTTCGAACAATCCTCAATTTATTTGATTAGTTGATCGAAACTAGTATTAAATTGTGTATAATATACTACGCTTTTTTTGCAAAAACTAGCATTTCAAAAAGTTTCATAGAATCTAATTTTGAGATGATTTTTTGCATGGACATCCATCATAACATTCCTCGTAACATATAGAAAGGATCTGAAAAGTTTCGGAGCATTTCAAACCATCCTCGATTTAATTTGATTATTTGACCGAAACTAGTATAAAATCGTGTATAATATACTAAGATTTTTGAACGAAACTAGTATTTAAATAAATTTCATAGAATCTAATTTTCAGATAATGTTTTGCGTCGATTTCCATCGTAACCTTCCCTCGTAATATATAGAAAGTATCTGAAAATATTCGTAGCAATTCGAACAATCCTCGATTTAATATGATTTTTTGAACGAAACTAGTATAAAATTTGTATAATATACTACGATTTTTTGACCGAAACTAGCATTTCAAAAGTTTCATAGAATCTAATTTTAAGATAATTTTCTGCATGGACTTCCATCATAACATTCCCTCGTACCATATATAAAGGATCTGAAATGTTTCGTATTATTTCGAACAATCGTCGATTTAATATGATTTTTTGAACGAAACTAGTATAAAATTGTGTCTAATATACTACCATTTTTTGACCGAAACTTGCATTTCAAAAAGTTTCATAGAATATAATTTTAAGATAATTTTTTGCATGGACATCCATCATAACATTCCTCGTAACATATAGAAAGGATCTGAAAAGTTTCGGAGCATTTCGAACAATCCTCGATTTAATTTGATTGTTTGACCGAAACTAGTATAATATTGTCTATAATATACTACGATTTTTTGACCTAAACTAGCATTTCAAAAAGTTTCATAAAATCTAATTTTAAGATAATTTTTTCCATGGACATCTATCATATAATTCCCTCGTAACATATAGAAAGGATCTGAAAAGTTCTGTAGCGTTTCGAACTATCCTCGATTTAATTTGATTATTTGATCGAAACTAGTATAAAATTGTGTATAATATACTACGGATTTTTTATCGAAACTAGCATTTCAAAAAGTTTCGTAAAATATAATTTTAAGATAATTTTGTGCATGCACTTCTACCATAGCATTCCCTCGTAACATATGGAAAGGATCTGAAAAGTTTCATAGCATTTCGAACAATCCTCGATTTAATTTGATTTTTTGACCGAAATTGGTATAAAATTGTGTATAATATACTATGATTTTTTGAACGAAACTACCATTTCAAAAAGTTTCTTAGAATCTAATTTTAAGATAATTTTTTGCATGGACTTCCATCATAAGATTCCCTTGTACCATATATAAAGGATCGGAAAAGTTTCGTAGCATTTTGAACAATCCTCGATTTAATTTGATTATTTGATTGTAACTAGTATAAAATTGTGTATAATATACTATTATTTTTTGATCGAAATTAGCATTTAAAAAAGTTTCATAGAATATAAATTTATGGTAATTTTTTGAATGGACTTCCATCATAACATTCCCTCGTACATAATATATAAAGGAAATAAAAAGTTTCGTAGCATTTCGAACAATCCTCGATTTAATATGATTTTTTGAACAAAACTAGTATAATATTGTGTATAATATACTACGATTTTTTGACCGAAACTAGCATTTTTAAAAGTTTCATAGAATATAATTTTAAGCTAATTTTTTGCATGGACATCCATCATAACATTCCCTCGTACTATATATAAAGGATTTTAAAAGTTTTTTAGCATTTCGAACAAACGTCGATTTACTATGAATTTTTGAACGAAACTATAATAAAATTGTGTATAATATACTTCGAATTTTTTACCGAAATTAGTATTTCAAAAAGTTTAATAGAATATAATTATAAGATAATTTTTTGCATGGAGATTTATCATAACAATCCCTCGTAACATATATAGAAAGGATATGAAAAGTTTCGGAGCATTTCGAACAATCCTCGATTTAATTTGAACATTTTACCGAAACTAGTATAAAATTGTGTATAATATACTACAATTTTTGAACGAAACTAGTATTTAAATAAGTTTCTTAGAATCTTATTTTGAAATAATGCTTTGCTTGGACTTCCATCATAACCTTCCCTCGTAACATTTAGAAATGATCTGAAACGTTTCGTAGCATTTCGAACATTCCTCGATTAAATTTGATTATTTGATCGAAACTAGTATAAAATTGTGTATAATATACTACTATTTTATGACCGAAACTAGCAATTCAAAAAGTTTCATAAAATCTAATTTTAAGATAATTTTTTGCATGGACTTCCATCATAACATTCCCTCGTACCATATATAAAGGATCTGAAAAGTTTTGTAGCATTTCGAACAATCCTCAATTTATTTGATTAGTTGATCGAAACTAGTATTAAATTGTGTATAATATACTACGCTTTTTTTGCAAAAACTAGCATTTCAAAAAGTTTCATAGAATCTAATTTTGAGATGATTTTTTGCATGGACATCCATCATAACATTTCTCGTAACATATAGAAAGGATCTGAAAAGTTTCGGAGCATTTCAAACCATCCTCGATTTAATTTGATTATTTGACCGAAACTAGTATAAAATCGTGTATAATATACTAAGATTTTTGAACGAAACTAGTATTTAAATAAATTTCATAGAATCTAATTTTCAGATAATGTTTTGCGTCGATTTCCATCGTAACCTTCCCTCGTAATATATAGAAAGTATCTGAAAATATTCGTAGCAATTCGAACAATCCTCGATTTAATATGATTTTTTGAACGAAACTAGTATAAAATTTGTATAATATACTACGATTTTTTGACCGAAACTAGCATTTCAAAAGATTCATAGAATCTAATTTTAAGATAATTTTCTGCATGGACTTCCATCATAACATTCCCTCGTACCATATATAAAGGATCTGAAATGTTTCGTATTATTTCGAACAATCGTCGATTTAATATGATTTTTTGAACGAAACTAGTATAAAATTGTGTCTAATATACTACCATTTTTTGACCGAAACTTGCATTTCAAAAAGTTTCATAAAATATAATTTTAAGATAATTTTTTGCATGGACATCCATCATAACATTCCTCGTAACATATAGAAAGGATCTGAAAAGTTTCGGAGCATTTCGAACAATCCTCGATTTAATTTGATTGTTTGACCGAAACTAGTATAATATTGTCTATAATATACTACGATTTTTTGACCTAAACTAGCATTTCAAAAAGTTTCATAAAATCTAATTTTAAGATAATTTTTTTCATGGACATCTATCATATAATTCCCTCGTAACATATAGAAAGGATCTGAAAAGTTCTGTAGCGTTTCGAACTATCCTCGATTTAATTTGATTATTTGATCGAAACTAGTATAAAATTGTGTATAATATACTACGGATTTTTTATCGAAACTAGCATTTCAAAAAGTTTCGTAAAATATAATTTTAAGATAATTTTTTGCATGCACTTCTACCATAGCATTCCCTCGTAACATATGGAAAGGATCTGAAATGTTTCATAGCATTTCGAACAATCCTCGATTTAATTTGATTTTTTGACCGAAATTGGTATAAAATTGTGTATAATATACTATGATTTTTTGAACGAAACTACCATTTCAAAAAGTTTCTTAGAATCTAATTTTAAGATAATTTTTTGCATGGACTTCCATCATAAGATTCCCTTGTACCATATATAAAGGATCGGAAAAGTTTCGTAGCATTTTGAACAATCCTCGATTTAATTTGATTATTTGATTGTAACTAGTATAAAATTGTGTATAATATACTATTATTTTTTGATCGAAATTAGCATTTAAAAAAGTTTCATAGAATATAAATTTATGGTAATTTTTTGAATGGACTTCCATCATAACATTCCCTCGTACATAATATATAAAGGAAATAAAAAGTTTCGTAGCATTTCGAACAATCCTCGATTTAATATGATTTTTTGAACAAAACTAGTATAATATTGTGTATAATATACTACGATTTTTTGACCGAAACTAGCATTTTTAAAAGTTTCATAGAATATAATTTTAAGATAATTTTTTGCATGGACATCCATCATAACATTCCCTCGTACTATATATAAAGGATTTTAAAATTTTTTTAGCATTTCGAACAAACGTCGATTTACTATGAATTTTTGAACGAAACTATAATAAAATTGTGTATAATATACTTCGAATTTTTTACCGAAATTAGTATTTCAAAAAGTTTAATAGAATATAATTATAAGGTAATTTTTTGCATGGAGATTTATCATAACAATCCCTCGTAACATATATAGAAAGGATATGAAAAGTTTCGGAGCATTTCGAACAATCCTCGATTTAATTTGAACATTTTACCGAAACTAGTATAAAATTGTGTATAATATACTACAATTTTTGAACGAAACTAGTATTTAAATAAGTTTCTTAGAATCTTATTTTGAAATAATGCTTTGCTTGGACTTCCATCATAACCTTCCCTCGTAACATTTAGAAATGATCTGAAACGTTTCGTAGCATTTCGAACAATCCTCGATTAAATTTGATTATTTGATCGAAACTAGTATAAAATTGTGTATAATATACTACTATTTTATGACCGAAACTAGCAATTCAAAAAGTTTCATAAAATCTAATTTTAAGATAATTTTTTGCATGGACTTCCATCATAACATTCCCTCGTACCATATATAAAGGATCTGAAAAGTTTTGTAGCATTTCGAACAATCCTCAATTTATTTGATTAGTTGATCGAAACTAGTATTAAATTGTGTATAATATACTACGCTTTTTTTGCAAAAACTAGCATTTCAAAAAGTTTCATAGAATCTAATTTTGAGATGATTTTTTGCATGGACATCCATCATAACATTTCTCGTAACATATAGAAAGGATCTGAAAAGTTTCGGAGCATTTCAAACCATCCTCGATTTAATTTGATTATTTGACCGAAACTAGTATAAAATCGTGTATAATATACTAAGATTTTTGAACGAAACTAGTATTTAAATAAATTTCATAGAATCTAATTTTCAGATAATGTTTTGCGTCGATTTCCATCGTAACCTTCCCTCGTAATATATAGAAAGTATCTGAAAATATTCGTAGCAATTCGAACAATCCTCGATTTAATATGATTTTTTGAACGAAACTAGTATAAAATTTGTATAATATACTACGATTTTTTGACCGAAACTAGCATTTCAAAAGTTTCATAGAATCTAATTTTAAGATAATTTTCTGCATGGACTTCCATCATAACATTCCCTCGTACCATATATAAAGGATCTGAAATGTTTCGTATTATTTCGAACAATCGTCGATTTAATATGATTTTTTGAACGAAACTAGTATAAAATTGTGTCTAATATACTACCATTTTTTGACCGAAACTTGCATTTCAAAAAGTTTCATAGAATATAATTTTAAGATAATTTTTTGCATGGACATCCATCATAACATTCCTCGTAACATATAGAAAGGATCTGAAAAGTTTCGGAGCATTTCGAACAATCCTCGATTTAATTTGATTGTTTGACCGAAACTAGTATAATATTGTCTATAATATACTACGATTTTTTGACCTAAACTAGCATTTCAAAAAGTTTCATAAAATCTAATTTTAAGATAATTTTTTTCATGGACATCTATCATATAATTCCCTCGTAACATATAGAAAGGATCTGAAAAGTTCTGTAGCGTTTCGAACTATCCTCGATTTAATTTGATTATTTGATCGAAACTAGTATAAAATTGTGTATAATATACTACGGATTTTTTATCGAAACTAGCATTTCAAAAAGTTTCGTAAAATATAATTTTAAGATAATTTTTTGCATGCACTTCTACCATAGCATTCCCTCGTAACATATGGAAAGGATCTGAAATGTTTCATAGCATTTCGAACAATCCTCGATTTAATTTGATTTTTTGACCGAAATTGGTATAAAATTGTGTATAATATACTATGATTTTTTGAACGAAACTACCATTTCAAAAAGTTTCTTAGAATCTAATTTTAAGATAATTTTTTGCATGGACTTCCATCATAAGATTCCCTTGTACCATATATAAAGGATCGGAAAAGTTTCGTAGCATTTTGAACAATCCTCGATTTAATTTGATTATTTGATTGTAACTAGTATAAAATTGTGTATAATATACTATTATTTTTTGATCGAAATTAGCATTTAAAAAAGTTTCATAGAATATAAATTTATGGTAATTTTTTGAATGGACTTCCATCATAACATTCCCTCGTACATAATATATAAAGGAAATAAAAAGTTTCGTAGCATTTCGAACAATCCTCGATTTAATATGATTTTTTGAACAAAACTAGTATAATATTGTGTATAATATACTACGATTTTTTGACCGAAACTAGCATTTTTAAAAGTTTCATAGAATATAATTTTAAGATAATTTTTTGCATGGACATCCATCATAACATTCCCTCGTACTATATATAAAGGATTTTAAAAGTTTTTTAGCATTTCGAACAAACGTCGATTTACTATGAATTTTTGAACGAAACTAGTATAAAATTGTGTATAATATACTTCGAATTTTTTACCGAAATTAGTATTTCAAAAAGTTTAATAGAATATAATTATAAGATAATTTTTTGCATGGAGATTTATCATAACAATCCCTCGTAACATATATAGAAAGGATATGAAAATTTTCGGAGCATTTCGAACAATCCTCGATTTAATTTGAACATTTTACCGAAACTAGTATAAAATTGTGTATAATATACTACAATTTTTGAACGAAACTAGTATTTAAATAAGTTTCTTAGAATCTTATTTTGAAATAATGCTTTGCTTGGACTTCCATCATAACCTTCCCTCGTAACATTTAGAAATGATCTGAAACGTTTCGTAGCATTTCGAACAATCCTCGATTAAATTTGATTATTTGATCGAAACTAGTATAAAATTGTGTATAATATACTACTATTTTATGACCGAAACTAGCAATTCAAAAAGTTTCATAAAATCTAATTTTAAGATAATTTTTTGCATGGACTTCCATCATAACATTCCCTCGTACCATATATAAAGGATCTGAAAAGTTTTGTAGCATTTCGAACAATCCTCAATTTATTTGATTAGTTGATCGAAACTAGTATTAAATTGTGTATAATATACTACGCTTTTTTTGCAAAAACTAGCATTTCAAAAAGTTTCATAGAATCTAATTTTGAGATGATTTTTTGCATGGACATCCATCATAACATTCCTCGTAACATATAGAAAGGATCTGAAAAGTTTCGGAGCATTTCAAACCATCCTCGATTTAATTTGATTATTTGACCGAAACTAGTATAAAATTGTGTATAATATACTAAGATTTTTGAACGAAACTAGTATTTAAATAAATTTCATAGAATCTAATTTTCAGATAATGTTTTGCGTCGATTTCCATCGTAACCTTCCCTCGTAATATATAGAAAGTATCTGAAAATATTCGTAGCAATTCGAACAATCCTCGATTTAATATGATTTTTTGAACGAAACTAGTATAAAATTTGTATAATATACTACGATTTTTTGACCGAAACTAGCATTTCAAAAGTTTCATAGAATCTAATTTTAAGATAATTTTCTGCATGGACTTCCATCATAACATTCCCTCGTACCATATATAAAGGATCTGAAATGTTTCGTATTATTTCGAACAATCGTCGATTTAATATGATTTTTTGAACGAAACTAGTATAAAATTGTGTCTAATATACTACCATTTTTTGACCGAAACTTGCATTTCAAAAAGTTTCATAGAATATAATTTTAAGATAATTTTTTGCATGGACATCCATCATAACATTCCTCGTAACATATAGAAAGGATCTGAAAAGTTTCGGAGCATTTCGAACAATCCTCGATTTAATTTGATTGTTTGACCGAAACTAGTATAATATTGTCTATAATATACTACGATTTTTTGACCTAAACTAGCATTTCAAAAAGTTTCATAAAATCTAATTTTAAGATAATTTTTTCCATGGACATCTATCATATAATTCCCTCGTAACATATAGAAAGGATCTGAAAAGTTCTGTAGCGTTTCGAACTATCCTCGATTTAATTTGATTATTTGATCGAAACTAGTATAAAATTGTGTATAATATACTACGGATTTTTTATCGAAACTAGCATTTCAAAAAGTTTCTTAGAATATAATTTTAAGATAATTTTTTGCATGCACTTCTACCATAGCATTCCCTCGTAACATATGGAAAGGATCTGAAAAGTTTCATAGCATTTCGAACAATCCTCGATTTAATTTGATTTTTTGACCGAAATTGGTATAAAATTGTGTATAATATACTATGATTTTTTGAACGAAACTACCATTTCAAAAAGTTTCTTAGAATCAAATTTTAAGATAATTTTTTGCATGGACTTCCATCATAAGATTCCCTTGTACCATATATAAAGGATCGGAAAAGTTTCGTAGCATTTTGAACAATCCTCGATTTAATTTGATTATTTGATTGTAACTAGTATAAAATTGTGTATAATATACTATTATTTTTTGATCGAAACTAGCATTTAAAAACGTTTCATAGAATATAAATTTATGGTAATTTTTTGAATGGACTTCCATCATAACATTCCCTCGTACATAATATATAAAGGAAATAAAAAGTTTCGTAGCATTTCGAACAATCCTCGATTTAATATGATTTTTTGAACAAAACTAGTATAATATTGTGTATAATATACTACTATTTTATGACCGAAACTAGCAATTCAAAAAGTTTCATAAAATCTAATTTTAAGATAATTTTTTGCATGGACTTCCATCATAACATTCCCTCGTACCATATATAAAGGATCTGAAAAGTTTTGTAGCATTTCGAACAATCCTCAATTTATTTGATTAGTTGATCGAAACTAGTATTAAATTGTGTATAATATACTACGCTTTTTTTGCAAAAACTAGCATTTCAAAAAGTTTCATAGAATCTAATTTTGAGATGATTTTTTGCATGGACATCCATCATAACATTCCTCGTAACATATAGAAAGGATCTGAAAAGTTTCGGAGCATTTCAAACCATCCTCGATTTAATTTGATTATTTGACCGAAACTAGTATAAAATCGTGTATAATATACTAAGATTTTTGAACGAAACTAGTATTTAAATAAATTTCATAGAATCTAATTTTCAGATAATGTTTTGCGTCGATTTCCATCGTAACCTTCCCTCGTAATATATAGAAAGTATCTGAAAATAATCGTAGCAATTCGAACAATCCTCGATTTAATATGATTTTTTGAACGAAACTAGTATAAAATTTGTATAATATACTACGATTTTTTGACCGAAACTAGCATTTCAAAAGTTTCATAGAATCTAATTTTAAGATAATTTTCTGCATGGACTTCCATCATAACATTCCCTCGTACCATATATAAAGGATCTGAAATGTTTCGTATTATTTCGAACAATCGTCGATTTAATATGATTTTTTGAACGAAACTAGTATAAAATTGTGTCTAATATACTACCATTTTTTGACCGAAACTTGCATTTCAAAAAGTTTCATAGAATATAATTTTAAGATAATTTTTTGCATGGACATCCATCATAACATTCCTCGTAACATATAGAAAGGATCTGAAAAGTTTTGGAGCATTTCGAACAATCCTCGATTTAATTTGATTGTTTGACCGAAACTAGTATAATATTGTCTATAATATACTACGATTTTTTGACCTAAACTAGCATTTCAAAAAGTTTCATAAAATCTAATTTTAAGATAATTTTTTCCATGGACATCTATCATATAATTCCCTCGTAACATATAGAAAGGATCTGAAAAGTTCTGTAGCGTTTCGAACTATCCTCGATTTAATTTGATTATTTGATCGAAACTAGTATAAAATTGTG
Source organism: Lathyrus aphaca (assembly GCA_963966055.1). Lineage (NCBI taxonomy): Eukaryota > Viridiplantae > Streptophyta > Magnoliopsida > Fabales > Fabaceae > Lathyrus > Lathyrus aphaca. The sequence goes on from OZ014522.1 coordinate 14,894,525, forward strand.
TATAATATACTACGGATTTTTTATCGAAACTAGCATTTCAAAAAGTTTCTTAGAATATAATTTTAAGATAATTTTTTGCATGCACTTCTACCATAGCATTCCCTCGTAACATATGGAAAGGATCTGAAAAGTTTCATAGCATTTCGAACAATCCTCGATTTAATTTGATTTTTTGACCGAAATTGGTATAAAATTGTGTATAATATACTATGATTTTTTGAACGAAACTACCATTTCAAAAAGTTTCTTAGAATCAAATTTTAAGATAATTTTTTGCATGAACTTCCATCATAAGATTCCCTTGTACCATATATAAAGGATCGGAAAAGTTTCGTAGCATTTTGAACAATCCTCGATTTAATTTGATTATTTGATTGTAACTAGTATAAAATTGTGTATAATATACTATTATTTTTTGATCGAAACTAGCATTTAAAAACGTTTCATAGAATATAAATTTATGGTAATTTTTTGAATGGACTTCCATCATAACATTCCCTCGTACATAATATATAAAGGAAATAAAAAGTTTCGTAGCATTTCGAACAATCCTCGATTTAATATGATTTTTTGAACAAAACTAGTATAATATTGTGTATAATATACTACGATTTTTTGACCGAAACTAGCATTTTTAAAAGTTTCATAGAATATAATTTTAAGATAATTTTTTGCATGGACATCCATCATAACATTCCCTCGTACTATATATAAAGGATTTTAAATGTTTTTTAGCATTTCGAACAAACGTCGATTTACTATGAATTTTTGAACGAAACTAGTATAAAATTGTGTATAATATACTTCGAATTTTTTACCGAAATTAGTATTTCAAAAAGTTTAATAGAATATAATTATAAGATAATTTTTTGCATGGAGATTTATCATAACAATCCCTCGTAACATATATAGAAAGGATATGAAAAGTTTCGGAGCATTTCGAACAATCCTCGATTTAATTTGAACATTTTACCGAAACTAGTATAAAATTGTGTATAATATACTACAATTTTTGAACGAAACTAGTATTTAAATAAGTTTCTTAGAATCTTATTTTGAAATAATGCTTTGCTTGGACTTCCATCATAACCTTCCCTCGTAACATTTAGAAATGATCTGAAACGTTTCGTAGCATTTCGAACAATCCTCGATTAAATTTGATTATTTGATCGAAACTAGTATAAAATTGTGTATAATATACTACTATTTTATGACCGAAACTAGCAATTCAAAAAGTTTCATAAAATCTAATTTTAAGATAATTTTTTGCATGGACTTCCATCATAACATTCCCTCGTACCATATATAAAGGATCTGAAAAGTTTTGTAGCATTTCGAACAATCCTCAATTTATTTGATTAGTTGATCGAAACTAGTATTAAATTGTGTATAATATACTACGCTTTTTTTGCAAAAACTAGCATTTCAAAAAGTTTCATAGAATCTAATTTTGAGATGATTTTTTGCATGGACATCCATCATAACATTCCTCGTAACATATAGAAAGGATCTGAAAAGTTTCGGAGCATTTCAAACCATCCTCGATTTAATTTGATTATTTGACCGAAACTAGTATAAAATCGTGTATAATATACTAAGATTTTTGAACGAAACTAGTATTTAAATAAATTTCATAGAATCTAATTTTCAGATAATGTTTTGCGTCGATTTCCATCGTAACCTTCCCTCGTAATATATAGAAAGTATCTGAAAATATTCGTAGCAATTCGAACAATCCTCGATTTAATATGATTTTTTGAACGAAACTAGTATAAAATTTGTATAATATACTACGATTTTTTGACCGAAACTAGCATTTCAAAAGTTTCATAGAATCTAATTTTAAGATAATTTTCTGCATGGACTTCCATCATAACATTCCCTCGTACCATATATAAAGGATCTGAAATGTTTCGTATTATTTCGAACAATCGTCGATTTAATATGATTTTTTGAACGAAACTAGTATAAAATTGTGTCTAATATACTACCATTTTTTGACCGAAACTTGCATTTCAAAAAGTTTCATAGAATATAATTTTAAGATAATTTTTTGCATGGACATCCATCATAACATTCCTCGTAACATATAGAAAGGATCTGAAAAGTTTCGGAGCATTTCGAACAATCCTCGATTTAATTTGATTGTTTGACCGAAACTAGTATAATATTGTCTATAATATACTACGATTTTTTGACCTAAACTAGCATTTCAAAAAGTTTCATAAAATCTAATTTTAAGATAATTTTTTCCATGGACATCTATCATATAATTCCCTCGTAACATATAGAAAGGATCTGAAAATTTCTGTAGCGTTTCGAACTATCCTCGATTTAATTTGATTATTTGATCGAAACTAGTATAAAATTGTGTATAATATACTACGGATTTTTTATCGAAACTAGCATTTCAAAAAGTTTCGTAAAATATAATTTTAAGATAATTTTGTGCATGCACTTCTACCATAGCATTCCCTCGTAACATATGGAAAGGATCTGAAAAGTTTCATAGCATTTCGAACAATCCTCGATTTAATTTGATTTTTTGACCGAAATTGGTATAAAATTGTGTATAATATACTATGATTTTTTGAACGAAACTACCATTTCAAAAAGTTTCTTAGAATCTAATTTTAAGATAATTTTTTGCATGGACTTCCATCATAAGATTCCCTTGTACCATATATAAAGGATCGGAAAAGTTTCGTAGCATTTTGAACAATCCTCGATTTAATTTGATTATTTGATTGTAACTAGTATAAAATTGTGTATAATATACTATTATTTTTTGATCGAAACTAGCATTTAAAAAAGTTTCATAGAATATAAATTTATGGTAATTTTTTGAATGGACTTCCATCATAACATTCCCTCGTACATAATATATAAAGGAAATAAAAAGTTTCGTAGCATTTCGAACAATCCTCGATTTAATATGATTTTTTGAACAAAACTAGTATAATATTGTGTATAATATACTACGATTTTTTGACCGAAACTAGCATTTTTAAAAGTTTCATAGAATATAATTTTAAGATAATTTTTTGCATGGACATCCATCATAACATTCCCTCGTACTATATATAAAGGATTTTAAATGTTTTTTAGCATTTCGAACAAACGTCGATTTACTATGAATTTTTGAACGAAACTAGTATAAAATTGTGTATAATATACTTCGAATTTTTTACCGAAATTAGTATTTCAAAAAGTTTAATAGAATATAATTATAAGATAATTTTTTGCATGGAGATTTATCATAACAATCCCTCGTAACATATATAGAAAGGATATGAAAAGTTTCGGAGCATTTCGAACAATCCTCGATTTAATTTGAACATTTTACCGAAACTAGTATAAAATTGTGTATAATATACTACGATTTTTTGACCGAAACTAGCATTTTTAAAAGTTTCATAGAATATAATTTTAAGATAATTTTTTGCATGGACATCCATCATAACATTCCCTCGTACTATATATAAAGGATTTTAAAAGTTTTTTAGCATTTCGAACAAACGTCGATTTACTATGAATTTTTGAACGAAACTAGTATAAAATTGTGTATAATATACTTCGAATTTTTTACCGAAATTAGTATTTCAAAAAGTTTAATAGAATATAATTATAAGATAATTTTTTGCATGGAGATTTATCATAACAATCCCTCGTAACATATATAGAAAGGATATGAAAAGTTTCGGAGCATTTCGAACAATCCTCGATTTAATTTGAACATTTTACCGAAACTAGTATAAAATTGTGTATAATATACTACAATTTTTGAACGAAACTAGTATTTAAATAAGTTTCTTAGAATCTTATTTTGAAATAATGCTTTGCTTGGACTTCCATCATAACCTTCCCTCGTAACATTTAGAAATGATCTGAAACGTTTCGTAGCATTTCGAACAATCCTCGATTAAATTTGATTATTTGATCGAAACTAGTATAAAATTGTGTATAATATACTACTATTTTATGACCGAAACTAGCAATTCAAAAAGTTTCATAAAATCTAATTTTAAGATAATTTTTTGCATGGACTTCCATCATAACATTCCCTCGTACCATATATAAAGGATCTGAAATGTTTTGTAGCATTTCGAACAATCCTCAATTTATTTGATTAGTTGATCGAAAATAGTATTAAATTGTGTATAATATACTACGCTTTTTTTGCAAAAACTAGCATTTCAAAAAGTTTCATAGAATATAATTTTGAGATGATTTTTTGCATGGACATCCATCATAACATTCCTCGTAACATATAGAAAGGATCTGAAACGTTTCGGAGCATTTCAAACCATCCTCGATTTAATTTGATTATTTGACCGAAACTAGTATAAAATCGTGTATAATATACTAAGATTTTTGAACGAAACTAGTATTTAAATAAATTTCATAGAATCTAATTTTCAGATAATGTTTTGCGTCGATTTCCATCGTAATCTTCCCTCGTAATATATAGAAAGTATCTGAAAATATTCGTAGCAATTCGAACAATCCTCGATTTAATATGATTTTTTGAACGAAACTAGTATAAAATTTGTATAATATACTACGATTTTTTGACCGAAACTAGCATTTCAAAAGTTTCATAGAATCTAATTTTAAGATAATTTTCTGCATGGACTTCCATCATAACATTCCCTCGTACCATATATAAAGGATCTGAAATGTTTCGTATTATTTCGAACAATCGTCGATTTAATATGATTTTTTGAACGAAACTAGTATAAAATTGTGTCTAATATACTACCATTTTTTGACCGAAACTTGCATTTCAAAAAGTTTCATAGAATATAATTTTAAGATAATTTTTTGCATGGACATCCATCATAACATTCCTCGTAACATATAGAAAGGATCTGAAAAGTTTCGGAGCATTTCGAACAATCCTCGATTTAATTTGATTGTTTGACCGAAACTAGTATAATATTGTCTATAATATACTACGATTTTTTGACCTAAACTAGCATTTCAAAAAGTTTCATAAAATCTAATTTTAAGATAATTTTTTCCATGGACATCTATCATATAATTCCCTCGTAACATATAGAAAGGATCTGAAAAGTTCTGTAGCGTTTCGAACTATCCTCGATTTAATTTGATTATTTGATCGAAACTAGTATAAAATTGTGTATAATATACTACGGATTTTTTATCGAAACTAGCATTTCAAAAAGTTTCTTAGAATATAATTTTAAGATAATTTTTTGCATGCACTTCTACCATAGCATTCCCTCGTAACATATGGAAAGGATCTGAAAAGTTTCATAGCATTTCGAACAATCCTCGATTTAATTTGATTTTTTGACCGAAATTGGTATAAAATTGTGTATAATATACTATGATTTTTTGAACGAAACTACCATTTCAAAAAGTTTCTTAGAATCAAATTTTAAGATAATTTTTTGCATGGACTTCCATCATAAGATTCCCTTGTACCATATATAAAGGATCGGAAAAGTTTCGTAGCATTTTGAACAATCCTCGATTTAATTTGATTATTTGATTGTAACTAGTATAAAATTGTGTATAATATACTATTATTTTTTGATCGAAACTAGCATTTAAAAAAGTTTCATAGAATATAAATTTATGGTAATTTTTTGAATGGACTTCCATCATAACATTCCCTCGTACATAATATATAAAGGAAATAAAAAGTTTCGTAGCATTTCGAACAATCCTCGATTTAATATGATTTTTTGAACAAAACTAGTATAATATTGTGTATAATATACTACGATTTTTTGACCGAAACTAGCATTTTTAAAAGTTTCATAGAATATAATTTTAAGATAATTTTTTGCATGGACATCCATCATAACATTCCCTCGTACTATATATAAAGGATTTTAAATGTTTTTTAGCATTTCGAACAAACGTCGATTTACTATGAATTTTTGAACGAAACTAGTATAAAATTGTGTATAATATACTTCGAATTTTTTACCGAAATTAGTATTTCAAAAAGTTTAATAGAATATAATTATAAGATAATTTTATGCATGGAGATTTATCATAACAATCCCTCGTAACATATATAGAAAGGATATGAAAAGTTTCGGAGCATTTCGAACAATCCTCGATTTAATTTGAACATTTTACCGAAACTAGTATAAAATTGTGTATAATATACTACAATTTTTGAACGAAACTAGTATTTAAATAAGTTTCTTAGAATCTTATTTTGAAATAATGCTTTGCTTGGACTTCCATCATAACCTTCCCTCGTAACATTTAGAAATGATCTGAAACGTTTCGTAGCATTTCGAACAATCCTCGATTAAATTTGATTATTTGATCGAAACTAGTATAAAATTGTGTATAATATACTACTATTTTATGACCGAAACTAGCATTTCAAAAAGTTTCATAAAATCTAATTTTAAGATAATTTTTTGCATGGACTTCCATCATAACATTCCCTCGTACCATATATAAAGGATCTGAAAAGTTTTGTAGCATTTCGAACAATCCTCAATTTATTTGATTAGTTGATCGAAACTAGTATTAAATTGTGTATAATATACTACGTTTTTTTTGCCAAAACTAGCATTTCAAAAGGTTTCATAGAATCTAATTTTGAGATGATTTTTTGCATGGACATCCATCATAACATTCCTCGTAACATATAGAAAGGATCTGAAAAGTTTCGGAGCATTTCAAACCATCCTCGATTTAATTTGATTATTTGACCGAAACTAGTATAAAATCGTGTATAATATACTAAGATTTTTGAACGAAACTAGTATTTAAATAAATTTCATAGAATCTAATTTTCAGATAATGTTTTGCGTCGATTTCCATCGTAAACTTCCCTCGTAATATATAGAAAGTATCTGAAAATATTGGTAGCAATTCGAACAATCCTCGATTTAATATGATTTTTTGAACGAAACTAGTATAAAATTTGTATAATATACTACGATTTTTTGACCGAAACTAGCATTTCAAAAGTTTCATAGAATCTAATTTTAAGATAATTTTCTGCATGGACTTCCATCATAACATTCCCTCGTACCATATATAAAGGATCTGAAATGTTTCGTATTATTTCGAACAATCGTCGATTTAATATGATTTTTTGAACGAAACTAGTATAAAATTGTGTCTAATATACTACCATTTTTTGACCGAAACTTGCATTTCAAAAAGTTTCATAGAATATAATTTTAAGATAATTTTTTGCATGGACATCCATCATAACATTCCTCGTAACATATAGAAAGGATCTGAAACGTTTCGGAGCATTTCGAACAATCCTCGATTTAATTTGATTGTTTGACCGAAACTAGTATAATATTGTCTATAATATACTACGATTTTTTTACCTACACTAGCATTTCAAAAAGTTTCATAAAATCTAATTTTAAGATAATTTTTTCCATGGACATCTATCATATAATTACCTCGTAACATATAGAAAGGATCTGAAAAGTTCTGTAGCGTTTCGAACTATCCTCGATTTAATTTGATTATTTGATCGAAACTAGTATAAAATTGTGTATAATATACTACGGATTTTTGATCGAAACTGGCATTTCAAAAAGTTTCATAGAATCTAATTTTAAGATAATTTTTTGCATGCACTTCTACCATAGCATTCCCTCGTAACATATGGAAAGGATCTGAAAAGTTTCATAGCATTTCGAACAATCCTCGATTTAATTTGATTTTTTGACCGAAATTGGTATAAAATTGTGTATAATATACTATGATTTTTTGAACAAAACTACCATTTCAAAAAGTTTCTTAGAATTTAATTTTAAGATAATTTTTTGCATGGACTTCCATCATAAGATTCCCTTGTACCATATATAAAGGATCAGAAAAGTTTCGTAGCATTTTGAACAATCCTCGATTTAATTTGATTATTTGATTGTAACTAGTATAAAATTGTGTATAATATACTATTATTTTTTGATCGAAACTAGCATTTAAAAAAGTTTCATTGAATATAAATTTATGGTAATTTTTTGAATGGACTTCCATTATAACATTCCCTCGTACCATATATAAAGGAAATAAAAAGTTTCGTAGCATTTCGAACAATCCTCGATTTCATATGATTTTTTGAACAAAACTAGTATAATATTGTGTATAATATACTACGATTTTTTGACCGAAACTAGCATTTTTAAAAGTTTCATAGAATATAATTTTAAGATAATTTTTTGCATGGACATCCATCATAACATTCCCTCGTACTATATATAAAGGATTTTAAAAGTTTTTTAGCATTTCGAACAAACGTCGATTTACTATGAATTTTTGAACGAAACTAGTATAAAATTGTGTATAATATACTTCGAATTTTTTACTGAAATTAGTATTTCAAAAAGTTTAATAGAATATAATTATAAGATAATTTTTTGCATGGACATTTATCATAACAATCCCTCGTAACATATATAGAAAGGATATGAAAAGTTTCAGAGCATTTCGAACAATCCTCGATTTAATTTGAACATTTTACCGAAACTAGTATAAAATTGTGTATAATATACTACAATTTTTGAACGAAACTAGTATTTAAATAAGTTTCTTAGAATCTTATTTTGAAATAATGCTTTGCTTGGACTTCCATCATAACCTTCCCTCGTAACATTTAGAAAGGATCTACAACGTTTCGTAGCATTTCGAACAATCCTCGATTAAATTTGTTTATTTGATCGAAACTAGTATAAAATTGTATTTAATATACTACTATATTTTGACCGAAACTAGCATTTCAAAAAGTTTCATAAAATCTAATTTTAAGATAATTTTTTGCATGGACTTCCATCATAACATTCCCTCTTACCATATATAAAGGATCTGAAAAGTTTTGTAGCATTTCGAACAATCCTCAATTTATTTGATTAGTTGATCGAAACTAGTATTAAATTGTGTATAATATACTACGCTTTTTTGACCAAAACTAGCATTTCAAAAAGTTTCATAGAATCTAATTTTGAGATGATTTTTTTCAAGGACATCCATCATAACATTCCTCGTAACATATAGAAAGGATCTGAAAAGTTTCGGAGCATTTCAAACCATCCTCGATTTAATTTGATTATTTGACCGAAACTAGTATAAAATTGTGTATAATATACTAATATTTTTGAACGAAACTCGTATTTAAATAAATTTCATAGAATCTAATTTTCAGATAATGTTTTGCGTGGATTTCCATCATAACCTTCCCTCATAATATATAGAAAGTATCTGAAAATATTCGTAGCATTTTGAACAATCCTCGATTTAATATGATTTTTTGAACGAAACTAGTATAAAATTTTGTATAATATACTACGATTTTTTGACCGAAACTAGCATTTCAAAAAGTTTCATAGAATCTAATTTTAAGATAATTTTCTGCATGGACTTCCATCATAACATTCCCTCGTACCATATATAAAGGATCTGAAACGTTTCGTATTATTTCGAACAATTGTCGATTTAATATGATTTTTTGAACGAAACTAATATAAAATTGTGTCTAATATACTACCATTTTTTGACCGAAACTAGCATTTCAAAAAGTTTCATAGAATATAATTTTAAGATAATTTTTTGGATGGACATCCATCATAACATTCCTCGTAACATATAGAAAGGATCTGAAACGTTTCAGAGCATTTCGAACAATCCTCGATTTAATTTGATTATTTGACCGAAACTAGTATAATATTGTGTATAATATACTACGATTTTTTTACCTAAACTAGCATTTCAAAAAGTTTCATAATATCTAATTTTAAGATAATTTTTTCCATGAAATTCCATCATAACATTCCCTCGTAACATATAGAAAGGATCTGAAAAGTTCTGTAGCATTTCGAACTATCCTCGATTTAATTTGATTATTTGATCGAAACTAGTATAAAATTGTGTATAATATACTACGGATTTTTGATCGAAACTAGCATTTCAAAAAGTTTCAAAGAATCTAATTTTAAGATAATTTTTTGCATGCACTTCTATCATAGCATTCCCTCGTAACATATGGAAAGGATCTGAAAAGTTTCATAGCATTTCGAACAATCCTCGATTTAATTTGATTTTTTGACCGAAATTGGTATAAAATTGTGTATAATATGCTACGATTTTTTGAACGAAACTACCATTTCAAAAAGTTTCTTAAAATCTAATTTTAAGATAATTTTTTGCATGGACTTCCATCATAACATTCCCTTGTACCATATATAAAGGATCTGAAACGTTTCGTAGCATTTTGAACAATCCTCGATTTAATTTGATTATTTGATCGTAACAAGTATAAAATTGTGTATAATATACTATGATTTTTTGATCGAAACTAGCATTTCAAAAAGTTTCATAGAATATAAATTTATGGTAATTTTTTGCATGGACTTCAATCATAACATTCCCCCGTACCATATATAAACTATATAAAAAGTTTCATAGCATTTCGAACAATCCTCGATTTAATATGATTTTTTGAACAAAACTAGTATAATATTGTGTATAATATACTACGATTTTTTGACCGAAACTAGCATTTTTAAAAGTTTCATAGAATATAATTTTAAGATAATTTTTTGCATGGACATCCATCATAACATTCCCTCGTACTATATATAAAGGATTTTAAAAGTTTTGTAGCATTTCAAACAAACATCGATTTACTCTGTATTTTTGAACGAAACTAGTATAAAATTGTGTATAATATACTTCGAATTTTTTACCGAAATTAGCATTTCAAAAAGTTTAATAGAATATAATTTTAAGATAATTTTTTGCATGGACATCCATCATAACAATCCCTCGTAACATATAGAAAGGATCTGAAAAGTTTCGGAGCATTTCGAACAATCCCCGATTTAATTTGATTATTTGACCGAAAGTAGTTTAAAATTGTGTATAATATACTACAATTTTTGAACAAAACTAGTATTTTAATAAGTTTCTTAGAATCTTATTTTGAAATAATGCTTTGCTTGGACTTCCATCATAACCTTCCCCGTAACATATAGAAAGGATCTGAAACGTTTCGTAGCATTTCGAACAATCCTCGATTTAATTTGATTATTTGATCAATTGTGTCTAATATACTACTATTTTTTGACCGAAACTAGCATTTCAAAAAGTTTCATAAAATCTAATTTTAAGATATTTTTTTGCATGGACTTCCATCATAACATTCCCTCGTACCATATATAAAGGATCTGAAAAGTTTTTTGGCATTTCGAACAATCCTCAATTTATTTGATTAGTTGATCGAAACTAGCATTAAATTGTGTATAATATACTACGATTTTTGGACCAAAACTAGCATTTCAAAAAGTTTCATAGAATCTAATTTTGAGATGATTTTTTGCATGGACATCCATCATAACATTCCTCGTAACATATAGAAAGAATCTGAAAAGTTTCGGAGCATTTCAAACAATCCTCGATTTAGTTTGATTATTTGACCGAAACTAGTATAAAATTGTGTATAATATACTAAGATTTTTGAACGAAACTAGAATTTAAATACGTTTCAGATAATGTTTTGCTTGGATTTCCATCATAACCTTCCCTCGTAATATATAGAAAGTATCTGAAAATTTTCGTAGCATTTCGAACAATCCTCGATTTAATATGATTTTTTGAACGAAACTAGTATAAATTTTTTATAATATACTACATTTGTTTTACCGAAACTAGCATTTCAAAAAGTTTCATAGAATCTAATTTAAGATAATTTTCTTCATGGACTTCCATCATAACATTCTCTCGTACCATATATAAATGATCTGAAACGTTTCGTATTATTTCGAATAATCGTCGATTTAATATGACTTTTTGAACGAAACTAGTATAAAATAGTGTCTAAATATACTACCATTTTTTGACCGAAACTAGCATTTCAAAAAGTTTCATAGAATATAATTTTAAGATAATTTTTTGCATGGACATCCATCATAACATTCATCGTAACATATAGAAAGGATCTTAAAAATTTCGGAGCATTTCGAACAATCCACGATTTAATTTGATTGTTTGACCGAAACTAGTATAATATTGTGTATAATATACTACAAATTTTTGACCTAAACTAGCATTTCAAAAAGTTTCATAAAATCTAATTTTAAGATAATTTTTTGCATGGACTTCCTTCATAACATTCCCTCGTAACATATGGAAAGGATCTGAAAAGTTTCGTAGCATTTTGAACAATCCTTGATTTAATTTGATTTTTTGAAGAAATTTGTGTAAAATTGTGTATAATATATACTACGATTTTTTTACCGAAACTAGCATTTCAAAAAGTTTCATAGAATCTAATTTTAAGATAATTTTTTGCATGGACTTCCATCATATCATTCCCTTGTACCATATATAAAGGATCTTAAAGGTTTCGTAGCATTTCGAACAATCCTAGATTTAATATGATTTTTTGAACGAAACTAGTATAAAATTGTGTATAATATACTACCATTTTTTGACCGAAACTAGCATTTCAAAAAGTTTCATAGAATATAATTTTAAGAAAAAAATTTCATGGACATCCATCATAACATTCCTCGTAACAAATAGAAAGGATCTGAAAATTTCGGAGCATTTTGAACAATCCTCGATTTAATTTGATTGTTTGACCGAAACTAGTATGATATTGTGTATAATATACTACAAATTTTTTACCTAAACCAGCATTTCAAAAAGTTTCATAAAATCTAATTTTAGGATAATTTTTTGCATGGACTTCCATCAAAACATTCCCTCGTAACATATAGTAAGGATCTGAAAAGTTTCGTAGCATTTCGAACAATCCTCGATTTAATTTGATTATTTGTTCGAAACTAGTATAAAATTGTGTATAATATACTACGAGTTTTTTTATCGAAACTAGCATTTCAAAAAGTTTCATACAATCTAATTTTAAGATAATTTTTTGCATGCACTTCCATCATAGAATTCCCTCGTAACATATAGAAAGGATCTGAAAAGTTTCGTAGCATTTCGAACAATCCTTGATTTAATTTGATTTTTTGACCGAAATTGGTATAAAATTCTGTATAATATACTACGATGTTTTGACCGAAACTAGCATTTCAAGAAGTTTCATAGAATTTAATTTTAAGATAATTTATTGCATGGACTTCCATCATACCATTCCTTTGTACCATATATAAAGGATATTAAAGGTTTCGTAGCATTTTGAACAATCCTAGATTTAATATGGTTTTTTGAACGAAACTAGTATAAAATTGTGTATAATATACTTTGAATTTTTTACCGAAATTAGCATTTCAAAAAGTTTAATAGAATATAATTTTAAGATAATTTTTTGCATGGACATCCATCATAACAATCCCTCGTAACATATAGAAAGGATCTGAAAAGTTTCGGAGCATTTCGAACAATCCTCGATTTAATTTGAACATTTTACCGAAACTAGTATAAAATTGTGTATAATATACTACAATTTTTGAACGAAACTAGTATTTAAATAAGTTTCTTAGAATCTTATTTTGAAATAATGCTTTGCTTGGACTTCCATCATAACCTTCCCTCGTAACATTTTGAAAGGATCTGAAACGTTTCGTAGCATTTCGAACAATCCTCGATTAAATTTGATTATTTGATCGAAACTAGTATAAAATTGTGTATAATATACTACTATTTTTTGACCGAAACTAGTATTTCAAAAAGTTTCATAAAATCTAATTTTAAGATAATTTTTTGCATGGACATCCATCATAACATTCCCTCGTACCATATATAAAGGATCTGAAAAGTTTTGTAGCATTTCGAACAATCCTCAATTTATTTGATTAGTTGATCGAAACTAGTATTAAATTGTGTATAATATACTACGCTTTTTTAACCAAAACTAGCATTTCAAAAAGTTTCATAGAATCTAATTTTGAGATGATTTTTTGCATGGACATCCATCATAACATTCCTCGTAACATATAGAAAGGATCTGAAAAGTTTCGGAGCATTTCAAACCATCCTCGATTTAATTTGATTATTTGACCGAAACTAGTATAAAATTGTGTATAATATACTAAGATTTTTGAACGAAACTAGTATTTAAATAAGTTTCATAGAATCTAATTTTCAGATAATGTTTTGCTTGGATTTCCATCATAACCTTCCCTCGTAATATATAGAAAGTATCTGAAAATTTTCGTAGCATTTCGAACAATCCTCGATTTAATATGATTTTTTGAACGAAACTAGTCTAAAATACTGTATAATATACTACGATTTTTTGACCGAAACTAGCATTTCAAAAAGTTTCATAGAATCTAATTCTAAGATAATTTTCTGCATGGACTTCCATCATAACATTCCCTCGTACCATATATAAAGGATTTGAAACGTTTCGTATTATTTCGAACAATCGTCGATTTAATATGATTTTTTGAACGAAACTAGTATAAAATTGTGTCTAATATACTACCATTTTTTGACCGAAACTAGCATTTCAAAAAGTTTCATAGAATATAATTTTAAGATAATTTTTTGCATGGACATCCATCATAACATTCCTCGTAACATATAGAAAGGATCTGAAAAGTTTCGGAGCATTTCGAACAATCCTCGATTTAATTTGATTGTTTGACTGAAACTAGTATAATATTGTGTATAATATACTACGATCTTTTGACCTAAACTATCATTTCAAAAATTGATGAATTGATGGAGAAAATCACATTATTAAAGCAAAAGGACAATTTTAGAAAGGAAGAAATTGCACTCTTAAAAAGTATGCATCTAATTTTAATGTATTTTTACATAGTATAAATCATGCTTAAAAAGTTACAGAAAATGAGTATTATTTTAAAAGTAATTTTAACATTTTCCATAAGGATACAAGAGTCAAATGTAAAATATTTTCTTGGAAATTGTATATTTTTATTAATTGTTGATAATTAATTTTTTTCTTTTATTTTATCAAGATAAGTTTTTTATATCATGTGCCCTTATGTCACAAGTTAGTATTATCTTTATTTTAATGAGTATATTATTTTAATACATATTACATTTTTTAGGGATCATATTTAGAATCACTCGGAGATGGTAGGCATTCTTCTAAGTCCAGCATCCAAATTGAAGACAATATAGAACATCATAAATGACTAATTAGACTTTGCTAATAACTAATTAATGTATGAGTTTTTCTATGTATTATATGACATTATGACTATGGAACTTGTATTTTCTTGACATTATGATGTTTATTATAATATTAGGATTTGATATGCTTTCGGAATATTTTATTATATGACATTATGACAATGAAACTTGCACTTTTTTAACGGTATGATACTTATTTGATAGTATAATTTTGTATTTGCAATTTCTTTTTGTTAGAAAGCTATAGCTAAGTCTAGACATATTTATGTTGATTTATCATTGTTTAAAAAATAAAAAATTATAGAAAAAAATTAAAAAATATTACCAAAAACAAAAATAATAATTAAAAAAAATTAATAAAAGATTACCAAAAATAAAAATAAAAAGATAATTTTTTTTTACCAAAAATAAGTCAAAGAAAAAATAAGAAAATATTACCAAAAATAAAAAATTAGAATACTAAAAATCATATATTTACAATAAACATTAATTAATATTAGTTCAAATTATTGCTACAAATATAAAATAAAGGGTTAAATAAGCTTTTGGTCCCTCTAAATATAGCGAATTTCGTTTTTAGTCCCTCGAAAAATTTCTTTCAAAGAATGGTCCTCCTAATTTTTTTTATCCACGCTTTTGTTCTCTCCTGCAAACGCTCGTTAATTGAAGCTGACGTGGCATGCTATGTGGAATTTTTTATGACCGAGCATACACGTGGCAGTGAAAACGTGGCGAAAAAAAGGATGTAGATGCCATGTGACAATTTTTCTTTTTTATATTCGTAAACCTAAAATTTGCAGCTAATTCGTAGTTAATTATAAGCTAATTCCTAGCTACTATGATTTTATTTGTAAAAACTTTTGGTTTTCATAAATGCAATTGATATTCATAAATTTCACTCGGATGTTCTATTCAGCTAAAGCTTTGGCTTTTGTAAATGTTCTTGTCGTGACCAACTTAAAATTTAAGAGTCGCCTTCATATTTTTTAGGAAAATAATGATAAATCTAAATCCCTAAGGTAGAGAATCCTAGATTCGAAAGTCGGTTAAGTAAGAGGAAGGTATTAGGCACCCCTCACTTATATTGTATTCAATATGATCCTTCTTAAGATTCTAAGGGTATGGTTATTTGTATGAGATATTTATTTATTCTTATAAATAAAAAAATATAATTAAACCCTAATTTTACTCGTTAAGGTTTATAGAAACTCTAGGCCTACGTATCTTCAGTTTGAAGGATCAGACCACCGTAGTTCAATTCCCCTACCCCTAAACTCCAACCCTAATTTTTCTAACAACCCCTTACTAAATTATTGAAACCCTTATTTTAAACCCCATTTTTTTAGTTATTCATAAACCCTGATTTTGTCATAAAAATCCCCACATTTGAAACTCCTAAATATTCATTAAGTAAAACCCCAAAATATTTATAAAACCCCCCAAAAATCCTAATTTGAAACCCCATGATTAAATCCCTCAAAAAACATATTTAAAACCCAAAAAATATAGTTTAGTCCCCAAAATATTATTTCCAAATAATAAACATTATCCCAAATAATTTAATCCCACGATGAAAAATGTTTTATCATTTTTTATAGAGAAATCCATAAATATCTCTTTTTTATATTAAAATTATAAAACTAAAACCAAATTATAACATGATTTCAAAAATAATTATTATGTGAAAAAACCCAATAATTATAATAATAAAAAACCTAGATATCCTCAAAGCAAAAATTTAATTTATTTTATAATATTCCTAATCCCCATAAAAATCCCTTAATTATAAATCCTAATTAATTAATTAATTAATTAAGTATTTAATTAATCTATTAATAAACCCTAAAATGTATAAGAAATAATATAAAATATTATTAATTTTTATAACCCTAAAATTATGATTCTAGAAATTATTCCTAACTTGTATAATTAAACCCTGATAAAATAATTAAACCTAATTAACTAATTAATTAAGTGATTTAATTAATTAATATATTAAACCTCAGGGGGTGTAAAATAAACTTGAATATCAATTGGGCACCAAAACTAGGGTGCCATTAGCATTAGGCGCAAGGTCCATTGATCTAGAAACCCAACCAATGCAAAGAAGTCTATGGTAAAGAGAGTCTTTCATTGACTCCCTCTGAATCGTTTGATTACGATCAGACGATCTCCTTGATTAACGATCTCAACCCCTTTGATCCATGGTATGCCAAACGGACGCACATGATGAGAAGTCACTAAAAGACTATAGTAGGTACGCATATGGGGGGATACCTCAATTGACTGGAAAGTCAACCGATCCTGGGATCCATGGGATGCCACTTGGCATCGATCGAAAATCACACAGAAGGGCATAAAACTTTCCTCTCTTTAGAACCACACTTATTTCTCTCTTCACTTTCTCTATCTTGCTTCTCTCTCTCTAAACCCCTTCATCCTCTCAACTTTCCTCTCCTTCTGATAGAGTTTGGCCTCCGGCCACCCTATGAACCACCATAGCCCCTAGTTTTCCGGTTGAAGTTCAACCAGAAAACTCAAAACTTCAACCACCTTCAACCATAAATCCAGCAGCCTTCAAACCTTCATACAAACCCTAGAAATATCCAAACACGTGAACCCGACCACCTTCAACACAGATGAACCATAGCCCTAGGGTTCATCCCAAACCCATAACCCTTAAACATAAACCTTAATCTTCAAAGGATCTTAAGCTTCGTAAGAACCCTAACCCTATCCAAACCCAAAAAACTTACCTACCCAAAAACCAACTTATGAACCCTAACCCTATCAGAAGAACCTTGGGATTCTTTAGATGTACCTTAACCCTAAATAAACCCTAAATCCCCAAATTTTCTAGAAACGCAACCAACTACAAATAATCCAGAAACGCAAACAACAAACATGCAACAATCAACCCTAAAGTTTCTAAGAAAGCTAAGTACTTTTACCTTTATGGCCTTGTCCCTTTATGCTGCTTCCTATCCTTTTGTGATTCTCTAATTATTTTATGATTGTCCCTCCCTTCTAATCTCTTATTTTTCTGTTTGCAGGTATTGAAGAGGTCAATGCTAAGAGAGATTAGTGTTCTAATGATGAACCATAATCCTCAAATTGAAAGAGCTTTAGTAGAGGATTTGGATCGCAACAACAAGCTTAGAGTTTTCTGTTTTTTCTTTGTCTGATTTAGTTTAGGTTTATATAAACAAATTTTAAGGTTAGAACTTTATTATATTTGGTTAGATTTTAGGATTTGATTTTATTTTGTTGTTTTATTTGATCTGGTTGTACTAAAAACCTTGTGATTGATCTAATTTAATAAAAATTGATTTTATTTTTATTTGATTTGATTTGATCTAATTTTGGATCAGATCTTTTACTCTTTCAATCTACGCAGATTAGGGTTTTCAAACAAAGTCAACAAAAGTTGACTCAATAATTAAAATTAATAATATTATTAATATAAAATAAAATAACAAAATAAATTCTACGTTTTATTTAAAAATAATATTTAAAATAGAAACAATTTTTGGGCACACGCCCCCTCCCCTTCATCATTTATTAAAGAACTAAAATAATATTTTTTAATAGAAAGTACATTTCAAATTACACCCCGTCAATCTTAAAAAGTACATTTCTTAACATACCACATTCAAATTATATCCAAAATAACTTACCCCCGTATATGATCAAACAAAATAATATTATATATATATATATATATATATATATATATATATATATATATATATATATATATATATATATATATATTAAAAGCGAGAATAATGGGTTCTCGAAACCACTTACTGAAAAAATCGAGGAAAGGCTCGAAGCAATAAGAGAAATTACACCCTACTAAGCCTTAAGCTAAATAGTACATAATAAGTTTGCAAAACTCATAAAAGTTATAATTGGACGAGTAATTTTCTCGATATAAGACCACCTACACACCAAAACCTTAATATTCCAAACCGAATCCAACACATTCCAACAGTCATTCATAAATATAATTTCATTCCGTAAATTCTACAAATACCAAATTGTAGCCAACCAAACACAACCTTCTTTTCCTTTCTTCATCCTTTTTTATTTATAGAAATCAAACCATTTTTAAAAAAAAATCCTTAATATTACTAGCACCCCAATTCTCAATACCAATCCAATCGACCAACTCTTTCCACACCAACAAAGAAACACTACAATCCATAAAAATATAACCTAAAGAATCCTCCATCAAAGAACAAAAAGAACAAACCAAACCACCATTCGGAAACACACAACCTCTATTGATAAGGGCAACCTTTTTAATTTTTTGGCAAAATACCCATTTTAGTCCCTTAACTTTACATCGGGGTCCATTTTGATCCCTTAATTTTAAAAAGTGTCAATGTAGTCCCTTATGTCTTCAAACGGTATCATTTAGATCCTTTCCGTTTGATTCTCACAAACGGTGTCTATTTCTGCAGACGTGGCGTCTGACATGGCATATGTTAATATGCGTGACATGTGACATGGCATATGCTAATTACCAAGGTTACCAAAATTCCAAAAAAAATCCTAAACTTCTGCTTTCACAAAGTATTGAACCCACATCTATTTGGTTGTTTGGTAAGACATTGAACCACTAAGCCATGTTACATTAATTTGTTTTATTTACAATTATAATTATAATAAACACCGCAAAGATTTATAATAAACGCACATGTAAAAAAGACAACCATATAAGATATATTTATGGTTTTCCATTGCCAATATTTACGGAAAGATTAGTTGCAATATAAAATTCAAGATACCTAATCTTAAATAATTGTTACTATATTCTTAAATATTTCTTTTTCTCGTAAAAAAATATCTTTTTCTTGTAGATGAAAACAAGTCAATTTTTTTTCTTTTAATATAGGTAAATTTTCAAAAACGAAAATAGATAAAATCAATTAAATTAAATATTAATATTATTATAATATTAAGAAGATAAATTTAAACTGAATTAGAAAACAAAAATTATATCCAAACAAATGAATGAAAAAATATAAATTCAAAACAAATTTAAAAAGTATTGTCACCGATTTTGTTATTTCTATGTGAAGGATTTTATTATTTCAATGTGAAGGATTTTATTAACTATCTATAATGAAAAAAATATTTCAACTTAAAATATATTTATTTAGAAATTTTGTATATTAACAAATCCAACTTAAGAATTTGTTACTGTTTTTCAAAAACCCCAATTTAACAAATATAAACTTAAAAAAATTAAAAATATAGATTTTTTTTATATAAAAAAAAAGACATTAAAAAAAGATAAATTTATAAGAAATACTTTTCATTTAAATAGTTTATATTTTGAGGAAAAAGTCCTCAAATCGAATAAAAATATATTTTAATTTTCAAGAAGACAATTTTTCATAAAGAAAATCATAACATTTATTTACTAAAGTCAATAGTTAAAATATAAAAAAATAATAAAGTTCATATATATATATATATATATATATATATATATATATATATATATATATATATATATATATATATATATATATATATATATATATATATAATTAAAAATTTCATAACACCTAATGATATTAAGATTTAATTACCACCATGACACTTTAGTGGCTGACATTTGTTTTATGAGTATCTGTTATGTATTGAAATTGAAATATTATTTGTTTTGCTATGCTTTATTAATTATGGTTTCAGTTTGTAATTATAGTTTCAGTTTTTAATTACTAAATATAAAATGTGAAGTGGTTTGGTGGTAGTGAAATTTGCCTTGCAATTTAGATGTCTTGTGTTCAATTCTAGATAAATGCAAATTTTTGATGATTTTGGTGATACACATGTACCATGTCATAGGTCACGCGTAATTCCACATGGGTAAGAGATTCCACATCAGTCACACGTGTGCGCCAATTGTACAATCTCATTGACTTTGACTAATGGTGTTGACGGTAAGGATTAACATGATACTATTTAAAAACTTAAGGGATCATTTTAAAACTTTTTAAAATTAAGGGACCAAATTGGAACCTGAGGTAAACTTAAAGGACCAATTTGAATATTTTGCCTAATTTATTTTAATGACATGAACTGCATTGTTAGCTCTTTTTTATTAAATTATTATTTTTATCAAATGACACGTGATTTTCATTTATTTTTTATTCATTCTTTATTTATGGTATGAGTTTGTAAAAGTTTAAAAATCATAAAATGTTGGAATCAAAAACTTTTTTTATTTCTTTTAATAACATGGATTATATTAATTGACTTCTTATATTAAATTATTATTTTTATTAAATGTCACATTACTTTCATGTATTCTTTATTTAGGTTATGAGCTTGTAAAAGCTTTAAAAAACATAAAATATTAGATTCAATGGGACTTGAACTCAAATCCCCTAACTCAAATGTCATATGCAACACCCTACCCACATCCATGCTGCTCTTATTTATTTGTTTTTCCACTTAATATACATATTGCATTATTCTTAGTCCATGATATTTGATACATAATTATTTTGAAAAATATTTATTTAATATTTAATAATAATATATGATATATTATATATTGCTAAATTATATAATAAATTATTATTATTAAATATAGAAATTATATACTGAATATATAAAAATATTGTATATTTCATATTTAATAATATTAATTTATTATATAATTTTATTTTTTAAGCAAGTTATATAAATATTAATTTTAACATGAAATTTATTATATTTGTATTAATTTATTAAATAATTCTAATGCTTTAAATGTAACAGAACATTCTTTCATTTTTTTATATATATTTTATGGAAAAATAGAATATGTAACTGTAAAATAATTTTACAATGATAATCAAACAGTGTATCTCGCCAAATCACATTTTAATTTTAAAATTATTTTTATGACATAGTAAAATCGGTGCGTCTATTAAACTCGTATTTTATTATAACTTTCCATTCATAATTTCTATCAAGATTTATCCTAATATAAGCTTGAATAAAAATAGAGTTACACTCTCTATAAATTAGAGGAAGAAAGTAGAACAAATGATTTTATTGACTGCAACAATGTGGCTAAACAAAGTACAAGAAGCTTTTGAATTACATTGCAACATATGACACATTATGAAGATAGACAAGGGACATTTGGAACAGTGTCTGCAACTTTTCCATGTGCATTTCTACAAATAACAGAAGCACTCTTTTCATTCACAGCAGATACAATGTTGTTTTGATCCAAAACAATGTCAAAACAACCGTATGAACAACAATCTAAGTCAATAGCTACTTTATCAGCATAAGTCCCCTTAAATCCTCGAAATGTCACAGAACTCACCAACACAGATGATGTATCCTAATAATTACAATAAAATGAAATTAAAAACATTGATAACTTTTGGTATTAATTAGTATATTATGTATATAAAATTAGTAAATAATAAAACACATAGTATAAATTACAAGATAAAATAATATGAGTGAAATATGTACCTCCAGATGATTATTATATTCCTGATTTATGATTATTGGGTTTCTTACATTTTCAAGGATGATTTGTTCATATGTAATATTTTTTGCATAACCTGATCCACCCTGTAAAAAAAATACATTGAAGGTGTTAAATATATTAAATTTTATTTTTCTTTAAATTTAGTCTCTAAAAAAAATATTTTTATTTATAGTTTCTATAAAAAAGACAGACTATTTTTTGAAGTCAAACAAAAATTAAAAAATATATTTTTATTTATAGTTTCTATAAAAAAGACAGACTTTTTTTTAAGTCAAACAAAAATATATATAAACTTTGTATATTTGTTTCCTTTCTTAAATTTATACTTTTATATCAACTTTATGAATATATTTAACTTTAAATATTATACTCACCGAAACTGTCTTGATTCTTGCTCCATTGGTAGTTTCTCTAAAAGTGCAATTTTGTACATGAACATTAGAAACTTTATCATTAGCTCCATTTCTACCAAGGCTACCAACACTGATGAATTCATAAAATACATAAGAAAAAGCAAGCACACAAAATAAATTAACATTTTGTTTTTTAAAATAGAATATTAACATTAAAAAAAATTATTTTAAATTATTTATCGTTCGGTATACATATCAAAGTTGAACTTTCAAAAAAACAACTTTTATAAACCTTATTCCATGACCAGGTCCACAAATAAGCCTCTCAATATTGATGAAAGATGAGCCACCGTTGACAGCGATACAATCATCACCTATTTAAATGATACAAAATTTATAAAAACATTACATGTGTCACACACACAAAAAATCTCGATAATTTTAACGATAATTACCCGATTCTATGTGGGAATCTTGTATCAAAACATTAGTGGAAGCAGAAATATCAAATCCATCGGTGTTAGGACTTGAAGCAGGTGCAATAATGAATATATTAGAGAATGTTGCACCATTGCAGTCATTTATAGATACATGAGATCGTGGACTATTACTAATTCTCAAATTACTAACAGTAAGATTATTGCAATTATGAAATTGGAATACCTGAAACATTAGAAATATTAATTTATAGCTCAATTACTTAAGATTAAAATTTACATAAAAAGTTAATAAAAATAAATAATGTATACCCCTGGTCGATCGCAATTTGAACAACCCCACCAAGTAGAACCACTTCCTTCGATTTCACCTCGATTATTTCCATCAATTGTGAGTCCATTTAAATTTGCGACACGAATCAAATACTGTTCAGCTTTCAAGTTTTCTTTAGAAGGTGCAATTATTTTTCCTTCAAACTGCAATTTAATATAGAAAAAATAAATATGATTTATTAAATTATTTTACACAGCTCCAAAATATTTTTATTACATATTTACATATTTTTTTCATGATTCATACTAGTATAATTAATATTATATACCTGAATGAGAATTTCAGATTTGCAGGGACCGCTAAAATCTAGGTTTTTCACCAAGAATGATTTTTCAGATGGTATAACTAATGTTGACATTCCTTCTGCTTTACATGCACTACTCCATGCACTTGAAAATGCCTATAATTCAATATATATAAATATTATAAATAATAAATATTTATAATAATAAATTAAAATGTTTACATGCACTACTCCATGCACTTGAAAATGCCTATAATTCAATATATATAAATATTATAAATAATAAATATTGTTAATGTCACTCAATTATTTATAAATTTATGAAGTAATTATAAACTAAAATTATTATATAGATAAAATATAAAAACATATACTTTTGTATCATCAGATTTGCCATCGCCAGTTGCACCATATTGCATGACATTATAAGTAGTACCATATGTGGTTCCAACATGGAACCTTATACACAGACAAGGTGAAATTAAAGAGATAATTAAAACATAAACAATGAATCCTTGCATGTTGAGTAGAGTTAAATGAAATAAATGAGAATAGTTAAGTTTTACTATGATGATTTGTGATGGGAGTATAGTTCTGGCCAGTTTGGAGGTTAAATAGAAAATTGCATGCATGCAACTATTTTATTTTAATATATAAATAATAATTTAAATATAAAAAGATGGAAAGAGGTCTTTTTAAAATTAAAATAAAATAAAATGGAAAAAAATTATGAAAGGAATAGTTTTTTATTTTAATAAATGGAATCAGATTTCCTTTTTTTTATAAATAATATTTTTTTTACTTCTATTAATATGTATGGTAGCCTTGACCATATTAAAAAAATGAAGAAAAAAAAATAGACTTTTTAATTTTTTAATATAATTTATTGGGTATATTTTATGTTGGGAAAGAAAAATATATTCACCGAATTATGGATTTTGTATTATAAAGAAAAATAATGTTATTAAGCTAGCACAATAGAATTAACACAACGATAGTGGGTACTCAAATCCTTATAAAAAGAGAAAGGGGATGCTACATCCGCTTCAAACTATTAATTGGAGAATTAAACCAATCAAAAAATACACAAGAATTTGGTAAGCGAGAGTCTACACACAACCATCTCCATGAGTGAAATTTAATTGCGCTGATTGTATCCTCAACCGAAAAAGATTTACCTCTAAAGATGAGATTTAAATTTTATTTACTTGAAATAATAAATATTAAATAATAAAATTATTTGATAATGAAAAGGATAAAATTGAAATATTTAAAAAAAAAAATATAGGGGTAGAGGAATAATGGTATGGGTATGAAGTAAAATTCCATAAAAAAATTGGAAAAAATATGAATACCAAATTGGCAACACCACTAAAGGTGATTTGAACCTGCATAAAACTAAAAAAGATGAAGTATTATTGGTTTATTGATTTATATTTTTTTATATAAGTAATTTGTATTAAAAGGGAGAAACATGGATTCGAGAATCCGATATGAAAAAACCAATCAAAAGCGGAAGAAAACAAAAGAGACCTATAAATTACAAGAAATCTATAGGATGTTTCATCCAATCGTAAAAATTTCATCTCATACGTCCTAGTTCCAACCATCTCCAAAAGAGGGTAACCACATGATTAAAAATATCCTCGACATCACAAACATCATCATTAAAAGTTATATTGATCTTACCTGATCAGAAGGGCCTTCCAAGTGTTGGGCAACGAACGTGACGGTTGATTTAGAGAAGTGAGGGGTGTATCTGCAAGGCACTCCGATGCTTAAGTGAATATGGGTACAGAAGTAGAATAAAATAATAGGTCCAGAATATCTGACCCTCTTATGAAAAGGATATTTATAGTGTGCCCCCAACGTTGGGCCAAGGTTCTTTCTTGGGTTGGATCAGCTAGGCCCGGGAACGTGTAGGAGTGTGTAAGACCTAGCACGTGGTCTTTCCCTTGGTCCAACTTCCCTTATATTCTAGGAGATAATAATGGACAGGGTGACGTGTCATGTGTGGCGGAGACGTAGTCTCCCTACTGCCAACTAGTGGGTCGTGGGCGTGCCCGACGGTTTGAGCCTTTTGCTCGCTGGGTTAGGTGTCTTCCCGACTGATTGGGCTTCAGCCCGACACAGTCTTAGAGGCCCAATCCGGAATAGGATACCCCCAAGTCGAAACTTCGGGACGGAGTGAGGACTTAAGAAGAACTTGTCAGGCATAACTCTTAGTGTCGGGGACAGTTACGAGCTCACACGCGGCGAGGAGCGAAATGTATCTGACAACCTTGGATTGCCTTGTCACAGAATTTAGGAGTCTCATCTTGTTGAGTTGACAGTGCAGCTCGTAGGATATGGACGAAGGAAGTTGAGAGTATTTGTTTTCGTCGGGGAAAACTTCATGGTGCACGGCCTCTTTTGGTGTCGAGGACATAGCGCATGCTCGCCGTCTTTTGGGATTCTTCAGAGTGTCGTGTCCACTGACTTTAATGTGTGTCGCTTCATTTCCTGCGCATTAAATATTGACCGCCCTAGGGAATCTAGGTAATGATTTCCTAGGGCGCGTCCTTTTACATAACGTCTATAAAAGGAAGGGTGAGGGGACCATTTTATTTTGTTCCCTTTTCTCTCCCCTGACGTTTCACCGGATACTCATCTTCTCTCTTCGCTAGTACAACCACTGCCATCGTCGTCGTCATCACACCACCAGAATCATGTCAAGTAACATCTTGATCCCCTTTTTCTGGAAATTTTGAACTTGGTTAGCTAGTTATAACGATGGCTTACCCGGCGAAGTAGATAGAATGCCTATTCTTTAGACGATTTTTTAGGGTTTCTAGATGAATGTCCCGAGCACCATATGGATATGTCGGGCAGACATAGGAAATTTAGGTAAACAACTCGGGCACTGTATGAGCGTGTTGGACAAACGTAGGAGTTCTATTTGAATATCGCGGGCATCTTTTGAATGCCCTGGGCAGAATCTTCATGAATTCTTTGAATATCCCGGGCATTATTTGAATGTCTCGGGCGAAACCTTCATATGTTCCTTGGGTTTCACGGGCATTCTTTGAATGTCCCGGGTAATTTAGTATAACTATGTCGGGTATTTCCCTCGTAATATATAGAAAGTATCTGAAAATTTTCGTAGCATTTCGAACAATCCTCGATTTAATATGATTTTTTGAATGAAACTAGTATAAATTTTTTATAATATACTACATTTGTTTTACCGAAACTAGCATTTCAAAAAGTTTCATAGAATCTAATTTTAAGATAATTTTCTTCATGGACTTCCATCATAACATTCTCTCGTACCATATATAAATGATCTGAAACGTTTCGTATTATTTCGAATAATCGTCGATTTAATATGACTTTTTGAACGAAACTAGTATAAAATAGTGTCTAAATATACTACCATTTTTTGACCGAAACTAGCATTTCAAAAAGTTTCATAGAATATAATTTTAAGATAATTTTTTGCATGGACATCCATCATAACATTCATCGTAACATATAGAAAGGATCTTAAAAATTTCGGAGCATTTCGAACAATCCACGATTTAATTTGATTGTTTGACCGAAACTAGTATAATATTGTGTATAATATACTACAAATTTTTGACCTAAACTAGCATTTCAAAAAGTTTCATAAAATCTAATTTTAAGATAATTTTTTGCATGGACTTCCTTCATAACATTCCCTCGTAACATATGGAAAGGATCTGAAAAGTTTCG
This sequence comes from Lathyrus aphaca, assembly GCA_963966055.1. NCBI lineage: Eukaryota > Viridiplantae > Streptophyta > Magnoliopsida > Fabales > Fabaceae > Lathyrus > Lathyrus aphaca. Next base: position 14,922,237 of record OZ014522.1, read on the forward strand.
TAGCATTTTGAACAATCCTTGATTTAATTTGATTTTTTGAAGAAATTTGTGTAAAATTGTGTATAATATATACTACGATTTTTTTACCGAAACTAGCATTTCAAAAAGTTTCATAGAATCTAATTTTAAGATAATTTTTTGCATGGACTTCCATCATATCATTCCCTTGTACCATATATAAAGGATCTTAAAGGTTTCGTAGCATTTCGAACAATCCTAGATTTAATATGATTTTTTGAACGAAACTAGTATAAAATTGTGTATAATATACTACCATTTTTTGACCGAAACTAGCATTTCAAAAAGTTTCATAGAATATAATTTTAAGAAAAAAATTTCATGGACATCCATCATAACATTCCTCGTAACAAATAGAAAGGATCTGAAAATTTCGGAGCATTTTGAACAATCCTCGATTTAATTTGATTGTTTGACCGAAACTAGTATGATATTGTGTATAATATACTACAAATTTTTTACCTAAACCAGCATTTCAAAAAGTTTCATAAAATCTAATTTTAGGATAATTTTTTGCATGGACTTCCATCAAAACATTCCCTCGTAACATATAGTAAGGATCTGAAAAGTTTCGTAGCATTTCGAACAATCCTCGATTTAATTTGATTATTTGTTCGAAACTAGTATAAAATTGTGTATAATATACTACGAGTTTTTTTATCGAAACTAGCATTTCAAAAAGTTTCATACAATCTAATTTTAAGATAATTTTTTGCATGCACTTCCATCATAGAATTCCCTCGTAACATATAGAAAGGATCTGAAAAGTTTCGTAGCATTTCGAACAATCCTTGATTTAATTTGATTTTTTGACCGAAATTGGTATAAAATTCTGTATAATATACTACGATGTTTTGACCGAAACTAGCATTTCAAGAAGTTTCATAGAATTTAATTTTAAGATAATTTATTGCATGGACTTCCATCATACCATTCCTTTGTACCATATATAAAGGATATTAAAGGTTTCGTAGCATTTTGAACAATCCTAGATTTAATATGGTTTTTTGAACGAAACTAGTATAAAATTGTGTATAATATACTTTGAATTTTTTACCGAAATTAGCATTTCAAAAAGTTTAATAGAATATAATTTTAAGATAATTTTTTGCATGGACATCCATCATAACAATCCCTCGTAACATATAGAAAGGATCTGAAAAGTTTCGGAGCATTTCGAACAATCCTCGATTTAATTTGAACATTTTACCGAAACTAGTATAAAATTGTGTATAATATACTACAATTTTTGAACGAAACTAGTATTTAAATAAGTTTCTTAGAATCTTATTTTGAAATAATGCTTTGCTTGGACTTCCATCATAACCTTCCCTCGTAACATTTTGAAAGGATCTGAAACGTTTCGTAGCATTTCGAACAATCCTCGATTAAATTTGATTATTTGATCGAAACTAGTATAAAATTGTGTATAATATACTACTATTTTTTGACCGAAACTAGTATTTCAAAAAGTTTCATAAAATCTAATTTTAAGATAATTTTTTGCATGGACATCCATCATAACATTCCCTCGTACCATATATAAAGGATCTGAAAAGTTTTGTAGCATTTCGAACAATCCTCAATTTATTTGATTAGTTGATCGAAACTAGTATTAAATTGTGTATAATATACTACGCTTTTTTAACCAAAACTAGCATTTCAAAAAGTTTCATAGAATCTAATTTTGAGATGATTTTTTGCATGGACATCCATCATAACATTCCTCGTAACATATAGAAAGGATCTGAAAAGTTTCGGAGCATTTCAAACCATCCTCGATTTAATTTGATTATTTGACCGAAACTAGTATAAAATTGTGTATAATATACTAAGATTTTTGAACGAAACTAGTATTTAAATAAGTTTCATAGAATCTAATTTTCAGATAATGTTTTGCTTGGATTTCCATCATAACCTTCCCTCGTAATATATAGAAAGTATCTGAAAATTTTCGTAGCATTTCGAACAATCCTCGATTTAATATGATTTTTTGAACGAAACTAGTCTAAAATACTGTATAATATACTACGATTTTTTGACCGAAACTAGCATTTCAAAAAGTTTCATAGAATCTAATTCTAAGATAATTTTCTGCATGGACTTCCATCATAACATTCCCTCGTACCATATATAAAGGATTTGAAACGTTTCGTATTATTTCGAACAATCGTCGATTTAATATGATTTTTTGAACGAAACTAGTATAAAATTGTGTCTAATATACTACCATTTTTTGACCGAAACTAGCATTTCAAAAAGTTTCATAGAATATAATTTTAAGATAATTTTTTGCATGGACATCCATCATAACATTCCTCGTAACATATAGAAAGGATCTGAAAAGTTTCGGAGCATTTCGAACAATCCTCGATTTAATTTGATTGTTTGACTGAAACTAGTATAATATTGTGTATAATATACTACGATCTTTTGACCTAAACTATCATTTCAAAAATTGATGAATTGATGGAGAAAATCACATTATTAAAGCAAAAGGACAATTTTAGAAAGGAAGAAATTGCACTCTTAAAAAGTATGCATCTAATTTTAATGTATTTTTACATAGTATAAATCATGCTTAAAAAGTTACAGAAAATGAGTATTATTTTAAAAGTAATTTTAACATTTTCCATGAGGATACAAGAGTCAAATGTAAAATATTTTCTTGGAAATTGTATATTTTTATTAATTGTTGATAATTAATTTTTTTCTTTTATTTTATCAAGATAAGTTTTTTATATCATGTGCCCTTATGTCACAAGTTAGTATTATCTTTATTTTAATGAGTATATTATTTTAATACATATTACATTTTTTAGGGATCATATTTAGAATCACTCGGAGATGGTAGGCATTCTTCTAAGTCCAGCATCCAAATTGAAGACAATATAGAACATCATAAATGACTAATTAGACTTTGCTAATAACTAATTAATGTATGAGTTTTTCTATGTATTATATGACATTATGACTATGGAACTTGTATTTTCTTGACATTATGATGTTTATTATAATATTAGGATTTGATATGCTTTCGGAATATTTTATTATATGACATTATGACAATGAAACTTGCACTTTTTTAACGGTATGATACTTATTTGATAGTATAATTTTGTATTTGCAATTTCTTTTTGTTAGAAAGCTATAGCTAAGTCTAGACATATTTATGTTGATTTATCATTGTTTAAAAAATAAAAAATTATAGAAAAAAATTAAAAAATATTACCAAAAACAAAAATAATAATTAAAAAAAATTAATAAAAGATTACCAAAAATAAAAATAAAAAGATAATTTTTTTTTACCAAAAATAAGTCAAAGAAAAAATAAGAAAATATTACCAAAAATAAAAAATTAGAATACTAAAAATCATATATTTACAATAAACATTAATTAATATTAGTTCAAATTATTGCTACAAATATAAAATAAAGGGTTAAATAAGCTTTTGGTCCCTCTAAATATAGCGAATTTCGTTTTTAGTCCCTCGAAAAATTTCTTTCAAAGAATGGTCCTCCTAATTTTTTTTATCCACGCTTTTGTTCTCTCCTGCAAACGCTCGTTAATTGAAGCTGACGTGGCATGCTATGTGGAATTTTTTATGACCGAGCATACACGTGGCAGTGAAAACGTGGCGAAAAAAAGGATGTAGATGCCATGTGACAATTTTTCTTTTTTATATTCGTAAACCTAAAATTTGCAGCTAATTCGTAGTTAATTATAAGCTAATTCCTAGCTACTATGATTTTATTTGTAAAAACTTTTGGTTTTCATAAATGCAATTGATATTCATAAATTTCACTCGGATGTTCTATTCAGCTAAAGCTTTGGCTTTTGTAAATGTTCTTGTCGTGACCAACTTAAAATTTAAGAGTCGCCTTCATATTTTTTAGGAAAATAATGATAAATCTAAATCCCTAAGGTAGAGAATCCTAGATTCGAAAGTCGGTTAAGTAAGAGGAAGGTATTAGGCACCCCTCACTTATATTGTATTCAATATGATCCTTCTTAAGATTCTAAGGGTATGGTTATTTGTATGAGATATTTATTTATTCTTATAAATAAAAAAATATAATTAAACCCTAATTTTACTCGTTAAGGTTTATAGAAACTCTAGGCCTACGTATCTTCAGTTTGAAGGATCAGACCACCGTAGTTCAATTCCCCTACCCCTAAACTCCAACCCTAATTTTTCTAACAACCCCTTACTAAATTATTGAAACCCTTATTTTAAACCCCATTTTTTTAGTTATTCATAAACCCTGATTTTGTCATAAAAATCCCCACATTTGAAACTCCTAAATATTCATTAAGTAAAACCCCAAAATATTTATAAAACCCCCCAAAAATCCTAATTTGAAACCCCATGATTAAATCCCTCAAAAAACATATTTAAAACCCAAAAAATATAGTTTAGTCCCCAAAATATTATTTCCAAATAATAAACATTATCCCAAATAATTTAATCCCACGATGAAAAATGTTTTATCATTTTTTATAGAGAAATCCATAAATATCTCTTTTTTATATTAAAATTATAAAACTAAAACCAAATTATAACATGATTTCAAAAATAATTATTATGTGAAAAAACCCAATAATTATAATAATAAAAAACCTAGATATCCTCAAAGCAAAAATTTAATTTATTTTATAATATTCCTAATCCCCATAAAAATCCCTTAATTATAAATCCTAATTAATTAATTAATTAATTAAGTATTTAATTAATCTATTAATAAACCCTAAAATGTATAAGAAATAATATAAAATATTATTAATTTTTATAACCCTAAAATTATGATTCTAGAAATTATTCCTAACTTGTATAATTAAACCCTGATAAAATAATTAAACCTAATTAACTAATTAATTAAGTGATTTAATTAATTAATATATTAAACCTCAGGGGGTGTAAAATAAACTTGAATATCAATTGGGCACCAAAACTAGGGTGCCATTAGCATTAGGCGCAAGGTCCATTGATCTAGAAACCCAACCAATGCAAAGAAGTCTATGGTAAAGAGAGTCTTTCATTGACTCCCTCTGAATCGTTTGATTACGATCAGACGATCTCCTTGATTAACGATCTCAACCCCTTTGATCCATGGTATGCCAAACGGACGCACATGATGAGAAGTCACTAAAAGACTATAGTAGGTACGCATATGGGGGGATACCTCAATTGACTGGAAAGTCAACCGATCCTGGGATCCATGGGATGCCACTTGGCATCGATCGAAAATCACACAGAAGGGCATAAAACTTTCCTCTCTTTAGAACCACACTTATTTCTCTCTTCACTTTCTCTATCTTGCTTCTCTCTCTCTAAACCCCTTCATCCTCTCAACTTTCCTCTCCTTCTGATAGAGTTTGGCCTCCGGCCACCCTATGAACCACCATAGCCCCTAGTTTTCCGGTTGAAGTTCAACCAGAAAACTCAAAACTTCAACCACCTTCAACCATAAATCCAGCAGCCTTCAAACCTTCATACAAACCCTAGAAATATCCAAACACGTGAACCCGACCACCTTCAACACAGATGAACCATAGCCCTAGGGTTCATCCCAAACCCATAACCCTTAAACATAAACCTTAATCTTCAAAGGATCTTAAGCTTCGTAAGAACCCTAACCCTATCCAAACCCAAAAAACTTACCTACCCAAAAACCAACTTATGAACCCTAACCCTATCAGAAGAACCTTGGGATTCTTTAGATGTACCTTAACCCTAAATAAACCCTAAATCCCCAAATTTTCTAGAAACGCAACCAACTACAAATAATCCAGAAACGCAAACAACAAACATGCAACAATCAACCCTAAAGTTTCTAAGAAAGCTAAGTACTTTTACCTTTATGGCCTTGTCCCTTTATGCTGCTTCCTATCCTTTTGTGATTCTCTAATTATTTTATGATTGTCCCTCCCTTCTAATCTCTTATTTTTCTGTTTGCAGGTATTGAAGAGGTCAATGCTAAGAGAGATTAGTGTTCTAATGATGAACCATAATCCTCAAATTGAAAGAGCTTTAGTAGAGGATTTGGATCGCAACAACAAGCTTAGAGTTTTCTGTTTTTTCTTTGTCTGATTTAGTTTAGGTTTATATAAACAAATTTTAAGGTTAGAACTTTATTATATTTGGTTAGATTTTAGGATTTGATTTTATTTTGTTGTTTTATTTGATCTGGTTGTACTAAAAACCTTGTGATTGATCTAATTTAATAAAAATTGATTTTATTTTTATTTGATTTGATTTGATCTAATTTTGGATCAGATCTTTTACTCTTTCAATCTACGCAGATTAGGGTTTTCAAACAAAGTCAACAAAAGTTGACTCAATAATTAAAATTAATAATATTATTAATATAAAATAAAATAACAAAATAAATTCTACGTTTTATTTAAAAATAATATTTAAAATAGAAACAATTTTTGGGCACACGCCCCCTCCCCTTCATCATTTATTAAAGAACTAAAATAATATTTTTTAATAGAAAGTACATTTCAAATTACACCCCGTCAATCTTAAAAAGTACATTTCTTAACATACCACATTCAAATTATATCCAAAATAACTTACCCCCGTATATGATCAAACAAAATATATATATATATATATATATATATATATATATATATATATATATATATATATATATATATAAAGCGAGAATAATGGGTTCTCGAAACCACTTACTGAAAAAATCGAGGAAAGGCTCGAAGCAATAAGAGAAATTACACCCTACTAAGCCTTAAGCTAAATAGTACATAATAAGTTTGCAAAACTCATAAAAGTTATAATTGGACGAGTAATTTTCTCGATATAAGACCACCTACACACCAAAACCTTAATATTCCAAACCGAATCCAACACATTCCAACAGTCATTCATAAATATAATTTCATTCCGTAAATTCTACAAATACCAAATTGTAGCCAACCAAACACAACCTTCTTTTCCTTTCTTCATCCTTTTTTATTTATAGAAATCAAACCATTTTTAAAAAAAAATCCTTAATATTACTAGCACCCCAATTCTCAATACCAATCCAATCGACCAACTCTTTCCACACCAACAAAGAAACACTACAATCCATAAAAATATAACCTAAAGAATCCTCCATCAAAGAACAAAAAGAACAAACCAAACCACCATTCGGAAACACACAACCTCTATTGATAAGGGCAACCTTTTTAATTTTTTGGCAAAATACTCATTTTAGTCCCTTAACTTTACATCGGGGTCCATTTTGATCCCTTAATTTTAAAAAGTGTCAATGTAGTCCCTTATGTCTTCAAACGGTATCATTTAGATCCTTTCCGTTTGATTCTCACAAATGGTGTCTATTTCTGCAGACGTGGCGTCTGACATGGCATATGTTAATATGCGTGACATGTGACATGGCATATGCTAATTACCAAGGTTACCAAAATTCCAAAAAAAATCCTAAACTTCTGCTTTCACAAAGTATTGAACCCACATCTATTTGGTTGTTTGGTAAGACATTGAACCACTAAGCCATGTTACATTAATTTGTTTTATTTACAATTATAATTATAATAAACACCGCAAAGATTTATAATAAACGCACATGTAAAAAAGACAACCATATAAGATATATTTATGGTTTTCCATTGCCAATATTTACGGAAAGATTAGTTGCAATATAAAATTCAAGATACCTAATCTTAAATAATTGTTACTATATTCTTAAATATTTCTTTTTCTCGTAAAAAAATATCTTTTTCTTGTAGATGAAAACAAGTCAATTTTTTTTCTTTTAATATAGGTAAATTTTCAAAAACGAAAATAGATAAAATCAATTAAATTAAATATTAATATTATTATAATATTAAGAAGATAAATTTAAACTGAATTAGAAAACAAAAATTATATCCAAACAAATGAATGAAAAAATATAAATTCAAAACAAATTTAAAAAGTATTGTCACCGATTTTGTTATTTCTATGTGAAGGATTTTATTATTTCAATGTGAAGGATTTTATTAACTATCTATAATGAAAAAAATATTTCAACTTAAAATATATTTATTTAGAAATTTTGTATATTAACAAATCCAACTTAAGAATTTGTTACTGTTTTTCAAAAACCCCAATTTAACAAATATAAACTTAAAAAAATTAAAAATATAGATTTTTTTTATATAAAAAAAAAGACATTAAAAAAAGATAAATTTATAAGAAATACTTTTCATTTAAATAGTTTATATTTTGAGGAAAAAGTCCTCAAATCGAATAAAAATATATTTTAATTTTCAAGAAGACAATTTTTCATAAAGAAAATCATAACATTTATTTACTAAAGTCAATAGTTAAAATATAAAAAAATAATAAAGTTCATATATATATATATATATATATATATATATATATATATATATATATATATATATATATATATATATATATATATATATATAATTTCATAACACCTAATGATATTAAGATTTAATTACCACCATGACACTTTAGTGGCTGACATTTGTTTTATGAGTATCTGTTATGTATTGAAATTGAAATATTATTTGTTTTGCTATGCTTTATTAATTATGGTTTCAGTTTGTAATTATAGTTTCAGTTTTTAATTACTAAATATAAAATGTGAAGTGGTTTGGTGGTAGTGAAATTTGCCTTGCAATTTAGATGTCTTGTGTTCAATTCTAGATAAATGCAAATTTTTGATGATTTTGGTGATACACATGTACCATGTCATAGGTCACGCGTAATTCCACATGGGTAAGAGATTCCACATCAGTCACACGTGTGCGCCAATTGTACAATCTCATTGACTTTGACTAATGGTGTTGACGGTAAGGATTAACATGATACTATTTAAAAACTTAAGGGATCATTTTAAAACTTTTTAAAATTAAGGGACCAAATTGGAACCTGAGGTAAACTTAAAGGACCAATTTGAATATTTTGCCTAATTTATTTTAATGACATGAACTGCATTGTTAGCTCTTTTTTATTAAATTATTATTTTTATCAAATGACACGTGATTTTCATTTATTTTTTATTCATTCTTTATTTATGGTATGAGTTTGTAAAAGTTTAAAAATCATAAAATGTTGGAATCAAAAACTTTTTTTATTTCTTTTAATAACATGGATTATATTAATTGACTTCTTATATTAAATTATTATTTTTATTAAATGTCACATTACTTTCATGTATTCTTTATTTAGGTTATGAGCTTGTAAAAGCTTTAAAAAACATAAAATATTAGATTCAATGGGACTTGAACTCAAATCCCCTAACTCAAATGTCATATGCAACACCCTACCCACATCCATGCTGCTCTTATTTATTTGTTTTTCCACTTAATATACATATTGCATTATTCTTAGTCCATGATATTTGATACATAATTATTTTGAAAAATATTTATTTAATATTTAATAATAATATATGATATATTATATATTGCTAAATTATATAATAAATTATTATTATTAAATATAGAAATTATATACTGAATATATAAAAATATTGTATATTTCATATTTAATAATATTAATTTATTATATAATTTTATTTTTTAAGCAAGTTATATAAATATTAATTTTAACATGAAATTTATTATATTTGTATTAATTTATTAAATAATTCTAATGCTTTAAATGTAACAGAACATTCTTTCATTTTTTTATATATATTTTATGGAAAAATAGAATATGTAACTGTAAAATAATTTTACAATGATAATCAAACAGTGTATCTCGCCAAATCACATTTTAATTTTAAAATTATTTTTATGACATAGTAAAATCGGTGCGTCTATTAAACTCGTATTTTATTATAACTTTCCATTCATAATTTCTATCAAGATTTATCCTAATATAAGCTTGAATAAAAATAGAGTTACACTCTCTATAAATTAGAGGAAGAAAGTAGAACAAATGATTTTATTGACTGCAACAATGTGGCTAAACAAAGTACAAGAAGCTTTTGAATTACATTGCAACATATGACACATTATGAAGATAGACAAGGGACATTTGGAACAGTGTCTGCAACTTTTCCATGTGCATTTCTACAAATAACAGAAGCACTCTTTTCATTCACAGCAGATACAATGTTGTTTTGATCCAAAACAATGTCAAAACAACCGTATGAACAACAATCTAAGTCAATAGCTACTTTATCAGCATAAGTCCCCTTAAATCCTCGAAATGTCACAGAACTCACCAACACAGATGATGTATCCTAATAATTACAATAAAATGAAATTAAAAACATTGATAACTTTTGGTATTAATTAGTATATTATGTATATAAAATTAGTAAATAATAAAACACATAGTATAAATTACAAGATAAAATAATATGAGTGAAATATGTACCTCCAGATGATTATTATATTCCTGATTTATGATTATTGGGTTTCTTACATTTTCAAGGATGATTTGTTCATATGTAATATTTTTTGCATAACCTGATCCACCCTGTAAAAAAAATACATTGAAGGTGTTAAATATATTAAATTTTATTTTTCTTTAAATTTAGTCTCTAAAAAAAATATTTTTATTTATAGTTTCTATAAAAAAGACAGACTATTTTTTGAAGTCAAACAAAAATTAAAAAATATATTTTTATTTATAGTTTCTATAAAAAAGACAGACTTTTTTTTAAGTCAAACAAAAATATATATAAACTTTGTATATTTGTTTCCTTTCTTAAATTTATACTTTTATATCAACTTTATGAATATATTTAACTTTAAATATTATACTCACCGAAACTGTCTTGATTCTTGCTCCATTGGTAGTTTCTCTAAAAGTGCAATTTTGTACATGAACATTAGAAACTTTATCATTAGCTCCATTTCTACCAAGGCTACCAACACTGATGAATTCATAAAATACATAAGAAAAAGCAAGCACACAAAATAAATTAACATTTTGTTTTTTAAAATAGAATATTAACATTAAAAAAAATTATTTTAAATTATTTATCGTTCGGTATACATATCAAAGTTGAACTTTCAAAAAAACAACTTTTATAAACCGTATTCCATGACCAGGTCCACAAATAAGCCTCTCAATATTGATGAAAGATGAGCCACCGTTGACAGCGATACAATCATCACCTATTTAAATGATACAAAATTTATAAAAACATTACATGTGTCACACACACAAAAAATCTCGATAATTTTAACGATAATTACCCGATTCTATGTGGGAATCTTGTATCAAAACATTAGTGGAAGCAGAAATATCAAATCCATCGGTGTTAGGACTTGAAGCAGGTGCAATAATGAATATATTAGAGAATGTTGCACCATTGCAGTCATTTATAGATACATGAGATCGTGGACTATTACTAATTCTCAAATTACTAACAGTAAGATTATTGCAATTATGAAATTGGAATACCTGAAACATTAGAAATATTAATTTATAGCTCAATTACTTAAGATTAAAATTTACATAAAAAGTTAATAAAAATAAATAATGTATACCCCTGGTCGATCGCAATTTGAACAACCCCACCAAGTAGAACCACTTCCTTCGATTTCACCTCGATTATTTCCATCAATTGTGAGTCCATTTAAATTTGCGACACGAATCAAATACTGTTCAGCTTTCAAGTTTTCTTTAGAAGGTGCAATTATTTTTCCTTCAAACTGCAATTTAATATAGAAAAAATAAATATGATTTATTAAATTATTTTACACAGCTCCAAAATATTTTTATTACATATTTACATATTTTTTTCATGATTCATACTAGTATAATTAATATTATATACCTGAATGAGAATTTCAGATTTGCAGGGACCGCTAAAATCTAGGTTTTTCACCAAGAATGATTTTTCAGATGGTATAACTAATGTTGACATTCCTTCTGCTTTACATGCACTACTCCATGCACTTGAAAATGCCTATAATTCAATATATATAAATATTATAAATAATAAATATTTATAATAATAAATTAAAATGTTTACATGCACTACTCCATGCACTTGAAAATGCCTATAATTCAATATATATAAATATTATAAATAATAAATATTGTTAATGTCACTCAATTATTTATAAATTTATGAAGTAATTATAAACTAAAATTATTATATAGATAAAATATAAAAACATATACTTTTGTATCATCAGATTTGCCATCGCCAGTTGCACCATATTGCATGACATTATAAGTAGTACCATATGTGGTTCCAACATGGAACCTTATACACAGACAAGGTGAAATTAAAGAGATAATTAAAACATAAACAATGAATCCTTGCATGTTGAGTAGAGTTAAATGAAATAAATGAGAATAGTTAAGTTTTACTATGATGATTTGTGATGGGAGTATAGTTCTGGCCAGTTTGGAGGTTAAATAGAAAATTGCATGCATGCAACTATTTTATTTTAATATATAAATAATAATTTAAATATAAAAAGATGGAAAGAGGTCTTTTTAAAATTAAAATAAAATAAAATGGAAAAAAATTATGAAAGGAATAGTTTTTTATTTTAATAAATGGAATCAGATTTCCTTTTTTTTATAAATAATATTTTTTTTACTTCTATTAATATGTATGGTAGCCTTGACCATATTAAAAAAATGAAGAAAAAAAAATAGACTTTTTAATTTTTTAATATAATTTATTGGGTATATTTTATGTTGGGAAAGAAAAATATATTCACCGAATTATGGATTTTGTATTATAAAGAAAAATAATGTTATTAAGCTAGCACAATAGAATTAACACAACGATAGTGGGTACTCAAATCCTTATAAAAAGAGAAAGGGGATGCTACATCCGCTTCAAACTATTAATTGGAGAATTAAACCAATCAAAAAATACACAAGAATTTGGTAAGCGAGAGTCTACACACAACCATCTCCATGAGTGAAATTTAATTGCGCTGATTGTATCCTCAACCGAAAAAGATTTACCTCTAAAGATGAGATTTAAATTTTATTTACTTGAAATAATAAATATTAAATAATAAAATTATTTGATAATGAAAAGGATAAAATTGAAATATTTAAAAAAAAAAAATATAGGGGTAGAGGAATAATGGTATGGGTATGAAGTAAAATTCCATAAAAAAATTGGAAAAAATATGAATACCAAATTGGCAACACCACTAAAGGTGATTTGAACCTGCATAAAACTAAAAAAGATGAAGTATTATTGGTTTATTGATTTATATTTTTTTATATAAGTAATTTGTATTAAAAGGGAGAAACATGGATTCGAGAATCCGATATGAAAAAACCAATCAAAAGCGGAAGAAAACAAAAGAGACCTATAAATTACAAGAAATCTATAGGATGTTTCATCCAATCGTAAAAATTTCATCTCATACGTCCTAGTTCCAACCATCTCCAAAAGAGGGTAACCACATGATTAAAAATATCCTCGACATCACAAACATCATCATTAAAAGTTATATTGATCTTACCTGATCAGAAGGGCCTTCCAAGTGTTGGGCAACGAACGTGACGGTTGATTTAGAGAAGTGAGGGGTGTATCTGCAAGGCACTCCGATGCTTAAGTGAATATGGGTACAGAAGTAGAATAAAATAATAGGTCCAGAATATCTGACCCTCTTATGAAAAGGATATTTATAGTGTGCCCCCAACGCTGGGCCAAGGTTCTTTCTTGGGTTGGATCAGCTAGGCCCGGGAACGTGTAGGAGTGTGTAAGACCTAGCACGTGGTCTTTCCCTTGGTCCAACTTCCCTTATATTCTAGGAGATAATAATGGACAGGGTGACGTGTCATGTGTGGCGGAGACGTAGTCTCCCTACTGCCAACTAGTGGGTCGTGGGCGTGCCCGACGGTTTGAGCCTTTTGCTCGCTGGGTTAGGTGTCTTCCCGACTGATTGGGCTTCAGCCCGACACAGTCTTAGAGGCCCAATCCGGAATAGGATACCCCCAAGTCGAAACTTCGGGACGGAGTGAGGACTTAAGAAGAACTTGTCAGGCATAACTCTTAGTGTCGGGGACAGTTACGAGCTCACACGCGGCGAGGAGCGAAATGTATCTGACAACCTTGGATTGCCTTGTCACAGAATTTAGGAGTCTCATCTTGTTGAGTTGACAGTGCAGCTCGTAGGATATGGACGAAGGAAGTTGAGAGTATTTGTTTTCGTCGGGGAAAACTTCATGGTGCACGGCCTCTTTTGGTGTCGAGGACATAGCGCATGCTCGCCGTCTTTTGGGATTCTTCAGAGTGTCGTGTCCACTGACTTTAATGTGTGTCGCTTCATTTCCTACGCATTAAATATTGACCGCCCTAGGGAATCTAGGTAATGATTTCCTAGGGCGCGTCCTTTTACATAACGTCTATAAAAGGAAGGGTGAGGGGACCATTTTATTTTGTTCCCTTTTCTCTCCCCTGACGTTTCACCGGATACTCATCTTCTCTCTTCGCTAGTACAACCACTGCCATCGTCGTCGTCATCACACCACCAGAATCATGTCAAGTAACATCTTGATCCCCTTTTTCTGGAAATTTTGAACTTGGTTAGCTAGTTATAACGATGGCTTACCCGGCGAAGTAGATAGAATGCCTATTCTTTAGACGATTTTTTAGGGTTTCTAGATGAATGTCCCGAGCACCATATGAATATGTCGGGCAGACATAGGAAATTTAGGTAAACAACTCGGGCACTGTATGAGCGTGTTGGACAAACGTAGGAGTTCTATTTGAATATCGCGGGCATCTTTTGAATGCCCTGGGCAGAATCTTCATGAATTCTTTGAATATCCCGGGCATTATTTGAATGTCTCGGGCGAAACCTTCATATGTTCCTTGGGTTTCACGGACATTCTTTGAATGTCCCGGGTAATTTAGTATAACTATGTCGGGTATTTGCCTCCTCGCCCTTTCACTTGAACTGCGATGGAAGGGTAAATTTGATGTGACGTTGAATTCACCATTTCCTTCTGCTTTTTAGGTAATGCGGACTAAGGACGTTTCGTGGAAGGGAACGTGTCATCTTCATCCGGGAGTGAAGATCTCTCGTGGTTTGCTGACGAACCAATGGAGACAGAGTCTTGTTTTATTGACGACCACGCTAATGCTCATACGGTAGTCGAGGATGCGGGCCCCGACGAGCCTCTAAATTGGTAGTGTTACGCTCCCCTTCCTGAGCAACGGATCTGCTCGTATTTTCGGGGAAATCGGTTTTCTATGTACGAGTTTTCCTTCCGAGAAGTGGGGGTGCGACTCCCATTCGACGACTTTCAGATAGGGGTTTTTAGGTGGCTCAAGCTGACACCCTCGCAACTCCATCCCAACGTCATATCATTCATCCGGGCATTTGAACTGGTATGCCAGCATCCCGAGATTGGTTTCACCTTGCCTCTCTTTTTTTGCGTCTTCCACTTGCAACGGTCGGGAAGCGATGGGCGACACAGCTGGGTTTCTTTCAAGCAGCCTTCGAGGCTTTTCAAAACCTACAACAACTTTGTCCGGAATTTCAAAGACAAGTGGTACACGGTGAAGCCCATTACCCATTAAGCCATCGATAGCATATATACTTTGCAACGGAAGGCTGACGACAGGGAACACCTGGTATCAAAGATCCCCCTTGAGTGGAGGTCGGGTCATTTTAATCTGTCGACCAGTCATTACAGGGTGAAGCTCGGGCTTCTGGGGACCGAGGACAGGTTGGCCTATTAAAAACTGGTGGCCTATGTCCGGAGTTTCAACCCTGCGCAGTGTAGACTGACTAGAAAATCTGATACTGGGTAACAAAGGGTTGCCTCTCTTAGAGCCCCGGTTAATTAACACGAGGGTCGTGCTCGAGTTTAAGTCGGATGAGGAGGCTCTCTGACTTTTAGGTAGCTTATTCTCGACTCTCTCTTGTTTTTTGTTTTTAACTTGCCTTGCTGACTTTATTCATTATGCAGGTGAAATGCCCAGACTTAGGGAACGAGCACTGAAATTTTCCAACTAGGCTGGGGGCCCATCCAAATCATCAAATAAAAAGAGCAAGGGTCGCGTTCAACAAGTGGCCACTGAGCATGTGGTCGGCGGTTCTGGGACTTCCAGCCCTACTCCACATTCTCCTCGCCTGGACTCTCCGCCCATGACAATAATTATGAACGATACCATCCTACTGGATGATTCGCCTCGCCCCAAACGTCCCCTTTATGAGGGTCCGTTAGGTCGATCAGATGTTGTGCACGGAGGTCCATATGAGAACCAAAGGGCTACCTTCTTCCTCCCTGCTACTTAGAGCGTGAAGCTTTCAGCTCGGAGGGTTCTATCAGGGTGATGCATGCAGAGGCTAAAGCTATTCTCAACCAGGAGACGGTGAGTTGGCGTGTCAGTCTATCTCGGAACATCGTTGCAGTGATTAGGCTCATGGAGACAGCCCTGGTCCTGTTCGAAAGTTCTTGCTCGCTGTCTGAGCTAAGGGCCACGGAGGAGTCGCTCTGAGCTGTCAGGACTGAAAAGGATCAGCTCTCCCAAGATTTGTCTAGATCAGGGAGCTTGAGAGGGATGTCGTCGGGGTCTTCAAAGAAGGTTTCAACAATGCTACCGATCAGCTCAAAATCGCAAACCCTGGGCTCGTCACTAATGGAACGGCCTTCAACTATAGAGTGGTTGATGGGGAGATCACATGCCCTGCTACTGGTTCGGGTGATGAAAGGGATGACGAGGATGCCAATGAATAGGTCTGGCCTACGTGCCTTTAATCTTTTTGGCCTGCGTTCCATTTTACTTTTATTTTTATGGCATGCGCACCACCCGTATTTTGGGTTCTTCCCTGTTTGTACTTTACCGGTCAGTTTTTGGCCGGGTTTATAATACAATGCTTATTTTGTTAAGTTTGTTTAATTTTGATTATGTGAACTTGTTCGCTCAACTGTATAGGGTCGTCAGTTTAGGGAACCGGCGAGGTGGCAGGTTTTATGTCTGCTGCAAATCAGGACGAGGGCCCAGGTCGAGGCCCTGATCCCGGGGCTTGGGCCTTCCCATCGCGAGCTGGGTGCCCTACCAACATGGTATTGTGGTGTTGAAGTTTGTTTTGAAGTGTCCAGCGTCGAGGGATGTCGTGTCGGTCTTCCGGGGACGTCGACCTTCCTTTTGATGAGTGACGAAGTGCCATGGTTGTACCTTCCATGCCTTCATGAGTTGTTTAGTTATAGTATTTCTTGAGTTTCTCAGCATTCCATGGTCGATCAAGTTCTTCTCCATGTAGATTCTCGAGGTAGTAGGCCTTGTTATTTGTTTTGTCCCGGACACAATATGGGCCTTCCCAGTTCGCAGCCAACTTGCCCTCGTGTGGGTTCTTCTGGTTTCGTCGGAGGACAAGGCTGCCCACTTGAAATTCTCGTTTTATGACTTTTGCGTCATGGCGTAGAGCTACCTTTTGTTTCTGTGAAGCTTTTCGTAGGGCCGCCTCAGAACGAGTCTCCTCGAGAAGGTCTAACTCTACTCGCAATGATTCGTCGTTCAGCTCCTCGTCGAGGAGTGCTTCTATTCATCTTAAGGGTTCCCGTATTTCTACCGGGATGACTGCCTCCGTCCCGTAGGTTAGGTGGAATGGGGTTTCCCCTGTTGTGGGGTGTGGGGTCGTGCAGTAAGACCAGAGTATGCTGTGTAGCTCCTCGACCCATGCTTTTTTTGCTTCACCCAATCTGCATTTTATCCCTCTTAAGATTACCTTATTGGCCGCCTCTACTTGACCGTTAGTTTGAGGGTGCTCGACGGACGTGAAATTTTTCTTCGTGCCTAGGTTGCCAATGAAATCTTGGAACCTCTTGTCCGTTAATTGCTTCCCGTTGTCGGTGATAAGAACTTGGGGTATGCCGAAGCGGGCGAGGATATTTCTCTTGAAGAAACGTAGTATGTTCTGCACGGTGATCTTGGCGAGGGCTTCGGCTTCGATCCATTTTGTGAAGTAGTCAACATCGACGATAAGGTATTTATTTTGGTAGGAACTGGTCACGAATGAACCGAGGATATCCATTCCCCACCAGGTGAAAGGCCATGGGGAGGAGAGTGTATTCAGCTCGTTAGGGGGAGCTAGGTGCATGTCCGCGTGTTTTTGACACATGTTGCATCTCTTGACGTGCTCCTTTGCTTCGTGTTGCATCGTCAGCCAGTAATAACCTACTCGCAATGCTTTGCGTGCCAAGGATCGTCCGCTGAGATGTTGAGTGTTAATTCCCCTATGTTTCTCTCTTAAGATGTCGGGGAATTTTTCCTCTTCGATACATTTAAGTAATGGGATGGAGAATCCTCGCCGGTAGAGTTTGCCTTCAAGGAGGACGTAACAGCATGCCCTTCTTTTACTTGCAGATGCCTCTTTGGGATCAGCTGACAGTTCTTCCTTTGTGAGGTAATTGTGGATGGGATTTATCCAGTAATGGGTGTCGCCAATGGCGTTCACTTCAAGTGGAGGTGAAGGTTTATCAATACTTGGCTGTGGGAGGATCTCTTGGATCACGGATGTGTTCCTGCCTTTCTTTCGTGTGCTCGCCAGTTTAAACAGGATGTCCGCTCGCGTATTATTTTCAAGGGGAACGTGTTGGACATCCCAGGAGTCGAACTTCTCCAATTTGTTTTTCACGAGGGCCATGTACTTGATGAGATAGTCGTTTTTCCTGATATTCTCCTTGTACCTGGGACACCACGAGCTGAGAGTCGGTGGATATCTTCACTTCTTTTCCCCCAAGATCTTCGGCCAGTCGCAAGGCCGCCAGGAACGCTTCGTATTCGGCTTGGTTGTTTGATGTTGGGAAGGCCAATGCTAGTGAAACTTCAATCAAGATGCCATCCTCGATCTCGAGGATGATACCTGCGCCACTCCCGGTCGAGATGGATGCGTTGTCGACGAAGATCGTCCATTTGTGGGCACCGCTTTTCGGGGTTGGGCTATGTGTCATCTCGGCGACAAAGTTGGCCAGAACTTGTGCCTTTAAATTTTTCCTGCTTTCGTACTAGATGTCGAACTATGATAGTTCTAACGACCACTTCAGCATTCTGTCGGTCATATCTGGTCGTCCAAGTAGCTGTTTTACGGGTTTGTCTGTTTGGACCTTTATTGTATGGATGAGGAAGTAATGACGTAATCTTCTGGCCGTGATGATGAGGGCTAAAGCGGCCTTTTCGATCTGCTGATATTTGAGCTCGGATCCTTGAATTGTTTTGCTCATGAAATAGATAGGTTTCTGCCCGTCATCGGTTTCATGGATGAGGACAGCGCTGACCACCTCAGTGGCTACGGACAGGTATAGGTATTAGGTTTCCTTCTCCAGCGGTCGTGATAGCACTGGTGGCTTGGAGAGCGCCTTTTTTATGTGGAGAAGCGCTTATTCGCACTCTCCCATCTATTCAAAGGTGGCTTCTTTGCTTAGTAGTTTGAAGAAAGGAATAGCGTGTTCTGCGGATTTGGCGACGAAACAGGATAGAGAGGCGAGCATACCATTGAGGGATTGGATAGACTTCTTCGAGTCGGGGGTTGGGAGTGGTTGGCTTTGATCCCTCGTTCAGTGAGGTAGAAAGAAACACTATTCACTTTAATTGGGAACTTCAGGAATCCACCATCTTCAAATTAAAATCACCATATCTAGCTTTTAGAATATTATACCATAAAGCATTAGATTTTGTTAGTATCTTCCATCTCCATTTATTAAGGAAAGTCAAGTTAAAATCCTCCACATTTCTCAAACCTAATCCCCCTTTATCGCAAGGTAAGCAAACCTCTTTCCAACTCACTCAATGAATTTTCCTCTTCCCCTCCTTGCTCCCCCAAAGAAAATTACTTTGAATTCTAATAATATCTTTTACAACCATCACCGACACTTTATAAAAAGAAAGCATAAAAATAGAGACACTAGAGAGCATCGATTTTAATAAAGTAAGTCTTCCCCCAAAACTTAGAAACTTATTATTCCAATAAGAAAGTCTACGATTTAATTTACCCACCAACTCCTTCCACGTATCCCTCCTATTATAATTGAAACCAATAGGAATGCCAAGAAAAATAAAATTACTTTCCTCCCTCCTACAAGAAAGGAAAAAAGAAGTCATCTCCATATATCTAGAACCAATATTCAAACCAATAAGTTTGGGCTTATGAAAATTAATTCCCAATCCGGAAACTAATTCAAAACCTCTCAAGACCGCTTTTATCGCCCAAAGATGTTTTCAACTACCTTCACCGAAAAGTAAAGTATCATCTGTAAATTGGAGAATATCCATAAAGCATTTCCTTTTTATATTAAATCAAACTCCTCATTCACCACCGACCTACTAACCATACCCTTCAATCCTTCTACAACTATAATATAAAAGAAAGGAGAAAGAGGATCTCCTTGTCTCAATCCTCTCTCTACTATGAATTCCTTCATAGGACTACCATTAACTAAAACCGACATCTTGCTCGAAAAAACCAAAACATTCATCTATTTCAAAAATACCTCCCCGAAACTCATTTTACGAAGCATAAAAGAGAGGAAATTCCAACTAACCTTGTCATACGCCTTTTCAAAATCAACCTTGAAGAGCAAACAACTTTTCCCCTCTCTTTTTTTGCAAAATCAACTACCCCATTAATCCCCAAGACGCTATTGAGCAATTGCCTACCCGGGACAAAAGCGCTTTGACAATTTGAAATAACCGAGTTCAAGACCACCTTAACCCTAGCCACCAAAAGCTTAGATATCACTTATAGACACGTCTTACTAGGCATATGGGTCTATAATCGTCCAAGCACAAAGGATTAGAAGACTTCGGAACCAAAGTCAAAAAAGAGGATATGAAAATTTAGAGAAAAAAAACCCTGGAGTGAAAACTTTGAAAGCACCACATAAAATCCTCCTTAAAAAAGGTTTCTAAGGGCATTAGTCTTTTAAGGGCATTAGTCTGGTGTTAGATGATATTTCTTTTAAGGGCATTAGTCCTTCGGAGAGATCTTTCCTTGAAGTCCCTTTTTTTTAAGGAGGAAATTAAAGAAGCGGAATGGAGTTGTGATGGTTTCAAAACCCGGGTCCGGGCGGATATATATATATATATATATATATATATATATATATATATATATATATATATATATATATATATATATATATATATATATATATATATATATATATATATATATATATATATATATATATGAGATTTATTGTGATCATCAAGTGTAAAATTGGTATTCATTGTATGAGGTCTCCTAATAAAATATTTTTTAGTGAATTAAGTATTTTAAGAGTTATTGTTGTGACTATTAACCTATTCAAAAATAAATTATGACTATTAATTATGATGTGTTTCCTATCCGTTCAAATTTGTATAGGTTTTATATCTAACAAGTCATGAATTATAAAATTTTAGTCACTTATAACTCACTCAAATTATTCTTTTTTATGTGTATAAACAACTACAAGCTTTAATTCATAACTCTCTGTCTGAAAATGAATTATTTGAGAACAAATATATTGAAATGAAGATTTTGGATATATTTGTTTTATGAGACTTGGAATAAAGACATCTTAAATTAATAGATCTACAAGATTGACATCTTCTTTTGAAGCAAATGAAAAAATAAAAAAAATACAAGAAGAAATTGTTGGACATAAAGAAAATAATTCAAAAATTAATGAAATGATGGAGAAAATCACATTATTAAAGCAAAATGACAATTTTAGAAACGAAGAAATTGCACTCTTAATGCAACTGCAATATTCCAGTGGCAGACATATATATATATATATATATATATATATATATATATATATATATATATATATATATATATATATATATATATATATATATATATATATATATATATATATATATATATATATATATATATATATATATATATATATATATATATATATATATATATATATATATATATATATATATATATATATATATATATATATATATATATATATATATATATATATATATATATATATATATATATATATATTAGGTTTTATGAATCTAATCTTAAATGTATTTTTACATAGTATAAATCATGCTTAAAAAGTTAAGGAAAATGAATATTATTTTAAAAGTAATTTTAACATTTTCCATAAGGATACAAGAGTCAAATGTAAAAATATTTTCTTGAAAATTGTTTTTTTTTTTGAAATAAAAGATATATATTAAATTAAAAAAAACATTACAAAACAAAGTGGTCATAAAAAAATTGTATTTTTTACTAATCGTTGATAATTAATTTTTACTTTTATTTTCTCAAGATAAGTTTTTACTTATGGGTTTTATAACATGTGCCCTTATGTCACAAGTTAGCATTACCCTTATTTTAATGAGTATATTATTTTAATACATACTACATTTTTTAGGGATCATACTTAGAATCACACGGAGATGGTAGGCATTCTTGTAAGTCCAGCTGCCAAATTGAAGACAATGGAACATCATAAATGATTAATTAGACTTTACTAATAACTAATTAATGTATGAGTTTTTCTATCTATTATATGACACTATGACTATGGAACTTGTATTTTCTTGACATTATGATGTTTATCATAATATCATGATATGATATGCTTTCGGTTTATTGTATTATATGACATTATGATTATGAAACTTGCACTTTTTTAACGGTATGATATACTTATTTGATAGTATAATTTGGTAGTTGCAATTTCTTTTTGTTAGAAAGCTATAGCTAATTCTAGACATATTTATGTCAATTTATCATTGTTTAAAAAATAAAAAATTAAATTTAAAAATTTAAAAATATTTCCAAAAACAAAAAATAATAATTAAAAAAATTAAAAAAAGATTACCAAAAATAAAAATAAAAAAGATAATTTTTTTACCAAAAATAGAAAAGATAATTTTTTTACCAAAAATAAAAAATAAGTCAAAGAAAAAATAAGAAAATATTACCAAAAATAAAAAATTAGAATACTAAAAATCGTATATTTACAATAAACATTAATTAATATTAGTTCAAATTATTGCTACAAATATAAAATAAAGGGTTAAATAAGCTTTTGGTCCCTCTAAATATAGAGAATTTCGTTTTTAGTCCCTCTAAAAATTTCTTTCAAAAAATGATCCTCCTAATATTTTTTATCCACGCTTTTGGTATCTCCTGCAAACAGACGTTAACTGAAGCTGACGTGGCATGCTATGTGAAATTTTTTATGACCGAGCATACATGTGGCAGTGCCAGCATGGCAAAAAAAACTGATGTAGATGCCACGTGATAATTTTTCTTTATTATATTCATAAACCTAAAATTTGTAGCTAATTCGTAGTTAATTATAGCTAATTCCTAGCTATTATGATTTTATTTGTAAAAACCTTTGGTCTTCATAAATGCAATTGATATTCATAAATCTCACCCGGATGTTCGATTCAGCTAAAGTTTTGGCTTTTGAAAATGTTCTTGTCGCGGCCGACTTAAAATTTAAGAGTCGTCATCATATTTTTAGGAAAATAATGAGAAACCTAAATCCCTAAGGTAGAGAATCCTAGAGTCGAAAATCGGTTAAGCAAGAGGAAGGTGTTAGGCACCCCTCACTTCTATTGTATTCAATGGGATCCTTCTTAAGATTCTAAGGGTATGTTTGTTTGTATGAGATATTTATTTATTCTTATAAATCCAAAAAAAACATAATTAAACCCTAATTTTACTCGCTAAGGTTTGTACAAACCATATGCCTACGTAACTTGAGTTTGAAGGATCAGAGCACCGCAGTTCAATTCTCCTACTCCTAAACCCTAATTCTAATTTTTCTAACTACCCCTTACTAAACTATTAAAACCCTTATTTTAAACCCCTATTTTTTAGTTATTCATAAACCCTGTTTTATCATTTTTTTTATAGAGAAATCCATAAATATCTCTTTTTTATATTAAAATTATAAAACTAAAACCAAATTATAACATAATTACAAAAATAATTAACAAAATAGTTATTATGTGAAAAATCCCAATATTTATTAAAAAAAAAACTAAATATCCTCAAAGCAAAAATTTATTTTATTTTATAATATTCATAATCCCCATAAAAATCTCTTAATTATAAATCCTAATTAATTAATTACTTAATTATTTAATTAATCAATTAATAAACCCTATAAAAGTATAGGAAATAATAGAAAATATCATTAATTTTTATAACCCTAAAATTATAATTCTAGAAATTATTCCTAACTTGTATAATTAAACCCTAATAAAATAATTAAACCTAATTAACTAATTAGTTAAGTAATTTAATTAAATTAAACCTAAGGGGGTGTAAAATAAACTTGAATTTCAATTGGGCACCAAAACTGGGGTGCCATAAGAATTAGGCGCAAGGCCCATTGATCTAGAAACCCAACAAATGTAGAGAAGTATATGGCAAGAGAGAGTCTTCTGTAGACTCTCTCTGAATTGTTTGATTACAATCAGACGACCTCCTTAACTAATGATCTCAACCCCTTTGATCCATGGTATGCCAAACGGACACACATGATGAGAAGTCATTGAAAGACTATAGTAGGAACGCATATGGGAAGGTCCCTCAGTTGACTGGAAAGTCAACCGATCTTAGGATCCATGGGCTGCCACTTGGCATCGATCGGCAATTGTAACACCCCACTTTCCCAAAATAATTAAAATAACATTATAATACAAAATCAGAGTTTTTCAAAGTGGAATGCCACATTAATTTCAACAACAATAACCAAAATAGGTTCTTTATTAAAAATAGCGGAATAACAATTACTTCAACTTAGGCAATAAGCTAGTATCAACAAAATATCCTTAAAATATCAGTTCTGCAAAACAGATACGTAACAAAATAAAATAAACAACTGAAAGATTCCCTATCTCGTGTTACATATCAAAGCGTCCTAGACTCGAACAAGCAACACGACTCCACGCACTCTCAAGTACCTGGACTATATGTACTTCCAAAGAAGCACAGACGCAACAACAACAACAACAACAACAACAACAACAAAGGGGTGAGAAACAAAATTCAAACATAAACAGTGTATATAACATCTTTAGGGTAGTTTCTCACAAATATAACAAGTACACCAATTATCCAACAACAACAAATACAACAATAATTATGCAAAAACAATTCAACAATAGTTATGCATTGTGACTCAACACGATACAATGCATGTGGTACCAGATTTATTCATTCAATCGAACACGATAATCACATACAGCCATCCGGCAATGATTATCCCAACACTCTCCATAACGGAGTACGGATGACCGTATTCGCCCATCCAGCATGATCATCCCAACAATAATTCAACAATGTATGCATGACTATGAAAATGCATACGACATGTATAACTCACCGTTTATACATCTACAAAATCCATCTGATCAAATACAACAACATTTCCACCAAAAATCTCCAATAATAGTCTTACGCGATTTAATCGATTATTAACTAGTTTAATCCATATAAAATCCATCATTAACTCATTCTCGATTTTAATTCTCGATTAAATATGTATTAAATGTCACTTCATTACCTCACACCAAAAAAATCGGCAACGCACGCGAAATCGGGACAGAAAACGCAAAACAACAAGTTTTTGCCCTGCAACCTGGGCATACGCATATTGGCAAGGCCATACGCGTATTGCCTTTGGCCCATTACGCCCTGTACGTAAGTCATACGCTGCCTATACGCGTAATCTCCTTGTCCCGTACGCGTTTCCTATGCAAATGAGCAGAGAACGCTTATTTTTCACTCACCATACGCGTACCAACCCCCTCATACGCGTATCAAGCGCAAAACACGCACATCCGTATGCGTATTGCCTAGTGCCATATGCGTATAGGAAGAGATCCACACTTTTCTTCCTTTTCTTCCCCATTCCAGATCTGTTCCTCACAATTCTCGATTTCGTGATTCACACCAGGCCTAAATTCGTTTCTAGTCCAATTTTACTTTCCTAATTTCATTCTTCTTTCATCTACACTACTAGTTACATATTAGGTTTTGTTCTAGACCTATGAATTGTTCTGATCATCAACAACAACAATATCTGCATCAATTCATCTCATCCAGAATGACAACAACAGTATTTCATCATATTTTCACCAAGAACATATCATCAAAATCACAGATTCGCATCAAACAACATGTAATTATAGATTATTCACAAACATCCAAAATATCAAAAAAATTCCTACGAGGGAAGGAAACCCTCACTACCCATCATGTTACACTACCTGAATTTAAATTCGTTCTCCCCCCCCCCCCCCCCCCTTACCTCGAATTCAGACAAAATCCTGCGAATTTCTTCAAGATTTGGGTGCCCTAGGTTGATTTCTTCTTCCTAAATCATCACCTATTTAAATGATACAAAATTTATAAAAACATTACATGTGTCACACACACAAAAAATCTCGATAATTTTAACGATAATTACCCGATTCTATGTGGGAATCTTGTATCAAAACATTAGTGGAAGCAGAAATATCAAATCCATCGGTGTTAGGACTTGAAGCAGGTGCAATAATGAATATATTAGAGAATGTTGCACCATTGCAGTCATTTATAGATACATGAGATCGTGGACTATTACTAATTCTCAAATTACTAACAGTAAGATTATTGCAATTATGAAATTGGAATACCTGAAACATTAGAAATATTAATTTATAGCTCAATTACTTAAGATTAAAATTTACATAAAAAGTTAATAAAAATAAATAATGTATACCCCTGGTCGATCGCAATTTGAACAACCCCACCAAGTAGAACCACTTCCTTCGATTTCACCTCGATTATTTCCATCAATTGTGAGTCCATTTAAATTTGCGACACGAATCAAATACTGTTCAGCTTTCAAGTTTTCTTTAGAAGGTGCAATTATTTTTCCTTCAAACTGCAATTTAATATAGAAAAAATAAATATGATTTATTAAATTATTTTACACAGCTCCAAAATATTTTTATTACATATTTACATATTTTTTTCATGATTCATACTAGTATAATTAATATTATATACCTGAATGAGAATTTCAGATTTGCAGGGACCGCTAAAATCTAGGTTTTTCACCAAGAATGATTTTTCAGATGGTATAACTAATGTTGACATTCCTTCTGCTTTACATGCACTACTCCATGCACTTGAAAATGCCTATAATTCAATATATATAAATATTATAAATAATAAATATTTATAATAATAAATTAAAATGTTTACATGCACTACTCCATGCACTTGAAAATGCCTATAATTCAATATATATAAATATTATAAATAATAAATATTGTTAATGTCACTCAATTATTTATAAATTTATGAAGTAATTATAAACTAAAATTATTATATAGATAAAATATAAAAACATATACTTTTGTATCATCAGATTTGCCATCGCCAGTTGCACCATATTGCATGACATTATAAGTAGTACCATATGTGGTTCCAACATGGAACCTTATACACAGACAAGGTGAAATTAAAGAGATAATTAAAACATAAACAATGAATCCTTGCATGTTGAGTAGAGTTAAATGAAATAAATGAGAATAGTTAAGTTTTACTATGATGATTTGTGATGGGAGTATAGTTCTGGCCAGTTTGGAGGTTAAATAGAAAATTGCATGCATGCAACTATTTTATTTTAATATATAAATAATAATTTAAATATAAAAAGATGGAAAGAGGTCTTTTTAAAATTAAAATAAAATAAAATGGAAAAAAATTATGAAAGGAATAGTTTTTTATTTTAATAAATGGAATCAGATTTCCTTTTTTTTATAAATAATATTTTTTTTACTTCTATTAATATGTATGGTAGCCTTGACCATATTAAAAAAATGAAGAAAAAAAAATAGACTTTTTAATTTTTTAATATAATTTATTGGGTATATTTTATGTTGGGAAAGAAAAATATATTCACCGAATTATGGATTTTGTATTATAAAGAAAAATAATGTTATTAAGCTAGCACAATAGAATTAACACAACGATAGTGGGTACTCAAATCCTTATAAAAAGAGAAAGGGGATGCTACATCCGCTTCAAACTATTAATTGGAGAATTAAACCAATCAAAAAATACACAAGAATTTGGTAAGCGAGAGTCTACACACAACCATCTCCATGAGTGAAATTTAATTGCGCTGATTGTATCCTCAACCGAAAAAGATTTACCTCTAAAGATGAGATTTAAATTTTATTTACTTGAAATAATAAATATTAAATAATAAAATTATTTGATAATGAAAAGGATAAAATTGAAATATTTAAAAAAAAAAATATAGGGGTAGAGGAATAATGGTATGGGTATGAAGTAAAATTCCATAAAAAAATTGGAAAAAATATGAATACCAAATTGGCAACACCACTAAAGGTGATTTGAACCTGCATAAAACTAAAAAAGATGAAGTATTATTGGTTTATTGATTTATATTTTTTTATATAAGTAATTTGTATTAAAAGGGAGAAACATGGATTCGAGAATCCGATATGAAAAAACCAATCAAAAGCGGAAGAAAACAAAAGAGACCTATAAATTACAAGAAATCTATAGGATGTTTCATCCAATCGTAAAAATTTCATCTCATACGTCCTAGTTCCAACCATCTCCAAAAGAGGGTAACCACATGATTAAAAATATCCTCGACATCACAAACATCATCATTAAAAGTTATATTGATCTTACCTGATCAGAAGGGCCTTCCAAGTGTTGGGCAACGAACGTGACGGTTGATTTAGAGAAGTGAGGGGTGTATCTGCAAGGCACTCCGATGCTTAAGTGAATATGGGTACAGAAGTAGAATAAAATAATAGGTCCAGAATATCTGACCCTCTTATGAAAAGGATATTTATAGTGTGCCCCCAACGCTGGGCCAAGGTTCTTTCTTGGGTTGGATCAGCTAGGCCCGGGAACGTGTAGGAGTGTGTAAGACCTAGCA
Source organism: Lathyrus aphaca (assembly GCA_963966055.1). Lineage (NCBI taxonomy): Eukaryota > Viridiplantae > Streptophyta > Magnoliopsida > Fabales > Fabaceae > Lathyrus > Lathyrus aphaca. Next base: position 14,951,156 of record OZ014522.1, read on the forward strand.
CGTGGTCTTTCCCTTGGTCCAACTTCCCTTATATTCTAGGAGATAATAATGGACAGGGTGACGTGTCATGTGTGGCGGAGACGTAGTCTCCCTACTGCCAACTAGTGGGTCGTGGGCGTGCCCGACGGTTTGAGCCTTTTGCTCGCTGGGTTAGGTGTCTTCCCGACTGATTGGGCTTCAGCCCGACACAGTCTTAGAGGCCCAATCCGGAATAGGATACCCCCAAGTCGAAACTTCGGGACGGAGTGAGGACTTAAGAAGAACTTGTCAGGCATAACTCTTAGTGTCGGGGACAGTTACGAGCTCACACGCGGCGAGGAGCGAAATGTATCTGACAACCTTGGATTGCCTTGTCACAGAATTTAGGAGTCTCATCTTGTTGAGTTGACAGTGCAGCTCGTAGGATATGGACGAAGGAAGTTGAGAGTATTTGTTTTCGTCGGGGAAAACTTCATGGTGCACGGCCTCTTTTGGTGTCGAGGACATAGCGCATGCTCGCCGTCTTTTGGGATTCTTCAGAGTGTCGTGTCCACTGACTTTAATGTGTGTCGCTTCATTTCCTGCGCATTAAATATTGACCGCCCTAGGGAATCTAGGTAATGATTTCCTAGGGCGCGTCCTTTTACATAACGTCTATAAAAGGAAGGGTGAGGGGACCATTTTATTTTGTTCCCTTTTCTCTCCCCTGACGTTTCACCGGATACTCATCTTCTCTCTTCGCTAGTACAACCACTGCCATCGTCGTCGTCATCACACCACCAGAATCATGTCAAGTAACATCTTGATCCCCTTTTTCTAGAAATTTTGAACTTGGTTAGCTAGTTATAACGATGGCTTACCCGGCGAAGTAGATAGAATGCCTATTCTTTAGACGATTTTTTAGGGTTTCTAGATGAATGTCCCGAGCACCATATGGATATGTCGGGCAGACATAGGAAATTTAGGTAAACAACTCGGGCACTGTATGAGCGTGTTGGACAAACGTAGGAGTTCTATTTGAATATCGCGGGCATCTTTTGAATGCCCTGGGCAGAATCTTCATGAATTCTTTGAATATCCCGGGCATTATTTGAATGTCTCGGGCGAAACCTTCATATGTTCCTTGGGTTTCACGGGCATTCTTTGAATGTCCCGGGTAATTTAGTATAACTATGTCGGGTATTTCCCTCGTAATATATAGAAAGTATCTGAAAATTTTCGTAGCATTTCGAACAATCCTCGATTTAATATGATTTTTTGAATGAAACTAGTATAAATTTTTTATAATATACTACATTTGTTTTACCGAAACTAGCATTTCAAAAAGTTTCATAGAATCTAATTTTAAGATAATTTTCTTCATGGACTTCCATCATAACATTCTCTCGTACCATATATAAATGATCTGAAACGTTTCGTATTATTTCGAATAATCGTCGATTTAATATGACTTTTTGAACGAAACTAGTATAAAATAGTGTCTAAATATACTACCATTTTTTGACCGAAACTAGCATTTCAAAAAGTTTCATAGAATATAATTTTAAGATAATTTTTTGCATGGACATCCATCATAACATTCATCGTAACATATAGAAAGGATCTTAAAAATTTCGGAGCATTTCGAACAATCCACGATTTAATTTGATTGTTTGACCGAAACTAGTATAATATTGTGTATAATATACTACAAATTTTTGACCTAAACTAGCATTTCAAAAAGTTTCATAAAATCTAATTTTAAGATAATTTTTTGCATGGACTTCCTTCATAACATTCCCTCGTAACATATGGAAAGGATCTGAAAAGTTTCGTAGCATTTTGAACAATCCTTGATTTAATTTGATTTTTTGAAGAAATTTGTGTAAAATTGTGTATAATATATACTACGATTTTTTTACCGAAACTAGCATTTCAAAAAGTTTCATAGAATCTAATTTTAAGATAATTTTTTGCATGGACTTCCATCATATCATTCCCTTGTACCATATATAAAGGATCTTAAAGGTTTCGTAGCATTTCGAACAATCCTAGATTTAATATGATTTTTTGAACGAAACTAGTATAAAATTGTGTATAATATACTACCATTTTTTGACCGAAACTAGCATTTCAAAAAGTTTCATAGAATATAATTTTAAGAAAAAAATTTCATGGACATCCATCATAACATTCCTCGTAACAAATAGAAAGGATCTGAAAATTTCGGAGCATTTTGAACAATCCTCGATTTAATTTGATTGTTTGACCGAAACTAGTATGATATTGTGTATAATATACTACAAATTTTTTACCTAAACCAGCATTTCAAAAAGTTTCATAAAATCTAATTTTAGGATAATTTTTTGCATGGACTTCCATCAAAACATTCCCTCGTAACATATAGTAAGGATCTGAAAAGTTTCGTAGCATTTCGAACAATCCTCGATTTAATTTGATTATTTGTTCGAAACTAGTATAAAATTGTGTATAATATACTACGAGTTTTTTTATCGAAACTAGCATTTCAAAAAGTTTCATACAATCTAATTTTAAGATAATTTTTTGCATGCACTTCCATCATAGAATTCCCTCGTAACATATAGAAAGGATCTGAAAAGTTTCGTAGCATTTCGAACAATCCTTGATTTAATTTGATTTTTTGACCGAAATTGGTATAAAATTCTGTATAATATACTACGATGTTTTGACCGAAACTAGCATTTCAAGAAGTTTCATAGAATTTAATTTTAAGATAATTTATTGCATGGACTTCCATCATACCATTCCTTTGTACCATATATAAAGGATATTAAAGGTTTCGTAGCATTTTGAACAATCCTAGATTTAATATGGTTTTTTGAACGAAACTAGTATAAAATTGTGTATAATATACTTTGAATTTTTTACCGAAATTAGCATTTCAAAAAGTTTAATAGAATATAATTTTAAGATAATTTTTTGCATGGACATCCATCATAACAATCCCTCGTAACATATAGAAAGGATCTGAAAAGTTTCGGAGCATTTCGAACAATCCTCGATTTAATTTGAACATTTTACCGAAACTAGTATAAAATTGTGTATAATATACTACAATTTTTGAACGAAACTAGTATTTAAATAAGTTTCTTAGAATCTTATTTTGAAATAATGCTTTGCTTGGACTTCCATCATAACCTTCCCTCGTAACATTTTGAAAGGATCTGAAACGTTTCGTAGCATTTCGAACAATCCTCGATTAAATTTGATTATTTGATCGAAACTAGTATAAAATTGTGTATAATATACTACTATTTTTTGACCGAAACTAGTATTTCAAAAAGTTTCATAAAATCTAATTTTAAGATAATTTTTTGCATGGACATCCATCATAACATTCCCTCGTACCATATATAAAGGATCTGAAAAGTTTTGTAGCATTTCGAACAATCCTCAATTTATTTGATTAGTTGATCGAAACTAGTATTAAATTGTGTATAATATACTACGCTTTTTTAACCAAAACTAGCATTTCAAAAAGTTTCATAGAATCTAATTTTGAGATGATTTTTTGCATGGACATCCATCATAACATTCCTCGTAACATATAGAAAGGATCTGAAAAGTTTCGGAGCATTTCAAACCATCCTCGATTTAATTTGATTATTTGACCGAAACTAGTATAAAATTGTGTATAATATACTAAGATTTTTGAACGAAACTAGTATTTAAATAAGTTTCATAGAATCTAATTTTCAGATAATGTTTTGCTTGGATTTCCATCATAACCTTCCCTCGTAATATATAGAAAGTATCTGAAAATTTTCGTAGCATTTCGAACAATCCTCGATTTAATATGATTTTTTGAACGAAACTAGTCTAAAATACTGTATAATATACTACGATTTTTTGACCGAAACTAGCATTTCAAAAAGTTTCATAGAATCTAATTCTAAGATAATTTTCTGCATGGACTTCCATCATAACATTCCCTCGTACCATATATAAAGGATTTGAAACGTTTCGTATTATTTCGAACAATCGTCGATTTAATATGATTTTTTGAACGAAACTAGTATAAAATTGTGTCTAATATACTACCATTTTTTGACCGAAACTAGCATTTCAAAAAGTTTCATAGAATATAATTTTAAGATAATTTTTTGCATGGACATCCATCATAACATTCCTCGTAACATATAGAAAGGATCTGAAAAGTTTCGGAGCATTTCGAACAATCCTCGATTTAATTTGATTGTTTGACTGAAACTAGTATAATATTGTGTATAATATACTACGATCTTTTGACCTAAACTATCATTTCAAAAATTGATGAATTGATGGAGAAAATCACATTATTAAAGCAAAAGGACAATTTTAGAAAGGAAGAAATTGCACTCTTAAAAAGTATGCATCTAATTTTAATGTATTTTTACATAGTATAAATCATGCTTAAAAAGTTACAGAAAATGAGTATTATTTTAAAAGTAATTTTAACATTTTCCATAAGGATACAAGAGTCAAATGTAAAATATTTTCTTGGAAATTGTATATTTTTATTAATTGTTGATAATTAATTTTTTTCTTTTATTTTATCAAGATAAGTTTTTTATATCATGTGCCCTTATGTCACAAGTTAGTATTATCTTTATTTTAATGAGTATATTATTTTAATACATATTACATTTTTTAGGGATCATATTTAGAATCACTCGGAGATGGTAGGCATTCTTCTAAGTCCAGCATCCAAATTGAAGACAATATAGAACATCATAAATGACTAATTAGACTTTGCTAATAACTAATTAATGTATGAGTTTTTCTATGTATTATATGACATTATGACTATGGAACTTGTATTTTCTTGACATTATGATGTTTATTATAATATTAGGATTTGATATGCTTTCGGAATATTTTATTATATGACATTATGACAATGAAACTTGCACTTTTTTAACGGTATGATACTTATTTGATAGTATAATTTTGTATTTGCAATTTCTTTTTGTTAGAAAGCTATAGCTAAGTCTAGACATATTTATGTTGATTTATCATTGTTTAAAAAATAAAAAATTATAGAAAAAAATTAAAAAATATTACCAAAAACAAAAATAATAATTAAAAAAAATTAATAAAAGATTACCAAAAATAAAAATAAAAAGATAATTTTTTTTTACCAAAAATAAGTCAAAGAAAAAATAAGAAAATATTACCAAAAATAAAAAATTAGAATACTAAAAATCATATATTTACAATAAACATTAATTAATATTAGTTCAAATTATTGCTACAAATATAAAATAAAGGGTTAAATAAGCTTTTGGTCCCTCTAAATATAGCGAATTTCGTTTTTAGTCCCTCGAAAAATTTCTTTCAAAGAATGGTCCTCCTAATTTTTTTTATCCACGCTTTTGTTCTCTCCTGCAAACGCTCGTTAATTGAAGCTGACGTGGCATGCTATGTGGAATTTTTTATGACCGAGCATACACGTGGCAGTGAAAACGTGGCGAAAAAAAGGATGTAGATGCCATGTGACAATTTTTCTTTTTTATATTCGTAAACCTAAAATTTGCAGCTAATTCGTAGTTAATTATAAGCTAATTCCTAGCTACTATGATTTTATTTGTAAAAACTTTTGGTTTTCATAAATGCAATTGATATTCATAAATTTCACTCGGATGTTCTATTCAGCTAAAGCTTTGGCTTTTGTAAATGTTCTTGTCGTGACCAACTTAAAATTTAAGAGTCGCCTTCATATTTTTTAGGAAAATAATGATAAATCTAAATCCCTAAGGTAGAGAATCCTAGATTCGAAAGTCGGTTAAGTAAGAGGAAGGTATTAGGCACCCCTCACTTATATTGTATTCAATATGATCCTTCTTAAGATTCTAAGGGTATGGTTATTTGTATGAGATATTTATTTATTCTTATAAATAAAAAAATATAATTAAACCCTAATTTTACTCGTTAAGGTTTATAGAAACTCTAGGCCTACGTATCTTCAGTTTGAAGGATCAGACCACCGTAGTTCAATTCCCCTACCCCTAAACTCCAACCCTAATTTTTCTAACAACCCCTTACTAAATTATTGAAACCCTTATTTTAAACCCCATTTTTTTAGTTATTCATAAACCCTGATTTTGTCATAAAAATCCCCACATTTGAAACTCCTAAATATTCATTAAGTAAAACCCCAAAATATTTATAAAACCCCCCAAAAATCCTAATTTGAAACCCCATGATTAAATCCCTCAAAAAACATATTTAAAACCCAAAAAATATAGTTTAGTCCCCAAAATATTATTTCCAAATAATAAACATTATCCCAAATAATTTAATCCCACGATGAAAAATGTTTTATCATTTTTTATAGAGAAATCCATAAATATCTCTTTTTTATATTAAAATTATAAAACTAAAACCAAATTATAACATGATTTCAAAAATAATTATTATGTGAAAAAACCCAATAATTATAATAATAAAAAACCTAGATATCCTCAAAGCAAAAATTTAATTTATTTTATAATATTCCTAATCCCCATAAAAATCCCTTAATTATAAATCCTAATTAATTAATTAATTAATTAAGTATTTAATTAATCTATTAATAAACCCTAAAATGTATAAGAAATAATATAAAATATTATTAATTTTTATAACCCTAAAATTATGATTCTAGAAATTATTCCTAACTTGTATAATTAAACCCTGATAAAATAATTAAACCTAATTAACTAATTAATTAAGTGATTTAATTAATTAATATATTAAACCTCAGGGGGTGTAAAATAAACTTGAATATCAATTGGGCACCAAAACTAGGGTGCCATTAGCATTAGGCGCAAGGTCCATTGATCTAGAAACCCAACCAATGCAAAGAAGTCTATGGTAAAGAGAGTCTTTCATTGACTCCCTCTGAATCGTTTGATTACGATCAGACGATCTCCTTGATTAACGATCTCAACCCCTTTGATCCATGGTATGCCAAACGGACGCACATGATGAGAAGTCACTAAAAGACTATAGTAGGTACGCATATGGGGGGATACCTCAATTGACTGGAAAGTCAACCGATCCTGGGATCCATGGGATGCCACTTGGCATCGATCGAAAATCACACAGAAGGGCATAAAACTTTCCTCTCTTTAGAACCACACTTATTTCTCTCTTCACTTTCTCTATCTTGCTTCTCTCTCTCTAAACCCCTTCATCCTCTCAACTTTCCTCTCCTTCTGATAGAGTTTGGCCTCCGGCCACCCTATGAACCACCATAGCCCCTAGTTTTCCGGTTGAAGTTCAACCAGAAAACTCAAAACTTCAACCACCTTCAACCATAAATCCAGCAGCCTTCAAACCTTCATACAAACCCTAGAAATATCCAAACACGTGAACCCGACCACCTTCAACACAGATGAACCATAGCCCTAGGGTTCATCCCAAACCCATAACCCTTAAACATAAACCTTAATCTTCAAAGGATCTTAAGCTTCGTAAGAACCCTAAGAACCCTAACCCTATCCAAACCCAAAAAACTTACCTACCCAAAAACCAACTTATGAACCCTAACCCTATCAGAAGAACCTTGGGATTCTTTAGATGTACCTTAACCCTAAATAAACCCTAAATCCCCAAATTTTCTAGAAACGCAACCAACTACAAATAATCCAGAAACGCAAACAACAAACATGCAACAATCAACCCTAAAGTTTCTAAGAAAGCTAAGTACTTTTACCTTTATGGCCTTGTCCCTTTATGCTGCTTCCTATCCTTTTGTGATTCTCTAATTATTTTATGATTGTCCCTCCCTTCTAATCTCTTATTTTTCTGTTTGCAGGTATTGAAGAGGTCAATGCTAAGAGAGATTAGTGTTCTAATGATGAACCATAATCCTCAAATTGAAAGAGCTTTAGTAGAGGATTTGGATCGCAACAACAAGCTTAGAGTTTTCTGTTTTTTCTTTGTCTGATTTAGTTTAGGTTTATATAAACAAATTTTAAGGTTAGAACTTTATTATATTTGGTTAGATTTTAGGATTTGATTTTATTTTGTTGTTTTATTTGATCTGGTTGTACTAAAAACCTTGTGATTGATCTAATTTAATAAAAATTGATTTTATTTTTATTTGATTTGATTTGATCTAATTTTGGATCAGATCTTTTACTCTTTCAATCTACGCAGATTAGGGTTTTCAAACAAAGTCAACAAAAGTTGACTCAATAATTAAAATTAATAATATTATTAATATAAAATAAAATAACAAAATAAATTCTACGTTTTATTTAAAAATAATATTTAAAATAGAAACAATTTTTGGGCACACGCCCCCTCCCCTTCATCATTTATTAAAGAACTAAAATAATATTTTTTAATAGAAAGTACATTTCAAATTACACCCCGTCAATCTTAAAAAGTACATTTCTTAACATACCACATTCAAATTATATCCAAAATAACTTACCCCCGTATATGATCAAACAAAATATATATATATATATATATATATATATATATATATATATATATATATATATATATATATATATTAAAAGCGAGAATAATGGGTTCTCGAAACCACTTACTGAAAAAATCGAGGAAAGGCTCGAAGCAATAAGAGAAATTACACCCTACTAAGCCTTAAGCTAAATAGTACATAATAAGTTTGCAAAACTCATAAAAGTTATAATTGGACGAGTAATTTTCTCGATATAAGACCACCTACACACCAAAACCTTAATATTCCAAACCGAATCCAACACATTCCAACAGTCATTCATAAATATAATTTCATTCCGTAAATTCTACAAATACCAAATTGTAGCCAACCAAACACAACCTTCTTTTCCTTTCTTCATCCTTTTTTATTTATAGAAATCAAACCATTTTTAAAAAAAAATCCTTAATATTACTAGCACCCCAATTCTCAATACCAATCCAATCGACCAACTCTTTCCACACCAACAAAGAAACACTACAATCCATAAAAATATAACCTAAAGAATCCTCCATCAAAGAACAAAAAGAACAAACCAAACCACCATTCGGAAACACACAACCTCTATTGATAAGGGCAACCTTTTTAATTTTTTGGCAAAATACTCATTTTAGTCCCTTAACTTTACATCGGGGTCCATTTTGATCCCTTAATTTTAAAAAGTGTCAATGTAGTCCCTTATGTCTTCAAACGGTATCATTTAGATCCTTTCCGTTTGATTCTCACAAACGGTGTCTATTTCTGCAGACGTGGCGTCTGACATGGCATATGTTAATATGCGTGACATGTGACATGGCATATGCTAATTACCAAGGTTACCAAAATTCCAAAAAAAATCCTAAACTTCTGCTTTCACAAAGTATTGAACCCACATCTATTTGGTTGTTTGGTAAGACATTGAACCACTAAGCCATGTTACATTAATTTGTTTTATTTACAATTATAATTATAATAAACACCGCAAAGATTTATAATAAACGCACATGTAAAAAAGACAACCATATAAGATATATTTATGGTTTTCCATTGCCAATATTTACGGAAAGATTAGTTGCAATATAAAATTCAAGATACCTAATCTTAAATAATTGTTACTATATTCTTAAATATTTCTTTTTCTCGTAAAAAAATATCTTTTTCTTGTAGATGAAAACAAGTCAATTTTTTTTCTTTTAATATAGGTAAATTTTCAAAAACGAAAATAGATAAAATCAATTAAATTAAATATTAATATTATTATAATATTAAGAAGATAAATTTAAACTGAATTAGAAAACAAAAATTATATCCAAACAAATGAATGAAAAAATATAAATTCAAAACAAATTTAAAAAGTATTGTCACCGATTTTGTTATTTCTATGTGAAGGATTTTATTATTTCAATGTGAAGGATTTTATTAACTATCTATAATGAAAAAAATATTTCAACTTAAAATATATTTATTTAGAAATTTTGTATATTAACAAATCCAACTTAAGAATTTGTTACTGTTTTTCAAAAACCCCAATTTAACAAATATAAACTTAAAAAAATTAAAAATATAGATTTTTTTTATATAAAAAAAAAGACATTAAAAAAAGATAAATTTATAAGAAATACTTTTCATTTAAATAGTTTATATTTTGAGGAAAAAGTCCTCAAATCGAATAAAAATATATTTTAATTTTCAAGAAGACAATTTTTCATAAAGAAAATCATAACATTTATTTACTAAAGTCAATAGTTAAAATATAAAAAAATAATAAAGTTCATATATATATATATATATATATATATATATATATATATATATATATATATATATATATATATATATATATATATATATATATATATATAATTAAAAATTTCATAACACCTAATGATATTAAGATTTAATTACCACCATGACACTTTAGTGGCTGACATTTGTTTTATGAGTATCTGTTATGTATTGAAATTGAAATATTATTTGTTTTGCTATGCTTTATTAATTATGGTTTCAGTTTGTAATTATAGTTTCAGTTTTTAATTACTAAATATAAAATGTGAAGTGGTTTGGTGGTAGTGAAATTTGCCTTGCAATTTAGATGTCTTGTGTTCAATTCTAGATAAATGCAAATTTTTGATGATTTTGGTGATACACATGTACCATGTCATAGGTCACGCGTAATTCCACATGGGTAAGAGATTCCACATCAGTCACACGTGTGCGCCAATTGTACAATCTCATTGACTTTGACTAATGGTGTTGACGGTAAGGATTAACATGATACTATTTAAAAACTTAAGGGATCATTTTAAAACTTTTTAAAATTAAGGGACCAAATTGGAACCTGAGGTAAACTTAAAGGACCAATTTGAATATTTTGCCTAATTTATTTTAATGACATGAACTGCATTGTTAGCTCTTTTTTATTAAATTATTATTTTTATCAAATGACACGTGATTTTCATTTATTTTTTATTCATTCTTTATTTATGGTATGAGTTTGTAAAAGTTTAAAAATCATAAAATGTTGGAATCAAAAACTTTTTTTATTTCTTTTAATAACATGGATTATATTAATTGACTTCTTATATTAAATTATTATTTTTATTAAATGTCACATTACTTTCATGTATTCTTTATTTAGGTTATGAGCTTGTAAAAGCTTTAAAAAACATAAAATATTAGATTCAATGGGACTTGAACTCAAATCCCCTAACTCAAATGTCATATGCAACACCCTACCCACATCCATGCTGCTCTTATTTATTTGTTTTTCCACTTAATATACATATTGCATTATTCTTAGTCCATGATATTTGATACATAATTATTTTGAAAAATATTTATTTAATATTTAATAATAATATATGATATATTATATATTGCTAAATTATATAATAAATTATTATTATTAAATATAGAAATTATATACTGAATATATAAAAATATTGTATATTTCATATTTAATAATATTAATTTATTATATAATTTTATTTTTTAAGCAAGTTATATAAATATTAATTTTAACATGAAATTTATTATATTTGTATTAATTTATTAAATAATTCTAATGCTTTAAATGTAACAGAACATTCTTTCATTTTTTTATATATATTTTATGGAAAAATAGAATATGTAACTGTAAAATAATTTTACAATGATAATCAAACAGTGTATCTCGCCAAATCACATTTTAATTTTAAAATTATTTTTATGACATAGTAAAATCGGTGCGTCTATTAAACTCGTATTTTATTATAACTTTCCATTCATAATTTCTATCAAGATTTATCCTAATATAAGCTTGAATAAAAATAGAGTTACACTCTCTATAAATTAGAGGAAGAAAGTAGAACAAATGATTTTATTGACTGCAACAATGTGGCTAAACAAAGTACAAGAAGCTTTTGAATTACATTGCAACATATGACACATTATGAAGATAGACAAGGGACATTTGGAACAGTGTCTGCAACTTTTCCATGTGCATTTCTACAAATAACAGAAGCACTCTTTTCATTCACAGCAGATACAATGTTGTTTTGATCCAAAACAATGTCAAAACAACCGTATGAACAACAATCTAAGTCAATAGCTACTTTATCAGCATAAGTCCCCTTAAATCCTCGAAATGTCACAGAACTCACCAACACAGATGATGTATCCTAATAATTACAATAAAATGAAATTAAAAACATTGATAACTTTTGGTATTAATTAGTATATTATGTATATAAAATTAGTAAATAATAAAACACATAGTATAAATTACAAGATAAAATAATATGAGTGAAATATGTACCTCCAGATGATTATTATATTCCTGATTTATGATTATTGGGTTTCTTACATTTTCAAGGATGATTTGTTCATATGTAATATTTTTTGCATAACCTGATCCACCCTGTAAAAAAAATACATTGAAGGTGTTAAATATATTAAATTTTATTTTTCTTTAAATTTAGTCTCTAAAAAAAATATTTTTATTTATAGTTTCTATAAAAAAGACAGACTATTTTTTGAAGTCAAACAAAAATTAAAAAATATATTTTTATTTATAGTTTCTATAAAAAAGACAGACTTTTTTTTAAGTCAAACAAAAATATATATAAACTTTGTATATTTGTTTCCTTTCTTAAATTTATACTTTTATATCAACTTTATGAATATATTTAACTTTAAATATTATACTCACCGAAACTGTCTTGATTCTTGCTCCATTGGTAGTTTCTCTAAAAGTGCAATTTTGTACATGAACATTAGAAACTTTATCATTAGCTCCATTTCTACCAAGGCTACCAACACTGATGAATTCATAAAATACATAAGAAAAAGCAAGCACACAAAATAAATTAACATTTTGTTTTTTAAAATAGAATATTAACATTAAAAAAAATTATTTTAAATTATTTATCGTTCGGTATACATATCAAAGTTGAACTTTCAAAAAAACAACTTTTATAAACCGTATTCCATGACCAGGTCCACAAATAAGCCTCTCAATATTGATGAAAGATGAGCCACCGTTGACAGCGATACAATCATCACCTATTTAAATGATACAAAATTTATAAAAACATTACATGTGTCACACACACAAAAAATCTCGATAATTTTAACGATAATTACCCGATTCTATGTGGGAATCTTGTATCAAAACATTAGTGGAAGCAGAAATATCAAATCCATCGGTGTTAGGACTTGAAGCAGGTGCAATAATGAATATATTAGAGAATGTTGCACCATTGCAGTCATTTATAGATACATGAGATCGTGGACTATTACTAATTCTCAAATTACTAACAGTAAGATTATTGCAATTATGAAATTGGAATACCTGAAACATTAGAAATATTAATTTATAGCTCAATTACTTAAGATTAAAATTTACATAAAAAGTTAATAAAAATAAATAATGTATACCCCTGGTCGATCGCAATTTGAACAACCCCACCAAGTAGAACCACTTCCTTCGATTTCACCTCGATTATTTCCATCAATTGTGAGTCCATTTAAATTTGCGACACGAATCAAATACTGTTCAGCTTTCAAGTTTTCTTTAGAAGGTGCAATTATTTTTCCTTCAAACTGCAATTTAATATAGAAAAAATAAATATGATTTATTAAATTATTTTACACAGCTCCAAAATATTTTTATTACATATTTACATATTTTTTTCATGATTCATACTAGTATAATTAATATTATATACCTGAATGAGAATTTCAGATTTGCAGGGACCGCTAAAATCTAGGTTTTTCACCAAGAATGATTTTTCAGATGGTATAACTAATGTTGACATTCCTTCTGCTTTACATGCACTACTCCATGCACTTGAAAATGCCTATAATTCAATATATATAAATATTATAAATAATAAATATTTATAATAATAAATTAAAATGTTTACATGCACTACTCCATGCACTTGAAAATGCCTATAATTCAATATATATAAATATTATAAATAATAAATATTGTTAATGTCACTCAATTATTTATAAATTTATGAAGTAATTATAAACTAAAATTATTATATAGATAAAATATAAAAACATATACTTTTGTATCATCAGATTTGCCATCGCCAGTTGCACCATATTGCATGACATTATAAGTAGTACCATATGTGGTTCCAACATGGAACCTTATACACAGACAAGGTGAAATTAAAGAGATAATTAAAACATAAACAATGAATCCTTGCATGTTGAGTAGAGTTAAATGAAATAAATGAGAATAGTTAAGTTTTACTATGATGATTTGTGATGGGAGTATAGTTCTGGCCAGTTTGGAGGTTAAATAGAAAATTGCATGCATGCAACTATTTTATTTTAATATATAAATAATAATTTAAATATAAAAAGATGGAAAGAGGTCTTTTTAAAATTAAAATAAAATAAAATGGAAAAAAATTATGAAAGGAATAGTTTTTTATTTTAATAAATGGAATCAGATTTCCTTTTTTTTATAAATAATATTTTTTTTACTTCTATTAATATGTATGGTAGCCTTGACCATATTAAAAAAATGAAGAAAAAAAAATAGACTTTTTAATTTTTTAATATAATTTATTGGGTATATTTTATGTTGGGAAAGAAAAATATATTCACCGAATTATGGATTTTGTATTATAAAGAAAAATAATGTTATTAAGCTAGCACAATAGAATTAACACAACGATAGTGGGTACTCAAATCCTTATAAAAAGAGAAAGGGGATGCTACATCCGCTTCAAACTATTAATTGGAGAATTAAACCAATCAAAAAATACACAAGAATTTGGTAAGCGAGAGTCTACACACAACCATCTCCATGAGTGAAATTTAATTGCGCTGATTGTATCCTCAACCGAAAAAGATTTACCTCTAAAGATGAGATTTAAATTTTATTTACTTGAAATAATAAATATTAAATAATAAAATTATTTGATAATGAAAAGGATAAAATTGAAATATTTAAAAAAAAAAAATATAGGGGTAGAGGAATAATGGTATGGGTATGAAGTAAAATTCCATAAAAAAATTGGAAAAAATATGAATACCAAATTGGCAACACCACTAAAGGTGATTTGAACCTGCATAAAACTAAAAAAGATGAAGTATTATTGGTTTATTGATTTATATTTTTTTATATAAGTAATTTGTATTAAAAGGGAGAAACATGGATTCGAGAATCCGATATGAAAAAACCAATCAAAAGCGGAAGAAAACAAAAGAGACCTATAAATTACAAGAAATCTATAGGATGTTTCATCCAATCGTAAAAATTTCATCTCATACGTCCTAGTTCCAACCATCTCCAAAAGAGGGTAACCACATGATTAAAAATATCCTCGACATCACAAACATCATCATTAAAAGTTATATTGATCTTACCTGATCAGAAGGGCCTTCCAAGTGTTGGGCAACGAACGTGACGGTTGATTTAGAGAAGTGAGGGGTGTATCTGCAAGGCACTCCGATGCTTAAGTGAATATGGGTACAGAAGTAGAATAAAATAATAGGTCCAGAATATCTGACCCTCTTATGAAAAGGATATTTATAGTGTGCCCCCAACGCTGGGCCAAGGTTCTTTCTTGGGTTGGATCAGCTAGGCCCGGGAACGTGTAGGAGTGTGTAAGACCTAGCACGTGGTCTTTCCCTTGGTCCAACTTCCCTTATATTCTAGGAGATAATAATGGACAGGGTGACGTGTCATGTGTGGCGGAGACGTAGTCTCCCTACTGCCAACTAGTGGGTCGTGGGCGTGCCCGACGGTTTGAGCCTTTTGCTCGCTGGGTTAGGTGTCTTCCCGACTGATTGGGCTTCAGCCCGACACAGTCTTAGAGGCCCAATCCGGAATAGGATACCCCCAAGTCGAAACTTCGGGACGGAGTGAGGACTTAAGAAGAACTTGTCAGGCATAACTCTTAGTGTCGGGGACAGTTACGAGCTCACACGCGGCGAGGAGCGAAATGTATCTGACAACCTTGGATTGCCTTGTCACAGAATTTAGGAGTCTCATCTTGTTGAGTTGACAGTGCAGCTCGTAGGATATGGACGAAGGAAGTTGAGAGTATTTGTTTTCGTCGGGGAAAACTTCATGGTGCACGGCCTCTTTTGGTGTCGAGGACATAGCGCATGCTCGCCGTCTTTTGGGATTCTTCAGAGTGTCGTGTCCACTGACTTTAATGTGTGTCGCTTCATTTCCTACGCATTAAATATTGACCGCCCTAGGGAATCTAGGTAATGATTTCCTAGGGCGCGTCCTTTTACATAACGTCTATAAAAGGAAGGGTGAGGGGACCATTTTATTTTGTTCCCTTTTCTCTCCCCTGACGTTTCACCGGATACTCATCTTCTCTCTTCGCTAGTACAACCACTGCCATCGTCGTCGTCATCACACCACCAGAATCATGTCAAGTAACATCTTGATCCCCTTTTTCTGGAAATTTTGAACTTGGTTAGCTAGTTATAACGATGGCTTACCCGGCGAAGTAGATAGAATGCCTATTCTTTAGACGATTTTTTAGGGTTTCTAGATGAATGTCCCGAGCACCATATGAATATGTCGGGCAGACATAGGAAATTTAGGTAAACAACTCGGGCACTGTATGAGCGTGTTGGACAAACGTAGGAGTTCTATTTGAATATCGCGGGCATCTTTTGAATGCCCTGGGCAGAATCTTCATGAATTCTTTGAATATCCCGGGCATTATTTGAATGTCTCGGGCGAAACCTTCATATGTTCCTTGGGTTTCACGGACATTCTTTGAATGTCCCGGGTAATTTAGTATAACTATGTCGGGTATTTGCCTCCTCGCCCTTTCACTTGAACTGCGATGGAAGGGTAAATTTGATGTGACGTTGAATTCACCATTTCCTTCTGCTTTTTAGGTAATGCGGACTAAGGACGTTTCGTGGAAGGGAACGTGTCATCTTCATCCGGGAGTGAAGATCTCTCGTGGTTTGCTGACGAACCAATGGAGACAGAGTCTTGTTTTATTGACGACCACGCTAATGCTCATACGGTAGTCGAGGATGCGGGCCCCGACGAGCCTCTAAATTGGTAGTGTTACGCTCCCCTTCCTGAGCAACGGATCTGCTCGTATTTTCGGGGAAATCGGTTTTCTATGTACGAGTTTTCCTTCCGAGAAGTGGGGGTGCGACTCCCATTCGACGACTTTCAGATAGGGGTTTTTAGGTGGCTCAAGCTGACACCCTCGCAACTCCATCCCAACGTCATATCATTCATCCGGGCATTTGAACTGGTATGCCAGCATCCCGAGATTGGTTTCACCTTGCCTCTCTTTTTTTGCGTCTTCCACTTGCAACGGTCGGGAAGCGATGGGCGACACAGCTGGGTTTCTTTCAAGCAGCCTTCGAGGCTTTTCAAAACCTACAACAACTTTGTCCGGAATTTCAAAGACAAGTGGTACACGGTGAAGCCCATTACCCATTAAGCCATCGATAGCATATATACTTTGCAACGGAAGGCTGACGACAGGGAACACCTGGTATCAAAGATCCCCCTTGAGTGGAGGTCGGGTCATTTTAATCTGTCGACCAGTCATTACAGGGTGAAGCTCGGGCTTCTGGGGACCGAGGACAGGTTGGCCTATTAAAAACTGGTGGCCTATGTCCGGAGTTTCAACCCTGCGCAGTGTAGACTGACTAGAAAATCTGATACTGGGTAACAAAGGGTTGCCTCTCTTAGAGCCCCGGTTAATTAACACGAGGGTCGTGCTCGAGTTTAAGTCGGATGAGGAGGCTCTCTGACTTTTAGGTAGCTTATTCTCGACTCTCTCTTGTTTTTTGTTTTTAACTTGCCTTGCTGACTTTATTCATTATGCAGGTGAAATGCCCAGACTTAGGGAACGAGCACTGAAATTTTCCAACTAGGCTGGGGGCCCATCCAAATCATCAAATAAAAAGAGCAAGGGTCGCGTTCAACAAGTGGCCACTGAGCATGTGGTCGGCGGTTCTGGGACTTCCAGCCCTACTCCACATTCTCCTCGCCTGGACTCTCCGCCCATGACAATAATTATGAACGATACCATCCTACTGGATGATTCGCCTCGCCCCAAACGTCCCCTTTATGAGGGTCCGTTAGGTCGATCAGATGTTGTGCACGGAGGTCCATATGAGAACCAAAGGGCTACCTTCTTCCTCCCTGCTACTTAGAGCGTGAAGCTTTCAGCTCGGAGGGTTCTATCAGGGTGATGCATGCAGAGGCTAAAGCTATTCTCAACCAGGAGACGGTGAGTTGGCGTGTCAGTCTATCTCGGAACATCGTTGCAGTGATTAGGCTCATGGAGACAGCCCTGGTCCTGTTCGAAAGTTCTTGCTCGCTGTCTGAGCTAAGGGCCACGGAGGAGTCGCTCTGAGCTGTCAGGACTGAAAAGGATCAGCTCTCCCAAGATTTGTCTAGATCAGGGAGCTTGAGAGGGATGTCGTCGGGGTCTTCAAAGAAGGTTTCAACAATGCTACCGATCAGCTCAAAATCGCAAACCCTGGGCTCGTCACTAATGGAACGGCCTTCAACTATAGAGTGGTTGATGGGGAGATCACATGCCCTGCTACTGGTTCGGGTGATGAAAGGGATGACGAGGATGCCAATGAATAGGTCTGGCCTACGTGCCTTTAATCTTTTTGGCCTGCGTTCCATTTTACTTTTATTTTTATGGCATGCGCACCACCCGTATTTTGGGTTCTTCCCTGTTTGTACTTTACCGGTCAGTTTTTGGCCGGGTTTATAATACAATGCTTATTTTGTTAAGTTTGTTTAATTTTGATTATGTGAACTTGTTCGCTCAACTGTATAGGGTCGTCAGTTTAGGGAACCGGCGAGGTGGCAGGTTTTATGTCTGCTGCAAATCAGGACGAGGGCCCAGGTCGAGGCCCTGATCCCGGGGCTTGGGCCTTCCCATCGCGAGCTGGGTGCCCTACCAACATGGTATTGTGGTGTTGAAGTTTGTTTTGAAGTGTCCAGCGTCGAGGGATGTCGTGTCGGTCTTCCGGGGACGTCGACCTTCCTTTTGATGAGTGACGAAGTGCCATGGTCGTACCTTCCATGCCTTCATGAGTTGTTTAGTTATAGTATTTCTTGAGTTTCTCAGCATTCCATGGTCGATCAAGTTCTTCTCCATGTAGATTCTCGAGGTAGTAGGCCTTGTTATTTGTTTTGTCCCGGACACAATATGGGCCTTCCCAGTTCGCAGCCAACTTGCCCTCGTGTGGGTTCTTCTGGTTTCGTCGGAGGACAAGGCTGCCCACTTGAAATTCTCGTTTTATGACTTTTGCGTCATGGCGTAGAGCTACCTTTTGTTTCTGTGAAGCTTTTCGTAGGGCCGCCTCAGAACGAGTCTCCTCGAGAAGGTCTAACTCTACTCGCAATGATTCGTCGTTCAGCTCCTCGTCGAGGAGTGCTTCTATTCATCTTAAGGGTTCCCGTATTTCTACCGGGATGACTGCCTCCGTCCCGTAGGTTAGGTGGAATGGGGTTTCCCCTGTTGTGGGGTGTGGGGTCGTGCAGTAAGACCAGAGTATGCTGTGTAGCTCCTCGACCCATGCTTTTTTTGCTTCACCCAATCTGCATTTTATCCCTCTTAAGATTACCTTATTGGCCGCCTCTACTTGACCGTTAGTTTGAGGGTGCTCGACGGACGTGAAATTTTTCTTCGTGCCTAGGTTGCCAATGAAATCTTGGAACCTCTTGTCCGTTAATTGCTTCCCGTTGTCGGTGATAAGAACTTGGGGTATGCCGAAGCGGGCGAGGATATTTCTCTTGAAGAAACGTAGTATGTTCTGCACGGTGATCTTGGCAAGGGCTTCGGCTTCGATCCATTTTGTGAAGTAGTCAACATCGACGATAAGGTATTTATTTTGGTAGGAACTGGTCACGAATGAACCGAGGATATCCATTCCCCACCAGGTGAAAGGCCATGGGGAGGAGAGTGTATTCAGCTCGTTAGGGGGAGCTAGGTGCATGTCCGCGTGTTTTTGACACATGTTGCATCTCTTGACGTGCTCCTTTGCTTCGTGTTGCATCGTCAGCCAGTAATAACCTACTCGCAATGCTTTGCGTGCCAAGGATCGTCCGCTGAGATGTTGAGTGTTAATTCCCCTATGTTTCTCTCTTAAGATGTCGGGGAATTTTTCCTCTTCGATACATTTAAGTAATGGGATGGAGAATCCTCGCCGGTAGAGTTTGCCTTCAAGGAGGACGTAACAGCATGCCCTTCTTTTACTTGCAGATGCCTCTTTGGGATCAGCTGACAGTTCTTCCTTTGTGAGGTAATTGTGGATGGGATTTATCCAGTAATGGGTGTCGCCAATGGCGTTCACTTCAAGTGGAGGTGAAGGTTTATCAATACTTGGCTGTGGGAGGATCTCTTGGATCACGGATGTGTTCCTGCCTTTCTTTCGTGTGCTCGCCAGTTTAAACAGGATGTCCGCTCGCGTATTATTTTCAAGGGGAACGTGTTGGACATCCCAGGAGTCGAACTTCTCCAATTTGTTTTTCACGAGGGCCATGTACTTGATGAGATAGTCGTTTTTCCTGATATTCTCCTTGTACCTGGGACACCACGAGCTGAGAGTCGGTGGATATCTTCACTTCTTTTCCCCCAAGATCTTCGGCCAGTCGCAAGGCCGCCAGGAACGCTTCGTATTCGGCTTGGTTGTTTGATGTTGGGAAGGCCAATGCTAGTGAAACTTCAATCAAGATGCCATCCTCGATCTCGAGGATGATACCTGCGCCACTCCCGGTCGAGATGGATGCGTTGTCGACGAAGATCGTCCATTTGTGGGCACCGCTTTTCGGGGTTGGGCTATGTGTCATCTCGGCGACAAAGTTGGCCAGAACTTGTGCCTTTAAATTTTTCCTGCTTTCGTACTAGATGTCGAACTATGATAGTTCTAACGACCACTTCAGCATTCTGTCGGTCATATCTGGTCGTCCAAGTAGCTGTTTTACGGGTTTGTCTGTTTGGACCTTTATTGTATGGATGAGGAAGTAATGACGTAATCTTCTGGCCGTGATGATGAGGGCTAAAGCGGCCTTTTCGATCTGCTGATATTTGAGCTCGGATCCTTGAATTGTTTTGCTCATGAAATAGATAGGTTTCTGCCCGTCATCGGTTTCATGGATGAGGACAGCGCTGACCACCTCAGTGGCTACGGACAGGTATAGGTATTAGGTTTCCTTCTCCAGCGGTCGTGATAGCACTGGTGGCTTGGAGAGCGCCTTTTTTATGTGGAGAAGCGCTTATTCGCACTCTCCCATCTATTCAAAGGTGGCTTCTTTGCTTAGTAGTTTGAAGAAAGGAATAGCGTGTTCTGCGGATTTGGCGACGAAACAGGATAGAGAGGCGAGCATACCATTGAGGGATTGGATAGACTTCTTCGAGTCGGGGGTTGGGAGTGGTTGGCTTTGATCCCTCGTTCAGTGAGGTAGAAAGAAACACTATTCACTTTAATTGGGAACTTCAGGAATCCACCATCTTCAAATTAAAATCACCATATCTAGCTTTTAGAATATTATACCATAAAGCATTAGATTTTGTTAGTATCTTCCATCTCCATTTATTAAGGAAAGTCAAGTTAAAATCCTCCACATTTCTCAAACCTAATCCCCCTTTATCGCAAGGTAAGCAAACCTCTTTCCAACTCACTCAATGAATTTTCCTCTTCCCCTCCTTGCTCCCCCAAAGAAAATTACTTTGAATTCTAATAATATCTTTTACAACCATCACCGACACTTTATAAAAAGAAAGCATAAAAATAGAGACACTAGAGAGCATCGATTTTAATAAAGTAAGTCTTCCCCCAAAACTTAGAAACTTATTATTCCAATAAGAAAGTCTACGATTTAATTTACCCACCAACTCCTTCCACGTATCCCTCCTATTATAATTGAAACCAATAGGAATGCCAAGAAAAATAAAATTACTTTCCTCCCTCCTACAAGAAAGGAAAAAAGAAGTCATCTCCATATATCTAGAACCAATATTCAAACCAATAAGTTTGGGCTTATGAAAATTAATTCCCAATCCGGAAACTAATTCAAAACCTCTCAAGACCGCTTTTATCGCCCAAAGATGTTTTCAACTACCTTCACCGAAAAGTAAAGTATCATCTGTAAATTGGAGAATATCCATAAAGCATTTCCTTTTTATATTAAATCAAACTCCTCATTCACCACCGACCTACTAACCATACCCTTCAATCCTTCTACAACTATAATATAAAAGAAAGGAGAAAGAGGATCTCCTTGTCTCAATCCTCTCTCTACTATGAATTCCTTCATAGGACTACCATTAACTAAAACCGACATCTTGCTCGAAAAAACCAAAACATTCATCTATTTCAAAAATACCTCCCCGAAACTCATTTTACGAAGCATAAAAGAGAGGAAATTCCAACTAACCTTGTCATACGCCTTTTCAAAATCAACCTTGAAGAGCAAACAACTTTTCCCCTCTCTTTTTTTGCAAAATCAACTACCCCATTAATCCCCAAGACGCTATTGAGCAATTGCCTACCCGGGACAAAAGCGCTTTGACAATTTGAAATAACCGAGTTCAAGACCACCTTAACCCTAGCCACCAAAAGCTTAGATATCACTTATAGACACGTCTTACTAGGCATATGGGTCTATAATCGTCCAAGCACAAAGGATTAGAAGACTTCGGAACCAAAGTCAAAAAAGAGGATATGAAAATTTAGAGAAAAAAAACCCTGGAGTGAAAACTTTGAAAGCACCACATAAAATCCTCCTTAAAAAAGGTTTCTAAGGGCATTAGTCTTTTAAGGGCATTAGTCTGGTGTTAGATGATATTTCTTTTAAGGGCATTAGTCCTTCGGAGAGATCTTTCCTTGAAGTCCCTTTTTTTTAAGGAGGAAATTAAAGAAGCGGAATGGAGTTGTGATGGTTTCAAAACCCGGGTCCGGGCGGATATATATATATATATATATATATATATATATATATATATATATATATATATATATATATATATATATGAGATTTATTGTGATCATCAAGTGTAAAATTGGTATTCATTGTATGAGGTCTCCTAATAAAATATTTTTTAGTGAATTAAGTATTTTAAGAGTTATTGTTGTGACTATTAACCTATTCAAAAATAAATTATGACTATTAATTATGATGTGTTTCCTATCCGTTCAAATTTGTATAGGTTTTATATCTAACAAGTCATGAATTATAAAATTTTAGTCACTTATAACTCACTCAAATTATTCTTTTTTATGTGTATAAACAACTACAAGCTTTAATTCATAACTCTCTGTCTGAAAATGAATTATTTGAGAACAAATATATTGAAATGAAGATTTTGGATATATTTGTTTTATGAGACTTGGAATAAAGACATCTTAAATTAATAGATCTACAAGATTGACATCTTCTTTTGAAGCAAATGAAAAAATAAAAAAAATACAAGAAGAAATTGTTGGACATAAAGAAAATAATTCAAAAATTAATGAAATGATGGAGAAAATCACATTATTAAAGCAAAATGACAATTTTAGAAACGAAGAAATTGCACTCTTAATGCAACTGCAATATTCCAGTGGCAGACATATATATATATATATATATATATATATATATATATATATATATATATATATATATATATATATATATATATATATATATATATATATATATATATATATATATATATATATATATATATATATATATATATATTAGGTTTTATGAATCTAATCTTAAATGTATTTTTACATAGTATAAATCATGCTTAAAAAGTTAAGGAAAATGAATATTATTTTAAAAGTAATTTTAACATTTTCCATAAGGATACAAGAGTCAAATGTAAAAATATTTTCTTGAAAATTGTTTTTTTTTTTGAAATAAAAGATATATATTAAATTAAAAAAAACATTACAAAACAAAGTGGTCATAAAAAAATTGTATTTTTTACTAATCGTTGATAATTAATTTTTACTTTTATTTTCTCAAGATAAGTTTTTACTTATGGGTTTTATAACATGTGCCCTTATGTCACAAGTTAGCATTACCCTTATTTTAATGAGTATATTATTTTAATACATACTACATTTTTTAGGGATCATACTTAGAATCACACGGAGATGGTAGGCATTCTTGTAAGTCCAGCTGCCAAATTGAAGACAATGGAACATCATAAATGATTAATTAGACTTTACTAATAACTAATTAATGTATGAGTTTTTCTATCTATTATATGACACTATGACTATGGAACTTGTATTTTCTTGACATTATGATGTTTATCATAATATCATGATATGATATGCTTTCGGTTTATTGTATTATATGACATTATGATTATGAAACTTGCACTTTTTTAACGGTATGATATACTTATTTGATAGTATAATTTGGTAGTTGCAATTTCTTTTTGTTAGAAAGCTATAGCTAATTCTAGACATATTTATGTCAATTTATCATTGTTTAAAAAATAAAAAATTAAATTTAAAAATTTAAAAATATTTCCAAAAACAAAAAATAATAATTAAAAAAATTAAAAAAAGATTACCAAAAATAAAAATAAAAAAGATAATTTTTTTACCAAAAATAGAAAAGATAATTTTTTTACCAAAAATAAAAAATAAGTCAAAGAAAAAATAAGAAAATATTACCAAAAATAAAAAATTAGAATACTAAAAATCGTATATTTACAATAAACATTAATTAATATTAGTTCAAATTATTGCTACAAATATAAAATAAAGGGTTAAATAAGCTTTTGGTCCCTCTAAATATAGAGAATTTCGTTTTTAGTCCCTCTAAAAATTTCTTTCAAAAAATGATCCTCCTAATATTTTTTATCCACGCTTTTGGTATCTCCTGCAAACAGACGTTAACTGAAGCTGACGTGGCATGCTATGTGAAATTTTTTATGACCGAGCATACATGTGGCAGTGCCAGCATGGCAAAAAAAACTGATGTAGATGCCACGTGATAATTTTTCTTTATTATATTCATAAACCTAAAATTTGTAGCTAATTCGTAGTTAATTATAGCTAATTCCTAGCTATTATGATTTTATTTGTAAAAACCTTTGGTCTTCATAAATGCAATTGATATTCATAAATCTCACCCGGATGTTCGATTCAGCTAAAGTTTTGGCTTTTGAAAATGTTCTTGTCGCGGCCGACTTAAAATTTAAGAGTCGTCATCATATTTTTAGGAAAATAATGAGAAACCTAAATCCCTAAGGTAGAGAATCCTAGAGTCGAAAATCGGTTAAGCAAGAGGAAGGTGTTAGGCACCCCTCACTTCTATTGTATTCAATGGGATCCTTCTTAAGATTCTAAGGGTATGTTTGTTTGTATGAGATATTTATTTATTCTTATAAATCCAAAAAAAACATAATTAAACCCTAATTTTACTCGCTAAGGTTTGTACAAACCATATGCCTACGTAACTTGAGTTTGAAGGATCAGAGCACCGCAGTTCAATTCTCCTACTCCTAAACCCTAATTCTAATTTTTCTAACTACCCCTTACTAAACTATTAAAACCCTTATTTTAAACCCCTATTTTTTAGTTATTCATAAACCCTGTTTTATCATTTTTTTTATAGAGAAATCCATAAATATCTCTTTTTTATATTAAAATTATAAAACTAAAACCAAATTATAACATAATTACAAAAATAATTAACAAAATAGTTATTATGTGAAAAATCCCAATATTTATTAAAAAAAAAACTAAATATCCTCAAAGCAAAAATTTATTTTATTTTATAATATTCATAATCCCCATAAAAATCTCTTAATTATAAATCCTAATTAATTAATTACTTAATTATTTAATTAATCAATTAATAAACCCTATAAAAGTATAGGAAATAATAGAAAATATCATTAATTTTTATAACCCTAAAATTATAATTCTAGAAATTATTCCTAACTTGTATAATTAAACCCTAATAAAATAATTAAACCTAATTAACTAATTAGTTAAGTAATTTAATTAAATTAAACCTAAGGGGGTGTAAAATAAACTTGAATTTCAATTGGGCACCAAAACTGGGGTGCCATAAGAATTAGGCGCAAGGCCCATTGATCTAGAAACCCAACAAATGTAGAGAAGTATATGGCAAGAGAGAGTCTTCTGTAGACTCTCTCTGAATTGTTTGATTACAATCAGACGACCTCCTTAACTAATGATCTCAACCCCTTTGATCCATGGTATGCCAAACGGACACACATGATGAGAAGTCATTGAAAGACTATAGTAGGAACGCATATGGGAAGGTCCCTCAGTTGACTGGAAAGTCAACCGATCTTAGGATCCATGGGCTGCCACTTGGCATCGATCGGCAATTGTAACACCCCACTTTCCCAAAATAATTAAAATAACATTATAATACAAAATCAGAGTTTTTCAAAGTGGAATGCCACATTAATTTCAACAACAATAACCAAAATAGGTTCTTTATTAAAAATAGCGGAATAACAATTACTTCAACTTAGGCAATAAGCTAGTATCAACAAAATATCCTTAAAATATCAGTTCTGCAAAACAGATACGTAACAAAATAAAATAAACAACTGAAAGATTCCCTATCTCGTGTTACATATCAAAGCGTCCTAGACTCGAACAAGCAACACGACTCCACGCACTCTCAAGTACCTGGACTATATGTACTTCCAAAGAAGCACAGACGCAACAACAACAACAACAACAACAACAACAACAAAGGGGTGAGAAACAAAATTCAAACATAAACAGTGTATATAACATCTTTAGGGTAGTTTCTCACAAATATAACAAGTACACCAATTATCCAACAACAACAAATACAACAATAATTATGCAAAAACAATTCAACAATAGTTATGCATTGTGACTCAACACGATACAATGCATGTGGTACCAGATTTATTCATTCAATCGAACACGATAATCACATACAGCCATCCGGCAATGATTATCCCAACACTCTCCATAACGGAGTACGGATGACCGTATTCGCCCATCCAGCATGATCATCCCAACAATAATTCAACAATGTATGCATGACTATGAAAATGCATACGACATGTATAACTCACCGTTTATACATCTACAAAATCCATCTGATCAAATACAACAACATTTCCACCAAAAATCTCCAATAATAGTCTTACGCGATTTAATCGATTATTAACTAGTTTAATCCATATAAAATCCATCATTAACTCATTCTCGATTTTAATTCTCGATTAAATATGTATTAAATGTCACTTCATTACCTCACACCAAAAAAATCGGCAACGCACGCGAAATCGGGACAGAAAACGCAAAACAACAAGTTTTTGCCCTGCAACCTGGGCATACGCATATTGGCAAGGCCATACGCGTATTGCCTTTGGCCCATTACGCCCTGTACGTAAGTCATACGCTGCCTATACGCGTAATCTCCTTGTCCCGTACGCGTTTCCTATGCAAATGAGCAGAGAACGCTTATTTTTCACTCACCATACGCGTACCAACCCCCTCATACGCGTATCAAGCGCAAAACACGCACATCCGTATGCGTATTGCCTAGTGCCATATGCGTATAGGAAGAGATCCACACTTTTCTTCCTTTTCTTCCCCATTCCAGATCTGTTCCTCACAATTCTCGATTTCGTGATTCACACCAGGCCTAAATTCGTTTCTAGTCCAATTTTACTTTCCTAATTTCATTCTTCTTTCATCTACACTACTAGTTACATATTAGGTTTTGTTCTAGACCTATGAATTGTTCTGATCATCAACAACAACAATATCTGCATCAATTCATCTCATCCAGAATGACAACAACAGTATTTCATCATATTTTCACCAAGAACATATCATCAAAATCACAGATTCGCATCAAACAACATGTAATTATAGATTATTCACAAACATCCAAAATATCAAAAAAATTCCTACGAGGGAAGGAAACCCTCACTACCCATCATGTTACACTACCTGAATTTAAATTCGTTCTCCCCCCCCCCCCCCCCCTTACCTCGAATTCAGACAAAATCCTGCGAATTTCTTCAAGATTTGGGTGCCCTAGGTTGATTTCTTCTTCCTAACCTCTTGGTTCTCTCACAACAACTTTTTACGATTTAATGATCTCTAACCTCTGTTTTTTACTAACTCACCTTTAACCCTTACTTAGCATTTTACTAAACTGTCCCTCATTCCAAATAATAACAATATTAATTTTAATTACTAATATTACTAATATTGTTTTATGAAAATGATTATAATAATAATAGTAATAATAAGGATAATAATAATAAAATATTTAATTAAATGGTCTTATCATTATTATATGTACACTCGTTATTACTAACACCCTGATTCTACTCGTCCCGCTAGGTCACAACATCGCAAACAACCAGACTTAGATAAGGCCAACATAGCACCAAAAGAACCTGTCGATTAAATATTAAAAATGGGGTGTTACAACAATCACACAGAAGGGCATAAAAAATTTCCCTCTTCAGAACCACACTCATTTCTCTCTTCACTTTCTCTCTCTTGTTTCTCTCTCTCTCTAAACCCTCTCATCCTCTCAGATTTCATCTCCTTCTGATAGAGTTTGGCCTCCGGCCACCCTTTGAACCACCATAGCCCCCAGTTTTCCGGTTGAAGTTCAAGCGAAAAACTCAAAAATTCAACCACTTTCAACCATAAACCTAGCAGCCTTCAAACCTTCATACGAACCCCAGAAATATCCAAACACATGAACCCAGCCACCTTCAACCCAGATGAACCCTAGCTCTAGGGTTCATCCCAACCCCAGAACCCTTAAACATAAACCTTAATCTTCAATGGGTTTTAGGGTTCGTAAGAACCCTAACACTATCCAAACCCATAAACTTACCTACCTAGAAGCCAACTTATGAACCCTAACCCTATCTTAAGAACCCTGGGATTATTTAGATGAACCCTAACCCTGAACAAATCCTAAATCCCCAAATTTTCCAGAAACGCAACCAACTACAAAAAATCCAGAAACGCAAACAACAAACATGCAACAATCAACCCTAAAGTTTCTAAGAAAGCTAAGTACTCTTACCTTCTTTGTTGTGTCTGTAACACCCCAAATTCGATTATGAGTAATTGTTGCTTATTTGAGAGTATATGATGATTTTGGAAAATAGATGGTTATGTGGCCCGATGCATTGTGGTGTTATTATTTTAATAATATTAATAATAAGAATAATCATGTAGTATTATTCGAAATTATTGTTTATTATTTGATAATAATAAAAGTGGGGGTATGGAGTTTATGTTGGTCAATTGGGAATATGAGGAGTACTTTTATATAATATGAATAATTAGTGTATTATTATATTAGTATTATTTAATAAAAATATTGAGGAAAAGGGCAAGATGGTCTTTATGAGAAAAGAGTAAGGTTAAGTTGGGAAAAACATAAACTGGAATAGCTTTTGTAAAAGTGAGAATACGATCAAAATTGGATCTATCGTGTTTTTGGAAAAAAGCTCTGAAGAAAGGAAGGAGAAGAAGCTCAGAGTCAGGAAGTTACGAAGGACCTTGGAGAGGTGTATCAATCGGCGAAATTCTCTAAGGTATGGAGATTTTCATAATCTATTGTAATTATATAGGAATTGGATTATGAGTATATTAGAATTGTATGAGTTTTTGTGAGTTTTAGGGGTTATGACTTAGGTTGAGTTTACGATGCCTAATTGATGAAATTGGAGTAAATAAAATGTGTTAGAATCATGTAATTGATGTGTGAATTGATGTCTCGATGTTGGTTGTATTTGACTGATGCTGTAAATGAGTTTTGGAAGGATTTGGGATGAAAAACGTATGAAAATTTGGGGGGTTTTGGTGCTAATTTCGTAACAGCAGAAAAGCTGCTGGAAAACGTGCGTTAATCGGTTAACGTTATAGGTTAACCGGTTAACCATTGAAAAATTGGGATTTTTTGAAAACGTACAGGCGTTAACCGGTTAACGCTATGGGTTAACCGATTAACACTGTGTTGATGGCAGATTTTGAAATCTTTAAAAATTCGTAACTTTTTAACCGTAAGTCCGATTTGCATTTCGTTTGAAGCGTAGGAAAGAGAATAAAATAATCTTTGTTTTGATGAATGAAAATGAGAAAAAACGATGTAATTTTCGGAACGGAGTTTTTAGGGAAATGATTAAATTACATTATATTTTTCTGGGTTCGGGTTATGTCTTGATGAGTTTTGGTAGCTAATGAAATGAGGTTTTGACGTGTTATTACGATGGAAATATATGATTAATTGATGTTGAGTTGTTGATATGAAATGAATGATGCGCAATTGATTTCTCGATGAATTTTTCGGTGTAACGCATCATTGCATTTCATGACATTCACGATGGGGCTTCAGACTATTTAATTGCTTCAATCCCATTGTGTGGATTGAAGTGTCTCGGTGATTTACGATGTGCTCCTTGTGGAGGGTTGATGGTCATGTATCCATCTCATGATGAAATTGGTACCACATGCATAATTGCATATCATGATAGTTGGAATTGCATATGTCTGGATGAATTCACGATGGAATTGTTGTTGCTGAATTTTTATAATGTGTTCATGATTGTGTTGTTGTTGCTGAATTATATGGTTGAAGATGTTATGACATGCTTTTGCTAATTTATTTATATTCCATATTCTAATATATTTATGATCAATTATGATTACTCACCCTGCCTGCTTGGAAATGTTGTCTCCTATGTGGGTAACTTGCAGATGATAAAGAATAATCTCGCACTGCAAGAATAGTTGTTCAGAGTCTCGAAGCGTACCTTATATTACTTTAGGAGTGGTCTGGAGTCTTGTGTCCTGCTCTGTGTCATGTAACATCGGGATGGGGTTTTATTTATTAGACTTGTTCCAGTGATATTATTATTTGAAGAATATTTCCTTTATTGTATGATGTTAAAACTCTGGATGATTAATGTTACGTGCATGAAATAAAATATTGACTTTTGAATTATGGAGTTGATTCCGCTGCAAAATGATTATATATGATATTATGATGTTAATTAACCCGTATTCCGGGATAGGACACTATTATTTTGATGTTTTCCAAAGAAATGTATTATCATTCTTGTTGATTACTCTGATATTACTCTAAATATTTTGTTTTTGGTAGAAGGGTGTTACAGTGTCCCTTTATGTTGCTTCCTATCCTTTTGTGATTCTCTAATTATTTTATGATTGTCCCTCCCTTATAATCTCTTTTGTTTTTTGTTTGCAGGTATTGAAGAGGTCAATTCTTAGAGAGATTAGCGTTCTAATGATGAACCTTAATCCTCAAATTGAAAGAGATTTAGTATAGGGTTTGGATCGCAGCAACAAGCTTAGGGTTTTCTGTTTTTTCGTCTGATTTAGTTTAGGTTTATATAAACAAATTTTTAGGTTAGAAATTTATTATATTAGATTAGATTTTAGGATTTTATTTTATTTTGTTGTTTTATTGATTTGGTTGTACTAAAAACCTTGTGATTGATCTGATTTAATAAAAAATTGATTTTATTTTTATTTGATTTTATCTAATTTTGGATCAGATCTTCTTATTCCTTCAATCTGCGCAGATTAGGGTTTTCAAAAAAAGTCAACAAAAGTTGACTCAATAATTAAAATTAATAATATTAATAATATAAAATAAAATTACAAAATAAACTCTACGTTTTATTTTAAAATTAATATTTAAAATAAAAACAATTTTTGGCCACACGCCCCTTCATCGTTTAATAAAGAACTAAAATAATAATTTTTAATAGAAAATAAAAATAAATAAATAAATAATATTATTATTCTTAATAAAACCCAAAAATTAAATATAATAATAATAATTGATAATTATTTTTAAACCCAAATAATATGTATAAAAGATTTAAAAAAATCCCCACCTATAAAATATATTATAAACCGAACTAATAATAATAATTTTAATAATATCTATTAACAAATAACAATATTATTAATAAAATAATTATATATATATATATATATATATATATATATATATATATATATATATATATATATATATACCATCTGAAAAGCCTTTTGATACAAATGCTAGAGAGAGAGAGAGAGTCTCCCTTCTCTCTAAGTTTTCACTCTTGACTAAGTCTTTTCCTTTGATTCCATGGAGGCTTAATTCTTGACTTAGTGATTCTTGTTAACATTTTGGGCTTAAATTCCTAGCCTTAGGGCTAGGGGCCATGGTGTTAATCAGATTTCATTGGTTTGGATTGAGTGTCTTGTGGTCTTTTGTAGTTTCTCGTTTGTGTTTAAATCTCTTTTGTTCTTCGATTTTTCATATGGATTGGAAAAAAGATTCCTACAAGAGGAAAGGGGAGGCAACCTTAAGTTTTCTGTTTGGAAGGAAAACAAAGGTAAAGGGGGAGGAGTTGCCGAACCTTCTGTTTCTTTCTTCATTTCGGGTTTCCGGATAATGTGCAAGCAAAGGAGTTTTTGGAAGTTTTTGCAGTTTATGGTTTAATCTCATAGGTTTTCATACATGCTAGGAGGGACAAGTGAGGGTTGAGATTCAAGTTTGCGTGATTTCGTAAAGTTCATGACTCACGTATTCTTGCGATTAAACTGGATAGTATTTCCATGGATGGAATAAAGATTCAGGCCAATGTATCTAGATTTCAGAGACTTTCAAGGAATATAGCTTTCGAATCGACAAGGCCTAGCAATGGAGCTATCAAATCGGGTTTTAAAGGATCTTTTGCAGATGCAGTTAAAAACTCTTACAAAGTTTCTAAGGAAGTAGATCCTATCTTTTCTCAGTCGTTTCATAGAGTTCTCATGGATGATCAAGACTTGACGATAGTTAAGGGAACTTTTGTGGGGAAAGTGCTTGATAATATCAATCCTTTTTTGATTCAAAGGGAACTGTACGTTGAGGGTTTCTTTGACATTTTAGCAACACCCTTAGGAGCTATTCTTTGTTTATTAGAATCTAAGGAGTAGGGAGTTATGTAAAGGTTTGTTGAAGAAGCTAAAGAGTGGTGTGATAAGTGGTTCTTTAGTATCATTCTTTGGAGTCTTGGTGTTGTGGGTGAATTCATATTTGTTTGGGTCTTGTGTAGAGGTATTCCTAGTTTTATCTAGAATGTTAATGGGTTCAGAAGTATTGTGGAGAATTTAGGTATCTCCATTAAAGCAGATTCAGTCACGCTTAAGAAAGGTAGATTTGATGAAGCCAAAATTCTTATCAAATCTAGGTTGTTTGAGACTCTGCGCGACACTATCATTGTTGAGGTTAATGGATTTGAATTAAAAGTCCATATCTGTGAAGTTTATCCTAGCCCAATTGCAACAGACTTTTCAGATGAGGAACAAGGAGATGGTTCCTTTGGTTCTTCAGATTCCGGTAATGATGTTGCATCTGAGAAATGGGTGCTAATATATTTCCCTTGCATAACCGACTCCCGAGCCCAGATATTGGTTGCGATGACCATATCCTTGTCCTTTGTTTTAGGGGTTTTATTCAATATTTTCCATTTCCCTCTATGGAAATAAATAAAGATCGGTGGCGACTCTTTTAAGTTCATCTCGTGAGCGTGCGATTGTGCTTCGCAAGGCCGTGCACTCATTTATCGAGGTACGACAGATGGCGACTCTGCTAGGGACTCGGTATGGAACTGACAGAAGACAGCGGAATGGGTTTTTATAACGAAGATATGTATGCATACAAATGAGTGAAATAAATGCAAGGCAATGCAATGTTATGCATGTTTAGATTAGAGGTTCGGTGCATCATTGGATAATTTGCACGTGATTCTTAGGGTATGTAAAGTTTTCTAGGTTTCCTGCAAACAGAATCCCATCTCCCCTCACAGGTGGGTACTAAGACTTTCATGAAAGTTTTTAGAGTCACGGATCCGTCATGAGAATACCCTCATCAGTGCAAAAATAACTTGCAAAGCCCCTGATACTTCCAAGGGAATCTCCTCTAAGTGAAGTTGCACTCAACTTCTAAAAGTCATGGATTCACTAAAGGTCCCTAGAGTCATGGACTCCCTTTGAAAGAAAGGTCGTCAACGTGAAATGACTCACGTTTCAACCAGACCCCAAAAGGAATCTTCTCTAGGCGAGGTCTTTGTACCTTCCCACCAAGATAACTACATCAAACAAGTTAGTACAAAGCTCCCAAATTATTTCAAGTATACTCTTCAATCCTATGTATTGGGCTTCTCACACAACATCATTATGAAACTCATTTCCCACAAGAGAAACATAGTAGATATTCAATAATGAACATGAGATAAAGAAAATCCAAATAAATAAGCAAACATAAACACACACAACAAAATCTAATTAGGCTTGATTCACTTAGGGATGGGAGTCCCCAACAGAGTCGTCATCTGTGGTATTTCGAAAAAATGAGAACGATCATGATAATTATTTCGTCATCTGTGGTATTTCGAAAAATGAGAACGATCATGATAATTATAAATAAAAAACTATAGTTAGAGAAACACTTGTTTAGCACATTTGTCAAAAATAATTGTATGGTTGGAAGTGAAAATATCCAAATTTTAGATTTAGAATGTCTATAAAAACAAAGATAGAAATGTAATATCACTCAAAGAGAGTTTCATTTTATAATTTAAAGAAAGAAATTCAAGATAAGAGAAGAAGAAGAAGTTTATATGATTTTTATTGAATTCAATGATGAAGCTAAATAATGTTTGTATATGCTGGTGCATACTCCTCCTATAATAGCTACATCAACTACAAATTTGCAGATCTAGCAAACTAATATATTCATTATTCTTCCACATATGAAGGCGAATAGCACATTAATTAGATAGACAACCAACATTTGGAATAGTATCTCTAGCAGTTCCATGAGCATTTTTACAAAAAGCAGAAGCCTTCTTCCCAGGTGATACAATGTTGTTGTGCTCTAATAAAATGTTGAAACATCCAGATGAACTACAATTCAAATTAATAGCGAAAACACAACTAGAAGTTCCGGTAAATCCTCGATATGTCACAGAACTCACGATCATCGATATATCCTAATAATTAGAAGGAAAAAATCAAAACTAAGACAATAAATTAAGCATTGTATAAGCATTAAAATAGTGTAGAGTGTAGAGTGAAATATGTACATCGAGACGATCATCGTATCCCTGATCTATGAAGATTGGATTCCTAACATTTTGAAGGATGATTTGCTCATATGTAATATTTTTCGCATAACCCGATCCACCCTGCAAAACAAAAATTTGTGCATGTAAGCTTGCAAGATTCATATTTTTTTTAATCAACTATAAATATAATTAACTTTATTAGTTAAATACTCACCAAAACCGTCTTGATTCTTGCTCCATTTTGAGTTCTTATGAAAGTGCAATTTCGCACGTAAACATTTGAAACTTTGTCATCGGATCTCTTTTTTCCAAGGCTTCCAACACTGATTAAATTTGAAAATATATATATTTTTATATGATTGATGAGAAATATGAAAATTGTATAATATATAATGTAAAATTCAAGCAAATCTAAATAATACATGTTTATTAAAAAAATATACATAGGATTTTAATGTTAAAAATGAGATTCAAAATAAAATTTAAGTTAGTTGTATAATACTTGATCATTTGAGAATTTAACTTTACAGATATAATTTTTATAAACCTTATTCCATGTCCGGGTCCACAAAAAACTCCGGTGGCATTGATAAAAGATAAACCGCCGTTGATGGCAATACAATCATCACCTGTGACAAAAAAAACCAAGAAAATTAAGCATTCATAAATAAATAAAAATTCATAAATGTTAATCATTTTAAGAATAATTAATGTATAAAAAATTCTTTTTTCCGGCATTTTTTTTACTCATTTATAATATTTATTTATAATTAATATTCCCCTTTTTCATAATAAAAGCATGCTTGAAATATTGATGAAAAAACTTGATTATATTTTAAGACAAATTAAAATTTTAAAATATCATCATAATACATAAACTTGAATTACCAGCTTTTATGTTGGAATTTTGTATGGAGACATAAGTGGAAAAAGAAATATCAAATCCATCTGTGTTAGGACTTGTAGCAGGTGAATCAATGGATATACCAGAGAATGTTGCATGATTGCACCGATTAACAGATACATGACATTTTGGGCTATTACTGATTTTCAGTTTATTAACACTTAGATCATTGCATGCATGAAAATACAAGATCTGTAACATCAAAAGGAAAAAAAAAATTTATTACAAATTCAGCACCAATCACCACTGAATCAACTAAGAATAATAATATGAAATTACAAATTACCCCTGGTCGTTCGCAATGTTTACAACTCCACCAAGTAGAACCAGCTCCATTGATTCCTCCTTGATCATTGCCATTAATTGTAAGTCCATTTACATATTCGATGTTAATCAAATAAACCTCACCTTTCCACCCTGCTTTAGGAGGTGCAACTATTTGTCCTTCAAACTGACACAAATAAAGTGAATGTCATTTATTTAATTATAAAAAATATTTGTGTCAAATTTTTCACTTTAGATTATTTATTAATACAATTTAAATTATTATTAGTATTATATTAATGAATAATAATTTTTTATTTTTCAATTTTTTAAAATGATATAATAACATAATAGTTTTTTAAATAAAATAATGTAAGTCAAGTTGAAACTTGATGTTATACATTCAAGAATCTCAAAATAATCACCTCCTAAAGTAGTATAAATATAAGAATAATTGAATAAAAAATGTTAATTCTCAATCTCTCAATTTAAAATATAATTATTTATTTGACTAACATTTTTTATACTATTGGTGTATAGTTATTAAATTCAATGAAAATTATTTATAAGAATATAAAATGAATAAAATTATTACATACTAGTTAACCGTTTGTTTCAGTATTTTTATATTAAAACAATGATTTTTGATAATATTATTTTTTGTCTGAAAACATTTAAAAATTTAAAGAAAATTAAGTAAACTTATTAAACTTTTTTTTTATAAATCAAGGTTGATTAATGTTAAATATTATATACCTGGATGAGAATTTTAGCATTACAAGGACCATTAAAATTTACTTTTGTCACCAAGAATGATTTTCCTGATGGTATAACTAATGTTGACATGCCTCCTCCTTTACATGCTTTACTCCATGCACTTGCAAATGCCTACAATTCAACATATAATTAAAATATATATATATACATTGTTAAGGGTCACACAATTATTCATCAAAATGATATGAAATAAATAGATATTTAAATTATTAAAAAAAATGCAAGAACATATACTTGTGTATCATCAGTTTTGCCATCACCAATTGCACCATTTTCCATCACATTATAAATACCATTTGTTGTTCCAACATTTGGCAGTGTACTTAAACTAGGTGAAATAAAACAAAAAATCAAAATATAAGTAATGAATCTTTGCATGTTGATTGGAGTGGAAAATAAATCTAGCAAGATTATGAGTTACAGAGATGATTTGTGATGAAAGTAGAGGAGTGGTGTGGGGTTAAATAGAAAATACATGGAATTTATTTTATTAAAATATAAGAGACTAGGAAGAAAAAAAGTGAACGAGAAAAACTAATTAAAAAGTCAAAAATAGATATAAAAAGTATTAATTGTTTTATATTTTAATAATTATTTAAATTGCTTTAATGAGAAAAAGGGATCCTATTTTTATGTGTCTTATTTAGTTTCTAGTTTTGTAATACAACATTTAATATTTATTTTGACTTTTCTAAAGTTAAGTATTTATTTAAGGATATAAAAAAAAATTAAAAAATTATGTAACTCTGAAAAAGAAAATAGTATTTTAAATTAACAGAGCTTTCTACCCCATGTATTAGTATGACCCTTGTATTAGTAGGATGTAACTGAATTTTCTTTTTCAATGTTTTTTATTTGTCTTAGACGTTGGTTTATGTTTTACAGTCTATACCACAGTTTTACAACCTTTATATCTAGAATTGTATCATCACTATATATAAGTTAAATTTCTTGTAGTAAAAACATCTTCATTTGTATTAAAATTATATTATTAAATATTGATAGATTAAACTAAGACCTCAATGAGATCTAAAGCTACGTAAGAAAATAAAAGAATTCAAATTTTTTTTTTTTGGGTTAATAGGTATTTATACCTAGCGAATTTTGCTTTTCTCCCCTCCTCTCTGTCTTTTGGTAACAGTTTCTATTTTTAAATTGTTGCCAAAACCTGCATTTGATAACGGTAGGGGATAAACCGAAACACACTCATATTACAGAGGATGAATGTCTATTAAACTTTTTTTAGGAGGAACTCATTCAGCAACATAACACTTTAAATAGTAGGGTTTTCTAAAATCCTAATTGGCCTAAATCTTAATGGGTCAGCAGCCCAAACAACTAAAATAATTATTAATCAAGTGAATTTCTTAATTTATTTCTTAAGTCATTCGGTCACCTATTACATTTTTAATTAGGTTTTTTTTAGTTTCGTAGATATACATTCGGACGCATCATTTTTTTATTTTACGCTGACTACTTTCGGGGATGCATCTGCGGAAATAGTTTCGTATATGCATCTCCAAAATTTTATCAGAACAAACTTTTTTTAGATAAAACCATTTTTGTTAGTCAGAGATGTATATACAATAACATACAAACATAAATAAAGTAGCATGATATTGGTTTTTTGGAAGAAGATTTAAAATCATTTATGGATGCACTACAACAAACAAGACCTTAGACAGCGCTTTTTTTAGCCTTAGACAGCGCTTTAAAGCGCTGTCTAAACCTCCGCTGCTAAAGGTTTAGACAGCGCTTTTTAAAATGTGAAAAGCGCTGTCTAATCCCCCACCCTTAGACAGCGCTTTGGCCAAAAGCGCTTTAAAAGACCCTCTTAATTTAAATTTTTTAGGTACACCTTAGACAGCGCTTTGGCCAAAAGCGCTGTCTAAGCCCCTCCTATTTTAATTTTTTTAGGTATACCTTAGACAGCGCTTTTCACAAAGCGCTGTCTAAGCCCCCCCCCCCCCCCCTTAGACAGCGCTTTTGCCTAAAGCGCTTTCTAATCCCCCCCTTAGACAGCGCTTTTGGCAAAAGCGCTGTCTAAGGTATACGAAATTTTTTGTAGGATTTGTTTGTAACCACATTTTTTCCAGGTTTATAAACCAGAATTGGTACCTGTTTTCAACCAGATTTTTGCAGTCAATTATCACATTTTATATATGCCATTTTGGCCTTTTTTTACCAAAATTTGGCTAACCAATTCAAACCAATTCAAACCAAATTTGCCATAAATGTATCAAAATATATACAAATTTATGTTTACATTTATAAGTCATTACATATACTACTACAAATGTACACATTAATTACACACTTTGAGCTCTATCATGTATTGACACCACTCCTCTTTGATTTCGTCCACTTGATCCTTTGTATAAGATGCACACTTGAATTCATCAAAGTACTACATAATAATATAACATATTTTGAATTAATTCCGACTATTTAATTATATAAGATATGTGTAAATATAAAAATAACTCATAAGTTAGAAATACATACATCGGTGGGAATCTCTAATCGGCCCAACATGAGAGTATCTCGCATAAACCTCAACATGAAATACCCGCAATCTATTTGATTACGTTGAAGAGGACACTACATATGAAAAAAAAATATGAATTATAAATCCTAAGTTTTATCAAGTGTAGTCATCACTAATATAATAAAAAACGCGGTAATTAAAAATATACCGCCACTTTAATCCATGAAATGGAGTTGGCGCCCCTCCTTGAGGTCTGGATAACTCGTTGGGCACGAAAAGCTTGTAGGACACTAATAAAATAAAAATGAAGCAATTAGAACAATTCACATAAACTAAGAAAAATTTTGAACATTCTCACTTACGTGTCAATTAGGTCCTTCATAACCGGGTATGTTGTCCAATCATTTCCTAACGAGTCAAGATAATACACAATTTCTCGGATAGGATTGATTGCGAGCAACAACCAATGTCCACTGTAATGATTAGGCAAATGTTAGATGGTAACTTGGAAAATAATTATAATAGATGAATTTAGAATGAAATGCTAACCCGGTATTAAACGGTACAAAAAACAACTTCTCCGCATTTTTATTCTCCACGAGGATCCGAAGAACGTACTCCGTCACGGTATCCGGTCTACTTATCATTAAACTATAGCTGACGGTCGCGGGTGCTAAGAATCCGAATGACACGTCCAAACCATTGGGGCGCATCAATTTGTCATACAAAAACCTAATATAAAAACATCATTAACATAAAGTAAACATCATTAAAATAAGTTGTTTAATTAATAAAACAAAGTAGTCCGAATTTACCTAACATATGTATTGACAACGGTGACGCCGATTTCTTCACGACCAAAAACTTGCATGAAGTCCTCATTACCAATCATTTGTTCGTAATCAAAGCCGAAAATCCCTACCTCCATAGGTATAATCCGAGCACCTCCGGTCGGTATATCGGTCATCTCTAGAAATGTCCTGAGGCACGACCTATACTTGGTGGTAGGTTTTTTCCTAGCTACGGACTTCTTAGCACCAGAACTTTGTACCCGTGCGGAGGCGTTGCTAACCTCCTTTTTTTGTTGTGCGGAGGCATTGCTAGCCTCATTTTCTTGAACCTACATGTCATATAAATAGTTAGATCTAATTAAGAATGTAACAACTTCCATGAATATATGTCATATAATTGTATATTACCTCTTTTCTTGAAACCGTGGACTCGGTATGTCGTGGAATCGCAGTTTCTTTTGATTTGGATTGTGTGGGAGTCTATTTAACATAGGAAAATATGAAAGTACAATTTTAAGCATAAATTTTAAACTTTGAATATACCAAGGAAAGTTAACATAAGTTTTAATCATACCTCATATCCTACGCATATGAGGTTTGTCGGCCATGCAACAAACGAACCTACTGCTTCGTGCACCGTTGTTGCATCCGAATCATCGCTAGGATATGGTAATGCTGCATTCGGCTCAACTGCAATATCAACTGATACCTTCAAACATCCAGCAGGGAGCTCTCTAGTGTGGAGTAATACTCCGCTAACGTTATGCACTTTTCCCTTGCCAACCATCCGATAGTATGGTGACGACAAATACAGCTGACAATGGGAAATGCCCTAAAACCAATAATAACAAGAAATCGTTAATGTGTATATATGTCAAATACATAATTTAAGAAAATAGTTCAATTTAAGACAATTATATGTAATTACCTCTGGAATGTTCGGCTGAAAGGTACAGTTGATACTGTCTTTGTCCGAAGCCTCTCTGTATACTGTTGAGGCGCTAGCCTCTCTTTCTCTCCTCAATGCATCAAGCTCAGCTTGCATGGCTTCCATTCTTGCATGAAGCTCCCGATTACTAGGAGCCTTTGCTTTTTTAATACTCAGGGAGGTCGGAGTGACTCCAAATCCCTTACCCCTCACCCGACCAGAATACTCAGGGACATCTAATGCCCGACCAAGTATGCTCCTAGTATCATCGGGAGATAAAGACTGAGATAGCTCCTCCTGAAAAATCAGATGAATATTGTACACTTGTCAAATATTTGTGTATAAAAATGTTATTCAATTAATGAAAAAATGTTATACTTACACATTTCTGGTATACTTGTAAAACTTCTTCTTGAGGAACTCCAGATTTGCCCACACGGGCTTCCTTCCACAAAACATGTGCAGGAAGAGATGATTCTGAACTTTCCTCCTTCTGCAGCTACACATTAAGTCATACAATTTGATCAGATAAAACTAATATATGATGAACAAATTTGTTATCGCAATTTATAAATACTTACCATGGATTGTTCTAACCGTCCATATCCGACACGTCCTTTTCGGTACGGATATGCGGGACTTGATGCTCTTTCCCGATTTGTAGCACTTATTCT
Organism: Lathyrus aphaca; assembly: GCA_963966055.1. Classification (NCBI taxonomy): domain Eukaryota; kingdom Viridiplantae; phylum Streptophyta; class Magnoliopsida; order Fabales; family Fabaceae; genus Lathyrus; species Lathyrus aphaca. The sequence continues at coordinate 14,993,013 of OZ014522.1, forward strand.
TTGAAAAACCGGGTCTTGTCTTTTGGATTTGAACGCTTCCCATTCTTCAGCCGATATCAAACTTTCATATTTTTTGGGAAGCTCCGCATCCACAAAATTACCATCCGCATCCTTAAGGAACTTGGATGATAAAAATGTCTGAAACCCTCTTAGAAGCTTTCCGGCCAATTTCATACAAAAGCCTCTTCTTTCTTCTTCGATGTTAAAACATCGCTAAGAAAAACATAAAGATTGATAGTTAGTATCGGTAATTGAAAAAACATAATTGATTCCGTATAATTAAGGGCCAAATGATTGTACCTTTATCTCACTCCAAATTTTATCTTTGGACTCTTTCAGCTCTTTGTTTCTCCAATCATCACATGTAATGGGAATTTCATTCCTTACTAGTGCACCGATAAAACTAGTTAAGGTATGCCCATTAGGTTCTATAAGCTGTCCCTGGGTGCTCCAATAGACATCTAGTATGATGCCTCGAGATCTTCCTTGGACCACCCTTCTCATTACTGTGATGCCTCTTCGAATTTCTTCTTCCGCGGATACTTTTTTAGGAACTTCCTCAGGTTGGTCATCAGCCATGTCTAACCTGTAATAAACCAAGGAAACCATCAAATATCAAATATAACTTATAATCAAAGCAAATGAAAACAAAAAAATAAAGAAATCATGCATTATCATATATAACTTATAATCAAAGCAATTGAAAACAAAAAAAAAATAAAGAAATCATGCATTATCACATATAACTTATAATCAAAACAATCGAAAAAATAAAATAAAGAAACCATGGATAATTTACCTAAGTCACTAACATCTCTTTCTTTTCTTTGTTGGAATATTAATCACTTGTTTCTTAGCAATGCGTACGGATGAATTGATCCAAATTCCCTCATTATGATCGTTTCTTATATATGACTCATCCGGTATAAGATCCTCAACTTCATCATTTCTATTCAACTCATTCCGTCTAATGCATGACTCATTCTCAACATCAATATCACATTGATCGACACCGCTATCATCAGTCACTTTGTTAGAGAAAAGCACTATAGACCATTTTGTACTCTTCGGGTCATTCACATAGAACACTTGTTTAGCCTGAGATGCTAGAATAAAAGGTTCATCTTTGTACCCCACCCTAGTAAGATCAACTTGCAAAAATCCAGACTTATCCATTTGTATGCCACTACTATTCACCCACTTGCAACCAAAGATGGGAATCTGAAACTTCTCGTAATCAAACACCCAAATGTGCTCAATAACTCCAAAATATGACAAATTTGCATATTTGGGGTTTAAGTCCTTCATACTTGATATATGCATTGCTTCAGCTAGCACGGTGACACCACTATTTTGCATAGTACTCTTATCATCTTGTTCTTTGGTATAAAATGTGTATCCATTAATTGAATATGCGCTATGAGAAAACACATGCAAACTTGGACCATATGCCAAACATCTCAACCTTTCTGTTACCGAAGAAGGATCTGAAGAGCGCTTCAAATAAATACGATCCTTCAACCATTGTATGAAACTTTGATTGTGCTCTATAACTATCCAATTTTCATTTCTGTTCGGATTTAACCTTCGGAGTACATCCTTGTGCATTTCAACATATGGCTCAACCTCATTATTATTGTGCAGAACATACAAATGAACTTGATCCCGTTCATCCCTTGATATTGTCACAATTTTATTCCCAATTAATTTTTTACCTTCCATTTTGTCGAAAATCTGAGCTCTGGGGAGTCCAATCGATTGAACGTTAGACAAATATTCAGTACAAAACTCAACAGCTTCTTCAACAATGTATCGTTCAACAATACAACCCTCTGGTCGACTTCGGGATTTCACGTACCCTTTTAATATTTTCATATACCGTTCAGCAGGGTACATCCATCTCATATAAGCTGGTCCACACAACTGTGTCTCTTTCACAAGATGAACAACTAAATGAACCATTATGTCAAAAAAAGACGGAGGAAAATACATTTCAAGCTCACACAAGGTAATTACAATCTCTTTTTGTAGTGTTGGTAACATCTCGGGATCGATCACCTTACCACAAATTGACCTAAAGAAAAAACACAATTTAGTTATGGAACTTCTTACTTTTTCTGGCAAAATAGAACGTATACCGATCGGTAGAAAATGTTCCATTATAACATGACAATCATGTGTCTTCAAATTCTTCAACTTGAGGTCTTTCATAGAAACAAGTCTTCTGATATCAGATGAGTATCCTTCTGCAAAATGATCCATGTTTTATCCATGGTTTTCCTACTTATTAAAGTAAACAATCAATCCAGACGAAAATACATAACTAAGGTAGTATCATTGAATATCCTAACAATTTTAAAGTTCAATTCATTTTAAACTTCAAAAATCTATACATAACCAATGTTAATATAAACTTCAATAACGTATCCGATACGCCAATATACCAACTTTAATTACCTCATCACTTTCATTTTTTATATTACAAGAATCAAACTTTTTCTATTACAATATACCTATAATTATACCTATAGAATGAAAGTGAGATGAACAACACTTTCACAGTTAAAAAGAAAAAAAACTACCTATTCAATCTTCAAGTATAATCACTAAGGAAACATGAAGTTTGAACAATATTGAACATCTAAATCCAAAATGATATTTAGAGTTTAAAGCCAAGTAGACACATACACTGTAACAAAACAATGTATGAAATTTAATACTACCTACCTACCTTTTTATGTGGGAAAACCATGTTTCATGTCCAAAATCTTATGTGTTCAATCTAAAAGTCTATAAATGGACCCCATTACTTGCCTAAACTTTATATTCAAATATTTGGACAAAATACTTGATGTACATGTAGAATAATTCCACAAAAATAGTACTCATAATTAATGTGACATTGTAAGGTATTCATATTTGCATATATATTAGATGATAAAGAAATATGCTTGCACTTACATAAAGACAAGAACAAGAATTTTTATTACTCATTCAGTTAGGATTGGCAATTGAGCATCAACAGTGTATTTTACAAACAAAAAGCAAGCATCAACAGTGTATTTTACAAATACTGATATTTTCCTAAATAACAGAGCATGAAAAAATGAAAAAATGCAGAACATACCGAAATGAAGGATTCTTCAAACACTTTCAGAAATGAAATCTTCTCAAAAAACCCTTGCAATGCCTGAAACCATATGCAAATAGAAATGACGAACAAATACTGAAATGGCTTGAAGAACAAAACGCATGCAGTAGAGAAATGAAGAACAAAACGCAGAATGAGATGAACATACCGCAGTAGAACTGAAGAACTGAGACCGATTCTTCAAACACAAACACTTTCTGGTATTGAAACCGAATGCTTTCAATGTATTCTCGTTCGCAGTTAGGGTTCGCTGGAGAGGTTTAATCGCTGGAGAGGGAAAACAGAAAGAACAGGAACGAAAATAGAAGTCTGAGTTTTAATTTTAATAAGACCTTAGACAGCGCTTTTATGGAAAGCGCTTTCTAAGATATGCCTTAGACAGCGCTTTCCAAAAGCGCTTTCTAAACCCCCCCTTAGACAGCGCTTTTGGTTTTAAATATTTTTTTAATTGAAAGACATTAAACAGCGCTTTCTAAAAAGCGCTGACTAAGGTATATATTTAACAGCGCTTTCTAAAAGCGCTGTCTAAGGGGGGGTCTTAGACAGCGCTTTTAGAAAGCGCTGTCTAAGACCCCCTCTTAGACAGCGCTTTCGTTATATTTTTTTAACATTTTCCGTGTTTTATTTTTATTTTAACCTTAGACAGCGCTTTCTTTTAAAAGCGCTGTCTAAGATGCGCTGTTAAAAAACCTTTTTGGCGTAGTGATGATGGAGATGCTTTTGAGTTAGCAGTGTATGCTCTTGGAAATAATTGTGAAGTTGAGATTTACGTGCATTGTTTTGTCATGAGAATGATGTATTCTTGTTGATGGATTTGGTACTAAAGTGTTTTCATATGTGTGTTGTAGTTCTGAAGAAAAAGTATGTTAATACATGATTAAATTAGTGAAATTTTATGTAATTGATGGATAGTTGATGTCTTGGTCGTCATCGCTGTGGAGGCGTTTACGGGCATCAGCTGCCTGACGGGTAGACCGTCATGGTCCCCAAACATATAGAGTTAGGACGGTCGTCACATTTGTGACGTGTGAAATGACGTGGAAGGTGACAAGTGTCACCTGTCAGAATGGGTATCATTCGCTCATTGGCTTGGAACTGACTTGTCGTTCTGATTTTTGTCGTGTTGTTGTGTTTAGGCTACTATTGGCCACTATTTTGAGATAAATGATGTTTTATTATTTTGTTATGGATTTAATCCACTTATTTTGTGTGGTGATTATATTGTTGTTATTATCATGATTATATTGAGATCATTTGGTGATATTGCATGTTACGGTGAATCATGCATCATGGTGTACGGGTTTCGGTCCAGTTTTGGTGTGTTATGGTCCTATGGCGGAGATTCAGGGCGAATAGCTGGTTCTGGGTGAGAATCAGTGAAGCGTTACCTATGGTGATGGTAACAATTTGGTGTGCTCTGATCATATGGTGGGGATTCAGGAGCGAGATGGACATGTGTTGTCCATAATGGTATTGCATGCATTATTGAGTCATGGCGTTTAGTACATTTGCATTATTTATATATGTCTTGAATGATTATTTTGTTATCAATGAATGAAAATGTTTTGGTAAAGTATGTGATTGAATTGTGTTGAATAATTGTTGTTATTTGTTTACGCTACCCTTGCATACTTTTGCATTGTTTTATATTATGAGTGTATTCTCACCCCTTGTTGTTTGTGTGGTTATGTAAGCACGTAAATGAGTAGTTGCTTAGAAGATGAAAGATGACACGTTGGGGTTGTTCTTCTTTCTTTTCGTTTTTATGTGATGTTTTAGATTTTGTTGCTCTAATTTGTAAGACTGGGCGAGCGAACGTTTTTTTTTCTATTTGTTGTTGTTTATGTTGAAGGTATTTGCCATAACTATGTTGATGTTATTAGACATATTTGGTTATTTAATTGTTTTAAATTGACTATTCTGTTGTGATGAGGTTAGCAAGGCGATCACGTGAAGACATATGTTTAATTAAATGCATGTTTTGATTAACTCATGTTACAGAGCGAGTTTTTATTGTGTTTGAGTGACACCCTATGTGTAGTTATTTCATTTTTGAATTTGTTCTCATTTTGGGATTTAGGGTGTTACATAGATCACCATGTATATATGTATAGTAGAGTTACTTGGTGACATGAGCACTCCATACATGATCATAGCATGATATAGCTTTTATAAATATGAATGTCATGGTTGTATAAGAGTTTCAACTCGTTAAGCATAATACAACAATAAAGTTCACATTTTATCATGCGATCATTCACCTAGTTCGATCTTTTCTCCTATATAACTAATTCTAATTCAGTTGTAACAAACATTTTGTTACAATATTCTTGATTTCCAATAACCGAGACTTGATCTTCTTCCTTGCACTTGTAGCCTTGCGTGTTGCCATGGTTGAACCGTCACAATTTTCAATTATTGGAAGCTTGGCTTAAAACTCTCAAATGATTGCATTCAATGCATTTAATCCACCATCCTCACATCACTTTGATCCTAACCTTTTGATCAAACTGCAAGAAAACAATTACCTTATCTGGAATTAAGAGGTTGAAAGAGTCATTCTTACTCAAAGTGTGCACACGATAGTGGTTAATCCTCAAATGTGTGAGTCATAACAAGATCATATTGAAGACAAGGTTTCTAAAGAATATGAATCTTGGACTGTGAAGGATCAAGTTGTGTTCATCTAGTTTATTTCTATCATATCAGAATTTGTGATGCCTTGGGTGTCGTCATGCAGACATGTTTTTAAAATGTGGTACAAGATTCACAAATACTTTAATGCTCATATAATGGCAGGAGTTAGGCAACTTCATGTTGAGTTAAAATCCATGAAGAAAGGTAATAGATCAATTACTGAATATATGCTTTAAATTAAAGCCATTGCTAATTCTTTACTTGTTTTTGGAGATGTTATCTTATAGTAATATAAGATTGATTCCATCCTTTATGGTTTACAATAGGAGTGTAATTCGTTTGTCATGCAAATGTATGGAAATTTTGAGCCTCTACTTGACAAGTTTAGGCATGGATTAGCTGTGTTGATTGTTCCTACGAATGTGGATTACACAAATCAACAAATAGGTGGTGAGTCTTAGAATTTTGCAAGGAATTGAGGCAAAAAAACGCATGACTCCTAATATAGGTTATGGTAGAGGTCATTCTTCATTTGGTAGTCGACCTGCTTGTCAATTGTATGGGAAATATGGCCATGTTATTGCTGAATGTTGGAACATATTTGATGAGACCTTCACACCTATACAAGTTCAATCCAAATTGACAGAATTTCAAGGAACATTTAGTTAAAAACATGAAACCTAAACCTTTGACTCTCAAGCTATAACTATGATGGCCACTACACATGAATATTCACAACCCGAGGAGCTTGAAAAACAAACATGGTTTTTTAATTCAGGTGCCTCCCATCACCTTACTCCTCATGCTCATTTCTTATACATTAAGAAACCTTATGTAAGTCAGAGTCGTGTTTGTGTAGAAAATGGTCAGTTCTTAACCATTAACTATGTAGGGTCATTCTGTGTGGTTTCCAATTCTATATCTAGTATCCCTCTTGCTCTAAATTATATACTTTATGTTCCTTGCATAATAAGAAAAATGCTTCCAGACTCCAAATTCTCTAAATATAATAGAGTTATGTTTGAATTTATTGTTGATAGTGTTATGTTGAATCTTAGGTTACTAAGCTTACTCTTGTTGAAGGCTACATTGAATAAATTGACTTATATTTCTTCCCACAATTGGTAGTGGAGCCTTCAAGGACATCCTCTCTAAGTGATAGTGGTTTTTATCCTTTTCACACAACACAACTCCCAATTAAATCTTTTGTTCTATTGTTTCTAATATAAATAAATCAAGCACTAGCTTCTTATGGGACTATAGGCTAGATCTTTCTCTTTTTATTGCTATTAAGCTTGCTTTAAAACATTGTAATATCATTGTCTCCAATAAGAAAATATTGTGTTTTGTAAATATTTTTGTTTGGGAAAGTTCCATAGAATACATGCTTCATTATTATCCATTATGTATATGGCTCCCTTTGAATTTGTTCACACTAATCATTAGTGACATACAATCAGATATAGGGGATAGTTTAGGTCATTCACTAAGTACCTCTCTGAGTTAGGTATCTCACATATATTTACTTGCCCTCACACTTATCATCAAAATGACTCTATTGAAAGAAAATATAAACATATTGTGGAAGTGGGTCTTACATTGTTATCTTAATCATCCATTCCCCTCAAATTTTGGGGCTACCTTTGTGCACATTATCAATAGGCTCCCAAATGTTGGCTTGACTAAGTTCCACTCCCTTTATCATGCCTTGTATCATAAGATACCTAGCTACAAATCTATCAAAGTATTTAGTTGTACATGTTTTCTTTTTACAAGACCATATAATAAGCACAAGCTAGAATTTATAAGTCAAGAGTGTGTGTAACTAGGAGTTTCATCTCAACATAAAGGTTTCAAGTGTCTTAGAAAATATGGGGTAATGTTCATCACCAAACATATAGTATTTCATGAGCATCACTTTCCTTTTCCTGACTTGTTTCAGTTTAATCCCAACTCTTCATGTCAGGCTAAATGTCATTCCAAGTTCCTACTTTTCCTCAATTGTACTCTCACCAAACACCCAATACAACTGTCACAAAACTAATGAACAATGTATCATCTCCCCAAGTTGTTCAGTCTCTAATTGATAGGTTAAATCCCATTACATAATTTATACATGAATGTAACTTACGTTAGAGTACCTTAAGCATTTCTACCCAATTGTCTCAATTTAATACTACGATCACTCATTCCTATATTGTCCATGAAAGTCCAACCATTGACAGGACTATCTCTAAACCCTTATCCATTGGTCCAGGAGCACAAATCCCTACTAACACCAACTGGTATGAGGATTATCTCTCACCATCCACACATAGTTCCACACATCTTGAAGTCATGCATATTAATGACTATCATATGTTGACGAAATCCAAAACGGGTCATTCCAAGCCAAAACGTGGAACCTCGGTTTGTCAAACAAGCTTTTTCTCAACCTGAGTGGAAACATGATATACAACTAAAATATGATGCTCTTTTAGCCAATCAAACATGGACTTTGACAACTCTCCCACGTCATAAAAACTTGTTAGGAATAAATGGGTCTTCAAGGTTAAGGAGAACCTTGATGGCCCAATGAATAAATACAGATCCAGACTTGTAGCCAAAGGCTCTCAACAACCATTTGGCTTTGACCTTAATGAAATATTTTCTCTAGTTGGGAAGTCTACCACAATTAGAGTAATTCTCACTCTTTCCCTTACCAACATGTGAGATATTCAACAAATTGACATCAATAATTATTGTTTCTAAATGTATCTCTTCATGAAGATATATATATATATATATATATATATATATATATATATATATATATATATATATATATATATATATATATATCCCAACCACTTCCTTTGAAAAAGTAAGACTCCATTTTGGTCTACAAGTTGAATAAAGCTCTCTATGGGCTTAAGGAAGTTCTAAAGGTATGGTATGAGAAGTTTGCTCAAGAATTAATTAAATTTGGTTTCTTTCATAGCAGATGTGACCATTATCTATTCATTTACTCACATTAAGGTCTTATCATGTATATTTTGGTCTATGTTGATGACATCCTTATCACATGTTCCTCTTTTATCGTAATCTACAAGTTAATTGATTTTTTCCATGCTACATTTGCTCTCAAAAAGATTGGTAAGTATGAGTACTTTTTAGGCTTTGAAGTCAAACGTCTATCAATTGGTTATATGCTCCTTAGACCAAATATATTTGAGATCTACTAACTCGAGCTAAGTTGTGCAATGCAAATAGTGATACTACTCCTATACCGATCAATTGCAAACCTAACAAGCATGGTTCTTAACTCTCATATCCTCATTAATATAGACCCATGATCGGGGGCCATGCAATATGTGACTCTTACAAGACTTGACATTGTTTTAAGTACGAATAAAGTCTACCAATTCATGGAATCTCATTTAGAGTCTCATCTGTTATGGAAAGAATCATGTGTTATATAAGTGGCACTATTACACATGGTTTACGCATTTCTCCAACTTCATTGCTACAAAAATTCTCTCTAAGGGCTTATAATGACTCAGTTTGGGCAAATGATCCGATGATCGTCAATCTACATCTAGTTCATGCATTTTCTTAGTGTCTTAGAGCTATAAAAGCAACCTTTTATTATTAGATCAAGCACTGAGGTAGAATATTGTGTCTTGGTCCACACCACTTCAGAACTACTCTGATTGGAATCCTTTCTCACTGAGCTTGCCATGTCATTCTTTCCTCATACACTCCTTTGTGATAATCTTAGTGCAATGTTCTTGTCACACAATCTCATCCTTCATTCTAGGACGAAACATATTGAGCTAAACATCCACTTTATTCTTGAAAGAGTTATAGCCAAGAGAATAAAGATCCAACATGTTCCTAACCGTGTGCAAGTTACACACACTTTCACTAAGCTCATTGACATGACTGCTTTCACAAATCTTTGCATCAAACTCAAAGTCGCAACTTACATCTCTCCATGGACTTCTAGGGAAATATATTAAAATAGTAATACAAGATAAACATTTTATAGCATAAAGAGTATTACTCCATATATATGTGCATACAAAATGTAAATGTAGATCACCATGTATATGTGTATAGTAGAGTTGCATAGAGACATAAACACTCCATACATGAACATAACATACTATAGAGTTTTTATAAATATGAGTTCCAGGGTTGTGGAAGAGTTTTAAGTCATTGAATGTAATGCAATGTAATAATGAAGTTCACATTTTTTCCACTATTTATTGAAATCAATCATATACATAGATTGTATGAATAAATCCTTAACCTTAAAAATTATTTATATAGATATATGATTTAAATCATTTTATATAATATTATATTAAAAAAACTTATAAGAACATTGTATTTATTTTTAATTTAATTTTGAAAAGAAACAATGATTATTTTTAGTAGATAGAAGTTAAAAAAGCGTGCGAAGAAATTATAAACTATTAGAAAAAGCGTGGGAAAAAAGTAACAAGGTGGTAGCCATTATTATTATTATTATCAGAAAAGAAAGAATGAAGAAACAGAGAGACAGTACTATACTCAATCGTTACTCTCATCTTCTTCTTCTTCTTCTCTCTTTCTCTCTCCTAGGGTTGCACTTTTAGAGAGAGAATGAATTGAAAAATCTCAGTTCTCTCTATTTTCCATCATATATTCAGGTAGCTCTTCGTTTGTTTCACTCTCTTTCGTTTTTTCACTTCATTTTATCGTTGTCGGGGTAGATCAGCTTTATTTTCTTCATTGCTTGATTGTCGTACCTGAATTCATTCTGCTATGTTCTGTAATTTTTTCATTTTTATGGTTTTTAGTTTTCTGACTTAATTTGTTGTGAATTCTGGAGGTTGATTTTGGTTGTATCATTGGAAATTTTGATGAGAGATTGCTTGAGGATTTGGGGTAGGTTTTTTGATATATGATTTTAAAATTAGGGAACTTAAGTTGAAATTTTGAGTTTGTGCTTTGCTTGTACTTAGAGCTTACCATTTTAGGTAGGTGTATGTAGTCAATCATTTTCTGGTAAACAACCATTTTGGCCTTTTGAGAGTGTGAGGCACTGTCACAATCTATGTACACCTCTGAAAAAGGTTTCTGTGTCGGTGTATGTCGCATCAACACCTCTGAAAAAGTTGTGTTAGTGTCGGTGTATGTAGCACCAACACCTATGAAAAATGTGTGTCAGTGTTGGTGTTAGAAACTGACGCCAACACTTGTGATTGATTAGATTTGATTTATTCATTTTCTCAAATTATTATTGGATCGATGTGTCAGTATCGGTGTTGTTTTTTCGGTGTCCGTGCTTCATTGGTCACAACTCACAGTAGTTCATGAATGTTTGAAATTATAAACACATCATCAAATGTATCTTTAGTGAACAATTTTATGGACTAAATTGACCTTCGAATAATATATTCAAGGGAAAAACTAGTAAAAACTAAAGACATGTTTAGGCATGTGTTTGTAATTTTGGTACATTAAGGGACTAGAGTGACATTGCCTCACGCATTTAGGGACCAAAATGCTTGTTTAGTTTACCCTTTATTTTATGCATCATGTTAGGTTTTGCTATGGGGTTTTTGATATTATTGCAATTGTACTCATTTGGATGTTATATAAATTGAACTTTGATTTTTATATCATTATTTTGTTCAGCTTCTTTGCAATGGAAGACAAAGATTCAGTTGCTAAAATGATGGACTCTACATCTTCAAAGATACAACAGCTGCAAAAGGCTTTTGCTGAACTTGAAAGTTACCGAGCTGTAACTCTTAACTTGAAATGGAAAGAGTTAGAGGAACATTTTCACGGGCTGGAGAAATCCTTGAAGAGGCGCTTTCATGAACTTGAAGACCAAGAAAAAGTATTTGAAAATAAAACAAGGAAAGCTCGTGAAATGTTGGAGAAACGGGAAGCGGCTGCTTTTGCCAAGGAGCGAGCCTCGCTGCAGAGTCTACAAGAGAAAAGAGATGTTGCTGTATTCACCGTAGTAAATGCCCGAGAAAAGTACAGGACGGTTTCATCAAAGGATTTGGGTATTGTCTTTAATGGGATTCAAGGCTCACCAAGTGTCGAGGAGAAACCTGAGGATGTTGTGTCCACTGGGGGTGAAGCTAACTTAGAAAATGTGAAACATTCTCCTGAAAATGGAAATGTGGACATGATGTCTTATCCAGAGTTGGTAAAACTGTGCAAAGAGATAGATTCAGCTGGACTTCACAAATTTATATCTGACAATCGCAAGAACCTTTCTGCTGTAAGGGAGGAAATACCACTTGCATTAAGAGCTGCTCCTAATGCTGCCCGGCTTGTTTTAGATTCTTTGGAAGGGTTTTATTCTACCGATATGTCAAATCAGGATATAAAGAAGAATGCTAACTTATTGGGTCTTCGCCGAACCAGTATCATGCTACTGGAATGTTTGAGTGCTTTCCTAACCGATTTGGGTTCTGATTCTAATGTGGTTTCTGAAGATGTCAAGGATAGAGCAAAGGCAGTTGCTGAAGAGTGGAAACCAAGATTAGATACTCTTGACATTGATGCTAGCAATGGGAATTCCTTGGAGGCTCATGCATTTTTGCAACTTCTAGCCAGTTTTGGTATTGCCTCTGATTTTAACGAGGAGGAGTTATCCAGGCTAATTCCAATGGTATCTCGGCGTCGCCAAACTGCTGATTTATGCCGGTGCCTTGGGTTGTCGGAGAAGATGCCTGGTATGTACTGGCTCTCTTATTTTTATAATGTTTTTAATTTTACGCACCAAGTTTTCTTCTAATTATCTCATGTTCATTTTTCTTTTTCTTTAAATATGTTTCTGGATTTACATTATGATAAAATTGTTTTCTTTAAATATTTCCTAAAATTATTAATTGAAACAATTCATTTTACTTTTGACGTGCAGGTGCAATTAAAGTTTTAGTGAACAGTGGGCGGCAAATTGATGCTGTTAACTTGGCTTTTGCATTTGATCTTACAGAACAATTTTCACCTATTCCTTTGCTGAAGACTTATCTGAATGATGCTACGGAAATTTCTACTCCAGTCAAGAGTGTAAACTCATCTTCTACTGCACAGGTAAGTTTTTCAGTGTCTACTGTCTACTATATCCAGTGATCAGTCATTGTGTTGTTTTCTTTTAATGATTTGAACAAGTGCTATGAACTAGCATTTTATAGTTCTTCTGACGTGTACATGTGATTACGTTTGTCGGTTGTCTAATATTGTCATCGTTAAATATTTAGGTTTTTAGTTGCAATCAATTGACCATATTATATTTTTTTTAGAATAATGTGGGAATGAATTGTCAAGTCAGATACTATACTTATTGAGGAACAATCTCAGGAGTTGTTTCCTAATTTTAATAGTATGTTTGTACTCCACTGTGGTTAACTTGACTTGCACATGTTGAGATTTTGCAATCAGTACTCTGCCACAATTTGGCGTGGATGAAACCATTCATGAGTTTTCTAATGTGTATGTAAAACCATGCATGAGTTTTCGCCTAACAATTAAGTTTTTGAAGAATTGGTTCCTGCCATGGTATTGAAGCTTTTATGACCAAGTGGACTAGAGTTTGATCCTTATCAACCCCATTCTTCTATGTAAAAGTTGAACTCAACACAAGGTAGATAGATTTATGCAATGTTTGTCTCTCAACCTAAAAGGTCTCTTTTTGAGAGAGGGCTAAATAGATTTAAAACCATATTCACGAGGACTTGCGTAACAATTGACCACATCAACTTTTGAGGGACTTACTTCATGTCGAGTAAAACGTAGTATAAGAATATAAGTTCTTGGAGAAGTAAGATTGAGTATATGAAATGTATGTTTAGCAGGAGGTATTCTAATGTTACCTTAGAGATGAAAATTGATAACTTACCACATTAGAGTTGTATAGATAGTTAACGTATTTTGGGTCAATCATGCCAAAGGATGGGGAATAGTAGACGCATATCACAGAATTCAAGCAGAAATGCTTCAAAACATAATTTGTGATGAAAAGGTTCCCCACTCAAACTTAAAAGAGAATTTAAACACCAATGATAAGACTTGTATTGTTGTATAGGATTGAATGTTCAGTGATAAGGAGCCAGCCTACAAGAAGATAGTCAACTCGGTTAGCATGAGAAATGCTATGAAGGATGAATTGTTACAAGACAATATAGGGTTAGAAATACAGTATTAGAGAGAAACTTGGGGTAGTACATATTGTAAATAAGTTGGTATGGTCTTTGCTTGGGTAGTTTGGACATGGGTGTAAGACACCTATAGATTAGACATGGGATAATCCATTAATAAGATATAGAGGAAGGGGGAAACCTATAGGCCAAATCATTATGAAAGATTTGGAATTTTATAATCTATCCTTAGACATTATTCAAAATATGACATTATGGCACATGTTGATTTTTGTAGCCAACCTCACCTTGTGGAAAAAAGCCTTGGTGGTAGTTGTAAGATCTCATTCTCCATACTCTTTGCATTCATTTTTCTCTTTGCCATGAAGAATTTTATTTTTTTATCAAAAAAATACAAGAATAAAGGGACGGCATTTGTTAGAGAAGAGAGGAAGCCGTTCTCGAAGAGCTAGCCTAGTTTCACTAATTTCTATCATAATTTCTATGATTTGTGAACTGACTCAACTTTCTTTGTTTTAAGTTGAGTTCCCATGCTCATATTGTGGGTTTCACAATCATCTTGAAGATAATGTGGGTGCACTAGAGATAACTGAATAGTCATATCATTGAACATAGAAATCATGCACAGTACTGCAATACACCAAAGTCTCCTACAGATAGTATTCTCTGCCCACTATAGAACTTAACATCACATACATGATGCACACCCTACTAGCACATATACTTCCAACATTAACGTTTCTAATCGTAACTGCCATTAAGTAGTTCTGCCACTAGTTATTTCCTAATCTAACTGCCATCAGACAGTTATTTCTGCTGTTTTTATGCGGTCTAGTGTACTTCTTTCAACTGGGTGGTTTGGATGTCTCTCAGATACCTTCCCGGGGACTTACAGAAGCTCTATGCTGGTATGGGTGGTGGTTTCTGTTGCTGTGGGGACTGGTGGTATATCTGGTGGTAGATAACATAAGTTGTTTACCAGGATCTGTTGTATGGTCACCGACTCACCGGAAAAAAGGTGGAAGACATTTTCTATCAATTATCATCTTGGATTGCCTTAAGAATGTATCCACTGCTTTTGTAATAGAAAAGCATATATTTGGTATTTCTGTTGTGTTCCTCTATATCTTTATGCTCCAAAATAACTAGAATGAAACATATCTTCAATATTCATCTTGATGTTTGATTATGAAAATGTGTTTGTACATATGTGAATATTCCTAATAATTTTCTATTTGTCTCAGATTGAGGTTAATGAAAGGGAGCTGCTTGCTCTTAAGGCGGTAATCAAGTGCATTGAAGAACATAAGCTTAATAAGCAGTATCCCACGGATCCTCTCCAGAAACAAGTGGTCCAACTAGAGAAAGCCAAGGCCGACAAGAAGCGAGAAACTGAAGTAACAAAACCTCAACCAAAGAGGCCTCGAGCTAATGGTGTGGGATATGGTTCCCGTGTCACCAACGTTCCTTCTGACAAAACCTCCTATACTAGAGTTGCTGACAGGTACCCTCAATATGTGTATAACCAACCTTACATGTACCCTGGCCCAACTGAAAATCACTGCACCCCATTCCTGAGTTCGGCAACCTATAACGTCTCTCCTAATCCTGGAAATTACTTCGGAAATGGTTACCAGTATCAAGCTACATATCTCCACTAATTGGCAGTGATGGTGAACAGATAATTATGCCCCTTTTTAATATTTAGTCTTATGTCTTAACCCTTAAGCTGTTGTATGTTGTACTTTATAAATATAATCTAAAAAAAAAAACCTTAAACATGTGAAATGCCATGTTAAAATTAACTTTGGTGCTAAAAGATATTCTGTTATGGTTTTGTTCAAGCTTACTTTGTTTTGTTTGTCTGTACTTGCAGTATATTTTTCCTCTTTGATCTGCATGAATTTTTTCCTCCTTTTTTTTGTGGGGTAAGTGTGTCTGGGTATACTTGCAAACCACGGCCGGATTTTTACAAATGAAATTTGAGAAACATGATGTGTCTTTAAATTTCTCAAAAATTGTCTGTCTTATTAAAAACCACCCATAAACTCTTAATTAAAAAAGACCAATAAGCCCAGGTCGGAGAGAAAAAGAGCTTACACAGGGAAAAAGACCATAAAGTTTGTTAAGTAAATGTATATTCTCATTACTTCTATTTTGTTGGTACCGAAAGAAAAGAAGAAAAAAAAACTCAATAAAAAACTTGTTGATAGCATAAAAATGTTAAGATATTGCTGACGAATGAGCTGTTTGATTCACTTGTGTCCTAATAATAAATTTAAGGATTAAATATGTGGGGAGTCTTTCAAAATAACTTAAAATTTGGTTTTTCTCCATAAACTTTTTCTTCAAATAATTTTTTGATTTCTGCCATTTACTTTTTTTTAACGGAAGCTTATGCAGCATATATCATGATATATCAGTTTATTTAAAGTCAACATCATAATTGATTATAAAAAAATGCATTAGATTTTGCGGCTATGGAATAAGTTAATCAAACAATTTTATTAAAATTGGCTTCTCAACTATTATCTGTCACCCGTTTGTTTTTATTTTGTTTTTGATAATTTGTTTTGCAAATCATAAGCGTCAGCTGTTGTTACAATCTCATTCTTCGACAAAAATCAAGAGTCAACAACTACATTCACAAGTTGGGATTGTTGTTATTCATGATGTTTGTTCAATGACAACCTTGTTCAACATTGGAATATCATTAAAACCATTTGTCACAACCTTCAATACGGGTACTGCAAGTGAAGATCATCATTTAAGGACAACTACAGGACACGTATAGGTATTGAATATTAGACAAGTTGTTACTATAATCATGTGATTGATTGAAAATATTTACAGTGATGGTGTGACATTGAAAATACTAATTGCCTCTTTTCAGACCGTGGAGAAGAAATTATGTTGAGCTAATAAACAACATCAAATAATACTTGTTGAACCGAAACTCGTGGATACACTATTAAACTCATAATTATCTCAGAAAATTCCACAAAAATGATTAAGCAAATTCTTGTGAAACGATACCCAAGAAAACAGAGTATGGCCGGTTTCTTGATTATCAAAAAACCATAAAGGAAAAGAAAAGAAACAAGGGAAGAGAAAGACAATTCAAAATGGTTAAAAGAAACTGGATTCTTGATTCAGTTACACATTAAGGAACAATGTTTACAGTTAAATCTCAATCACACCACTTTCTCCTTCTGATTAGGATTATCAGGAATTGATGGAAAAGTGAGAACTAGTAGGTTATTTATAAGAAAAATAAATTCTAGCTTTCAACTAACATACTAAACAATTGACCCAAAAGACTGATTCAATTCAACATGTTAACTTAAACAACAAGCTAACATATTTTTGCATGCAAGAACACTTCGATTATAACATGTACATCTTCGACTACTTGTTTAACCATGAAGCTAACCTTGTCGAAGCTAGAGTTTGATCTAAATACCACAATTTTTCACCTTGTAACAAAATATACACTAACAAGGGAACAAAATAGATTTCATCATGCAACATTATCAATTGCATACCATGGAAGAACTTGCTACTGTACAATGTTTTAGTGATCATATCAACAACATTGTCATCAGACGACACCTTCAGCACTTATACTTCTCCATGCTCGATTTTCTCTCTAATGAAATGTAGCCTCACATCCACGTGCTTGGTTTGGTCAACATATGCTGAATTCTTTTACAGATGTATGACATTTTAACTATTAACATTAACAGTGATAACTTGGCCTTGAAGTTTCAACTCCTTAGCAAAACCTTCAAACCACAATGTTTCTTTCATAACTTCAATGAGGGCAATATACTCCGCTTAAGTGGTTGATAAGACAACAACCTTCTGAAGTGTTGCTTTCCAAATGATTGTTGTTCCAAACATAGTGAACACGTATCTAAAAATAGATTCTCTGGAACTCATATAACCGGCATTATCCGAGTCGACAAATCATTCGATTTCGACTTTGCTATCATCACCACAGGATACACCATAAATCAGGACTTTGCTCAGAGTTCCATTTATGAACCTTAGAATCCACTTTAATGCTTTCTAGTGGGCTTATCCAGGAGTGACCATAGGCTCATTGCATATGTTATGTCTGGTCTCGTACATACCATAACATACATCAAAGAACCTACTATACTAGCATATAGAATGTCATTCATATAAGCTCTTTTGACTTCAATACTAGGACTTTGAGATATACTCAACTTGAACTAATGATTATTCGATGTTACCACAGGCTTTGAATTCGACATACTAAACTTGTCGAGAATCTTCAGTAGGTATGCCTCTTGACATGCAAAACTTGTCAATCCCAAGATTCTTGGAGACATCTCCCAGATCCTTCATTTTGAACTCCTAATCGAGTTCATCATTCATCTTCATAACATCCTCGACACCGATACTTGCTATGAGGATGTCATCCAGATAAAGCGACAAATTACAAGTGAATTTTCAGGTCGAAGTCTAAAGTAAACACAATGGTCGAACTAGCTTTTAGTGAAACCTATGTGTACCATGAACTTGTTGATTCTCATATTCCATTATCGAGGAGATTGTTTAAGGATATACAAAGACCTATTCATCTTGCACACATAATCCTCATTCCTTCTTTTTTACATACCCTTCAGGTTTCCCATCATGATTGTTTGATCTAGATCACCATAGATAAATGTTGTCTTCATTTTTATTTGTTCAAATTTTGGGTCGAACTTCGCCACCATAGCAAGCAACATTCAAATGGATCATACTTTACAACAAGTGATAACACATCATTGAAGTATTCACCTTATTTTTAAGTGAACCGCCCAACACCCAATCTTGCATTAAATCGCTTTGATATCACTCCTCCAATTCCTTCATTAACATTTAAAATTCACTTACAACTGACTAACCTAACTCCTACAGATGTCTCGATCATCTCCCAAGTGTAATTATAATGTCGAGGGTACTTGCAACATTGTTATTCAAATGAGTAATGGAGAAAAGTTATGATCAAAGAAGTACTTTATGTACCTAGTATGAAATGCAACATGCTAAGTGTTGGACAACTGGTCGAAAAATGTTTATCAATGGATATGAAAGATGGAGTCTCATAATTATTCTACACTTAGAATAACTTGGTCCAAAAATCTCTAATGTCATAGAATAGGACATTTAAGACCATGATCAGTTTGACTGAGGTACATGAAGAAAAGAAAAACACAAGAAATGGGGGTTTGAATTGGGGTTTTCAAAAATAAAGCAAATGACATGTTTAGTTATCCTGGTTAGTTTGAATTCAAACTACTTCACTCCACCCTCCAAGGTGATTTTTCCTCTCTCAAGCGAGGTCTTAATCCACTATTCAAAGATTTTACAACACAAAGACCTACTGACAATGTCTTCTTGAGTCTACTGACTAACACTTTAGTCACTCAAGGAATTTTAAGGATAACAAAAGATAAAATGTGTATAAGAATGCTTCTAGTAAGATTTTATCACTATAGTGATATTTTACACAAAATTATAATAGTGAAGATAATTTGATGATAAAGATTATAAGTGCGCAAGAGAAGGAGAGAGCTTTTTCTTTCAAGGAACTTCTTTATATAGATAAGACCTTTTAGGATCCATTGGAGACATGAGAACTATTTTTGGAGGTTTGATCATTGTTGTTAATGTTCTTTCCAAAAATATAGATCCTTGTCTGATAAGTCGTTACTCCTTGATACTCAATTAATGAAAAATAACGCTTTAGACCAGAGTTTACTTCTTAAGATCATCAGAGTCCAATTCTGCAGCTTTGGATCTAAGGGCGTAATAATGGTTCAAATCTTTTATATCAGAACTTCGTTGCCTTGCCATTGTTTAGCTCTTCTATGTGTACAGTCTCAGAACTTCTTGCTTTGCATTAGAACTTCTTGCTTTTCTATTAGAACTTCCCTGTACAAAAAGAAATTTAATTATGGAACAAATTTATTCCTTATAATAATATAATATTTGTTATCATCAAAGCTCTTAAGGAATGTAGAACCAAATCTTGTTCTAACAGAACAATGCCTAAAAACAGATGTTGACCACAAACATAATTGGTTGTGGCAATTGAGGTTTGGTCATTTGAATTTTAGATCACTGAATTAACTAATTACTCAAAATATGATAACCGATATACCAAGTCTTGTGATGCCTGACAAAATCTGTGAAGATTGCTTACTAAGGAAGCAATCCATAAAGTCTTTTGTTTTGACTATGCCAGTAAGATCCTTATGCATACTAGTAGTACATTTAGATGTATGTGGCCCATTCAAGGATCATATGATTGGTGGAAACATGTATTTTGTCTCATTTTCCTATGAGTATAGTTGAAAGCTTTGGATCTATGTGATCAGACGCAAAGACGAAGTATTTACAATCATTAAGAGATTCAAAAGGATTGTCGAAAACCATAATGAAAAGAAGATCAAGGTTATGCGAACAAATCGAGGTTGTGAATATACATCCAAGATATTTGAGGAATTCTGTGCAGAACATGATATTGATCATGAGGTAATTTATTCTTACACGCCTCAACATAATGGAACAATGGAAAGAAGAAACATGACCATATGTTAAAGCAAAGGAACATACCAAAATACTTATAGGGTGAAACACTCAACACTATTGTTTATATTATGAATAATTTCCCAACCAAGAAATTGTAGAACAAAGTTCTTGAAGAAGTGTGGAGTGGCAAACGACCATAATGAATCATCTAAAGGTTTTTGGCTCTATTTGCTACAAGCATGTTCTTAAGTAAAGAAGAAGGAAGCTTGATGATAAAAGTGAGCATATGATTCTGGTAGGATATCACAAGAGTAAAGCATCCAAGATATTCAATCTAATCAATGATAAGATCATGATGAGTTGAGACATTGTGATTGATGAGAACTCTGCCTAGGATTAGAATTCAAGTGATGCAACTAACAAGCCATTAATGAGTTATGACATTGATGAAGAAAATGGTGAGCACAAATAAATTCTAGTTAATGACATTCTAGTCACAATCGAAGTTAGAGCAAACAATAAAGAGGGTGTGGCCAACACAAGCCAAAGACCTCAAAGAACAAGAGTTCTACCAACAAGGCTACAAGACTATAAAGTGGTTGGTGATGATAAAGTCACACCATATAGATAATTGGTTCATTTTGCTTTATTTGCATATGTTAAACCAATCAACTACATGACGCCTTAAAGAATAAACAATGGAAGTCATCTATGGTCGAAGAGTTACAAGCAATTAAAAGAAATAATAAATGAGAGCTAGCCGAATTGGTAACCCACACAAAAGATATCACTGGAAAATGGGTGTTCATGGTGAAACACAATCTTATTGGGTCGATTGCAAGACATAAGGCAATATTAATAGCTCTAGGATTTCTTTAGAGAGTCAGACTCGACTACTCTGAAGTATATGCTCTAGTATAAAATTGGAGACTGTTATATTGGTGGTAGCCTTGGCATGCAAGCAAGGTTGGTTGACATTTCACTTAGATTTGAAATCAAATATTTTTGAATGGTCCCCTAGATGAAGTAATGCATGTCACACAACCTCCCGAGTTTGTGATACACGAGGAAGAAAGGAAAGTGTACAAGTTGCACAAAGCACTATATGGTCTTAAATAGACACCTATGGCATGTAACAAGAAAATTGACTCATACTTAGTCGAATTGTGATTCATCAAATGCATGTCTGAGTATGGTGTGTATGTACATGTCAAGACACAAGATATAACCATCATCTTCTTATATGTCGATGACTTACTAGCAATTGAAAATAATATGGAGAACTTATCGAAGTTCAAAGAGTCGATGAAGAGAGAATTTGAAATGTTGGATCTGGGAAACTTGTTGTATTTCTTAGGCATGGAATTTCAAATTACCAAGCAAGGTATGGTGTTGCATCAAAGAAAGTGTGCCAAAGAAATACTCAAGAGATTCATAATGGATGATTCGAATTTTGCATCCTCACATGTCGAACCTGTTAATGCTATTATTTTATGATTGGCATTATGTTTGGTAAAACTAATATGGCTGGAAAATGTTGAATAAAAAGTTCCATATATTAAATTAACATGGTATAGACTCTGGAAGAACAAGTCAAGACATGATTAAGGAAGTTGTCAAAGAAGATGTTGAATTCAGTTCAGAATGTCCTATCAGATGTTGGGACATTATCAAACAGAGTATAAGAACTTAATTCAGGATGTCCCAACAGATGTTGTCATATGTTACAGTCAGATGTCAAAGAAGATGTTGAAACATCTGCAAATGTCATGACAGAATTACTGTCATATGTTACAGACAGATGTCAAAGAAGATGTTGAAACATCTGCAAATGTCATGACAGAATTACTGTCATATGTTACAGACAGATGTCAAAGAAGATGTTGAAACATCTGCAAATGTCATGACAGATGTCAAAGAAAATGTTGAAACATCTGCAACTGTCATGACAACATTACTGTCATATGTTACATATAGATATCAAACAAGAAGTGTTGAACTTAGTTCAGGATGTCACACCAGATGTTGTGACACTGTCAAACAGAGTAATAGTTAATGAACTTAAATCAAGATATCAGGATGTCACACCAGATGTTAGGACATTGTATCAGTTGATGGAATAAGTTCAGTTTACAGGATGTCACATCAGATGTTGTGACATTGTATCAGTAAATGAAGTAAGTTCAGTTTTTCAGGATGTCCCAACAGATGTTGAGACATCTCAGACCTGTTACCAGAATTAATTAATGCATAACAGAACTGAGTAAATTCAGGAGAATCTATCAGGAATTAATTATGGATGGACAAAAACAGAACAAGGCGCATCTGTAGGGAGAGTTGTTATGAAACTTCAGCATAATCAGATGAACTAAATCACCTAGAATCTAGGAAGTAACAAACCCTAATTCAAGGTGATGACATTGGATTTATCAGATCTGAATTATGCAGAATATTCTGGAGATATTATGCAATCATATGTGGTGCTGATCTAGAAGATCTTAAAGACTCAATTTAAATTGAAGACAAATATTGAAAAATATAGGTTTCTATATTTAGAGATATTTTAGGAGTTGAAGATCTTTTGGAATATTTGTAGCAGATATTTCTGCATATTTGTAGCAGCTATTGTTGTGATTGTTTAGGCCCAAATCCAGTTGGGAATAGGTTATAAAAGAAACCTTGTAACCTAGTTTAGAACTAACCCAATCAACCGAAAATGTAAACATTATTAGGGTTGTGTCCTTGTGTCAGCCGTGCATAACAAGTAACTCTATTGTGGCTGTTTCACTTGTGATTCTCGAAGCTTGTAAGCAAGAGAAGTTTTGTGACTTGATTGAAACTGTGAAGTAAGATCAAGCTGTGTTGTTTGAAGTATGACTTCAATTTTATTAAACTTGTAAACAAGATCACTGTGTGATTGAGGGGGAGTGAGTAGGGTACTCATATCTAAGTTGTGTCTTAGGTAGAAATTGCATTGGGTAGTTATTAAGTGAAAGATTAAACAGGATGGTTTAAGTCTAGAATTAATATTACTTATAGTGGATTTCCTCCTGGCTTGGTAGCCCCCAGATGTAAGTGTGGAGATACACTGAACTGGGTTAACAATTCTGCTGTGTTCTTTATATCTTTTATGTTTTATGCAGTACCTGAACTGAATGTCCTATCAGATGTCCCAACATCCTGAAGCATGTTTGACTCTGATATATCAGAATTATTTAAGTACTGATATGTATGCCTTACCATGTTTATAAGTAACAGATAAGATGTCTCAACATCATATTCGACATCTGAGTCTGTCATACCAGAATTTCAATTGGTATCAGAGCAGGCATCCTGGTCTGTTTCTGGATGAGATCTAAGGGGGATACTTTCTGGTTCATGGTAAAGGAAGAAGGATGATATAATGAAAAGCTGTTGGAACTTGAAAGGTTCATATTAGAATTTGAATGGTCCCTAGAAGTGGAGGATGGACTATTCATCATATGGTGTATATTGGACCACTCTGGTGTTATCAGGGCTGGAAAATTGCTGGTGAAGTGTTGTGTAGCTATGATGTCAGACAGAATGTCCTGACATCTTGGTTCAGAGAATTCTATATTTGAAGGAGGCTTGTATTTTGTTTTCTGTGAGAGCTGGAGAACACTTAGTTCAGAATGTTGTGGTTCTTGATGAAAGAAGAGGTTAGAGCCAAAAACAAAAGAGTATAATCATCAAATCTTTCATGCGGGAGTGAAAATCTTGATAAGTTATCTCTTAAGCTTATTTATGGTGACCTAATGAGGATATTCTTCCTGGTTATGGTGTCCTATGTTGTTTAGATATAGCTGGAGAAAATCTCTCTTGTGAAGATACATGTTTATGATTGTCTAAATCATGAACTGAAGGAAGTTTCATCAAGAAAGAAGCTGAATTGATATGTCAATCCTAATGGCTTGACACCACACTACACATCAACAGTTTTTGGTAAATATTGAATCAAAGACCTAAAAGATTGTTTTTTTTGGGATTTATGTAGCTATGAAGCTGAATACTCCTTGAGATGCTACTGTCTATTGTATGTGTGTAAAGTATCTTTCATAATGTTATAGCACTTCAGTTGGAGCTGATTGAAGAAAAGATAGTAATCTTGAAAGTAATAATGTTTCAGAACCAAGCTTAGTTTTGTGTTCCAGAAGAAGGAAACTGGTGTGATATCCTGCTAACATGATGGATGCTCTGGGTGCTAGACAAATGTGTGATGATCACATATGTTTGGAACCTACTCCTAACCTGGAAGAGGATGCATCTATGCTACATGTTGAAGACTTAGATAATGACTCTAACACAGAGATCATTGCTTCTGTGGACCCTAGCATAGCCAAAAGGCTTAGGTCTAGAAAGGAAAAGAAGACTGCAGGACATTCAACTCCTGAAAAGAAGCAGCCTACTCCAAAGAAAGACAAGGCCAAAGTGGTATTTAGTCCTACTAAACAATGGAGCAAGGTGAATACCCAAAAGAGGAAAGTTGTAACTCTACCAGATTCAGATGTTGAAGAGGATGTTCCAACATCCCAACCAAAGAAGAAACCAGCACCCTCAAGGTCCACCCCTGTTGTTCCAGAAGCTCCTCTGGACAATGTTTCATTCCATCATATGTCAAGTGTGAGCAGATGGAAATTTGTATACCAAAGAAGGGTAGCACTTGAAAGAGAGTTGGGCAGCAATGCACTTGAGTACACTGAGGTAATTGACCTAATTTCTTCTGCTGGTTTATTCAAAACAGTATCAAACTTTTTCACCTTGCTATGAGCTGCTAGTCAAGGAATTCAGTGTCAACCTACAAGAGGACTGTGCTGAAGGTAAATCAGATGAATTCAGAAAAGTCTATGTAAGAGGGAGATGTGTGGAATTCTCTCCTAGGGTTATCAACCATTATCTAGGGAAAGAATCTGATGGACCTAATGAGCTGGGTAAGACAGATAACCAGGTGTGCAAGGTCATTATTGCCAATCAAGTCAAAGCTTGGCCAGTCAAGGGCAAACTTTATGTTAGATTGCTAACAAGGAAGTATGCAATGCTGCATAGAATTGGCACTGTAAACAGGATCCCTACCAACCATACTTCTTCAATAGCAACTGGATTGGGCAGATTCATATATGTTGTGGGCACCCCAAACAAAGCTGGACTTTGGGGCTTATACCTTTGATCAAACCCTAAAGCATGAAGGAACATCAGCAACAAATCTTCCCATTGCTTTTTCCTATCTGCTATGTGGAATCATACTAAGCCAGTATCCAGGTATCCTCACTAAGAAGGATTCAGTATGCAAAAGAAAAAGTCCTCTGGCCTTCCATTACAAACTTTTCTTGAGCCATCATGCTGCTGATGTTGAAGCTTCCACTAGGACATCTGCTGGACCTTCAAAAGCAAAGACTCCCATATCCAAATCTGCCTTGATTGCAGATCTGAAAAACACTTGCAAAAAGCTGGATGCCAGGAAGAAAAAGCTTGAGGAAGTAATTCAAAGGCTGGAGCTGGAAGAGGTTGCTCAGAATACTGATGAATCTGATGATGAATCTGAAGATGAAGAAGCTTCTAAATGTATTTACAAATGTGGATGATAAATGCATGACTTTGGTCATGATTAAAGCTAGCAATGTGACCAACAATTGCTAGAAGCAAGGGAAGAATGTCAGATTGAGAAGTCTGATCAGAATGGTTGTTGAACTGGTAGTCTCTTCCACTATTAGTCATGGATAGTGGCAGTATGAACCCTTTGTAGCAAGCAAACTAAGAGCATCTATTTTGGAATATAAAATCAAGTGCGGATATTTATCAGTTGTGCTCTTTGTATGTTCATCAGGGGTGTGAAATTGAGAATTAGTGGAGTTTATGCTCAGCTGGAGTATTGTTTATCCATGACATGAGGAGATCTTGCTAATCTTATCTGGAGCTAACCTTAAAATCCTACAAAATTAAAAGATCAGATTGTGTAGAACTATCTGATAAGGTATTAAGATCAAATGTTGTTTGTGGAGTTCACAAATATTTGATTGATTATCCTTGTGATTCAAGATTGGTGATGTTCAAAAAGATGTTGGAACATCTTATCATCAGAGTTTGTGCAGAATCATGGGAGAGGTATTGCATAAGTTGTAGCATTGGCTTCAGTCTTGTGTGACAGGAGTTATGTATTTCTGGAAAGTTTCTTGGCAAGAACTGGTCTGGATATTATTGATTCTGAAGATGGAGATGAAAGACCATGAACATATCATAATCTTGATGACTACTTGGATTGGTTTATTTCTGATCTAGGTGTAGTCCAGAATGCTCATCATGGAGTTAAGATAGGTGGGGATATCATAAATTTGTTAAGACTGCCTTACTCAAGGAAAGGTGGCATCCTTGGTATAGTTATGAGGTGTAGTTCTTAACTATTTCTTCTGAATAATCAGACAGTGGCAGGTTTGAAGACTTTGGAGAAACATTGAAGTTTCTCATCAATATGTGTTATAGGTAGGAATTTCTGCAAAACCAATAGAATGGAGGTTGTTTACTCAAACTTGATGGATAAATCAAGTCTATGAGAGCATGGAACTCTTGTTCTATAAATAAAGGAGGTTCTTTCAAGTGGCAAAAGAAGGACCTAAATTTAACAGATGGATGTGGGCTAATAATGTTTAAACATCTAGTTCAACATCAGAGTCTAATTGGTGAAGTGACACATAAATCAAGATAAAATGATCTATAGGGATTGAATGCTTCATAAGGCCTTTTATCTTGACAGCTTGGTGAAGATCAACTTTATTGATCAGGATATCCTTGGAAGATTTATTATAAACGTGAAGAAGACAAAAGTGGCAATTGGCTTTTTCATATGAGGATTCATAAAGGAGGTTATCAAAATGTGGTAATTGGTTGATCTTTAAAGTGGATTCGAAGAATCAAGATAATCAGAGTGTGGCAGCTGGTTGTTCTTGAAGATTGTCTTGGAACAAATTGCTCTTGGGCAGAGGAGTGATGAGTTGAAGACTCAAGAGGATTTATTCTTCTTGAAGGTGGATGAGAGTTTATCACTCTTTCTGGATTTCTGATTCTAACTGGTGGCACAGTGTAGTTGAAGATTTTCAGTTCTTGGATTACTATGCTATAGTAAGTCCAGTTGGTGGAGCACATCTAGGATCATGGTGATAAGGTCTTGGTGTATGAAAAATGTTCTAACTAAGTGTTAGTACATTATCTGGGGTGTTTATCTACATGGTTTCTATTATTAGACTACCTAATCATATGGGAGAATGATGAAGTAGATGATCTATATTGGAAGAAACATGTAAAAGAGACTGGAAGTGTTCCTCATACTAAAAAGCCAAGAACTCCAAAAAGATCAAGTTTTCAGCAAGACCAAAGGCATACCTTCACCATTGTACAACACTTCAAAAGCTTCTGAATATGTGGATGATTCCATAAAGGAGTTGGTAACCAAGATCCTATCTGAGCAAAGAGTGGTAAGTGACATATCTATCTCTCTGAACACTATGCCAGCCCCACAAGAAGATCAACAAACTCAGGCTGCAAAGGACACTTCTGCTCAACAGGATGTCCCAATAGATGTTGAAACATCTGAGGACCAGCAAAAGGCCTCATCTGATGCTGCTGTTGAAACATCTGAGGACCAGAAAAAGGCCTTCAATAATTGTGATGAAGAAGCATCTGAGGACCAGCACAAGGCCTCAACTGAAGAGCACATCTCTGTTGATCCACCAGAAGTATATCAGGTATTGATTGCTTGGAAGTTTGTTTGTGGACATTCATTCTAATTTCATAATTAGTTTGGATGTGTTTTATCTGGATTGTATGGCCTTTGGTGTGTAAAGGCTTAATGTCAAGAACCTGTGTGCTAGAAGATGTTCATCTTGTGTAGTCTGTGGTAACTACAAACCCAGAAAGGAATCAGGTATGCTTTGGTACAAGAAGAGAATGTGTTCAATTGGGAATTGAACAGAGAGTGAGCTCTTGAAGACATGAAAATGCGTCTTATGTTTTCCTTTCATCAATGTACAGAGAAGCATGGAGTATCCTAGACAGGGGGAGTGTGTTACAAGTATGTGCACTTGATTTTGTGGTGTTAAGGGGGAGTAATACCTTAACCAGATAAGGAGAATCCTAAGAGTCTAGAAGGCTATATTACATAAAGCTTCTCTATGCAGTTTATGTTTGATTCTTGAGGAATTGTGTGTGTTTCAAGATTATGGAGATTATATACCTCTATTTTTATTATGGTACCTTTGTCTTTTTATGGCTAAAAAGGGGGAGAAGTAATAGTGTGAGGTCTGATATGAAGATGTGATGTTAAGGAACTTCTACATAAGGTACTTCTACACCTGTATGTAAATTAGTTTTAGCCAAAATAAGCCAAAGGGGGAGATTGTTAATGCTATTATTTTATGATTGGCATTATGTTTGGTAAAACTAATATGGCTAGAAAATGTTGAATAAAAAGTTCCATATATTAAATTAACATGGTATAGACTCTGGAAGAACAAGTCAAGACATGATTAAGGAAGTTGTCAAAGAAGATGTTGAATTCAGTTCAGAATGTCCTATCAGATGTTGGGACATTATCAAACAGAGTATAAGAACTTAATTCAGGATGTCCCAACAAATGTTGTCATATGTTACAGTCAGATGTCAAAGAAGATGTTGAAACATCTGCAAATGTCATGACAGAATTACTGTCATATGTTACAGACAGATGTCAAAGAAGATGTTGAAACATCTGCAAATGTCATGACAGAATTACTGTCATATGTT
The DNA here is from genome assembly GCA_963966055.1 of Lathyrus aphaca. Taxonomy (NCBI): domain Eukaryota; kingdom Viridiplantae; phylum Streptophyta; class Magnoliopsida; order Fabales; family Fabaceae; genus Lathyrus; species Lathyrus aphaca. Next base: position 15,022,290 of record OZ014522.1, read on the forward strand.
ACAGACAGATGTCAAAGAAGATGTTGAAACATCTGCAAATGTCATGACAGATGTCAAAGAAAATGTTGAAACATCTGCAACTGTCATGACAACATTACTGTCATATGTTACATATAGATATCAAACAAGAAGTGTTGAACTTAGTTCAGGATGTCACACCAGATGTTGTGACACTGTCAAACAGAGTAATAGTTAATGAACTTAAATCAAGATATCAGGATGTCACACCAGATGTTAGGACATTGTATCAGTTGATGGAATAAGTTCAGTTTACAGGATGTCACATCAGATGTTGTGACATTGTATCAGTAAATGAAGTAAGTTCAGTTTTTCAGGATGTCCCAACAGATGTTGAGACATCTCAGACCTGTTACCAGAATTAATTAATGCATAACAGAACTGAGTAAATTCAGGAGAATCTATCAGGAATTAATTATGGATGGACAAAAACAGAACAAGGCGCATCTGTAGGGAGAGTTGTTATGAAACTTCAGCATAATCAGATGAACTAAATCACCTAGAATCTAGGAAGTAACAAACCCTAATTCAAGGTGATGACATTGGATTTATCAGATCTGAATTATGCAAAATATTCTGGAGATATTATGCAATCATATGTGGTGCTGATCTAGAAGATCTTAAAGACTCAATTTAAATTGAAGACAAATATTGAAAAATATAGGTTTCTATATTTAGAGATATTTTAGGAGTTGAAGATCTTTTGGAATATTTGTAGCAGATATTTCTGCATATTTGTAGCAGATATTTCTGCATATTTGTAGCAGCTATTGTTGTGATTGTTTAGGCCCAAATCCAGTTGGGAATAGGTTATAAAAGAAACCTTGTAACCTAGTTTAGAACTAACCCAATCAACCGAAAATGTAAACATTATTAGGGTTGTGTCCTTGTGTCAGCCGTGCATAACAAGTAACTCTATTGTGGCTGTTTCACTTGTGATTCTCGAAGCTTGTAAGCAAGAGAAGTTTTGTGACTTGATTGAAACTGTGAAGTAAGATCAAGCTGTGTTGTTTGAAGTATGACTTCAATTTTATTAAACTTGTAAACAAGATCACTGTGTGATTGAGGGGGAGTGAGTAGGGTACTCATATCTAAGTTGTGTCTTAGGTAGAAATTGCATTGGGTAGTTATTAAGTGAAAGATTAAACAGGGTGGTTTAAGTCTAGAATTAATATTACTTATAGTGGATTTCCTCCTGGCTTGGTAGCCCCCAGATGTAAGTGTGGAGATACACTGAACTGAGTTAACAATTCTGCTTTGTTCTTTATATCTTTTATGTTTTATGCAGTACCTGAACTGAATGTCCTATCAGATGTCCCAACATCCTGAAGCATGTTTGACTCTGATATATCAGAATTATTTAAGTACTGATATGTATGCCTTACCATGTTTATAAGTAACAGATAAGATGTCTCAACATCATATTCGACATCTGAGTCTGTCATACCAGAATTTCAGAACCAAATCTGAAACTGGAGAAGCATGGAAAGAAAGAGAATGTCGACGTCACTTTGTTCAAAAAAATTGTAGGATCTCTGAGGTATGTGTGCAATAACATACCTAACATAGGTTTCTCAATCAAATTGATAAGTAAATGCATGGATGAACCAAATGAGTCACACATGAAGGTTGTAAGAAAAATCATGAGATACTTAAAATGATCAATAAATTATGGAATCTTATTTCCACAAGAGTCTGAAAGAAAATGAGTTGTGATTAATTGTTATTCAAATGCTGATTAGTGTGGAGATAAGGAAGATCAAAGAAGTATATATGGTTATTTCTTTCAAGTATTTGGTACCTCAATCTCATGGTGTTCGAGAAAACAATATGTGATGACATTATCATCATGTGAGGTTGAGCATAGCAAGATCCAGTGTTGTTTGTCAAGCAATCTAGATCAGATATGTGTTGGATGAAATGGAGGTCGAAGTGAAGAAACCTCAAGTGCTACATATCGACACTAAGTCTACCATTAATCTTGCAAAGAATCCAGTTCTGCATGGAAGGAGTAAGCACATTGAGACTAAATTTTACATCCTAAGGAAAAGGTAAATCAAGGAAAATTTGAAATGAGACATTTCTCGAGTGAAACACAGTTGAACATTTTCACCAAAAGATTGAAGACCGTCATATTTTTGATTTTGTGAAAGAAACTAAAAATATCCCAGATCAATTCTGATTAGCTTATGTTTAACATCTTAGATTATAAAGTGGTATATTATGATAATAATACAAGTTAGTTAATTACTTGGTTAACAAATTATTTAATTTGTTAAATTAGCTACTTATATACTATAATGGTTTGATATAGTTTTGGCAAAATAGAAATGAAATATTCTCAAAATAGGCTATTGTAGTAGACTAGTAGGGTATAGTAGTTTGTTAAACAGAGTAACAAGTCCCAAAAAGAATGTCTGTTTCTTATTTTTATCGAACATGACACACTTCAACTCTGTAGCAGTTGGTACTGTCCGTAAACGGCGAAGACCAAAACGGAAACGGAACTTGAAAATAAACATTTAAAAAGAAAAAGAAACAAGTGTGAAACAGAGTCAGCTTTTTGTGACTCTATTTTATGTTATTTAACAAACACCACACACACTCTCTCTTTCTCTCTCTTCCTTTTCTTCATCTTCTTCTTCATCTCTCTCTCTCTCTGATGTGAGGGTTGCACTGAGAATATGGATTGAGAACTCTCTCTCTCTTTCTCTATCTCTCCTTCTCCCTCTCTTTGTTTTACAGTACTTGTTTCTTTCAGATCAATCAGGTAACTAACTCTTCTTTACTCTCACTTTTTTTTTTTAATTTTTAATTTTTTTTCTATATTTTTGTTTTCTTGCTGTCGGTTTAGATCGGCTTTGCTTACACTTATGTTCAGAGATTCTTCTTCGCATGTTTGTTGTCTGATTTTCTCTTCCATACATTGTTCTCCAAATCTACTCTTATTAAACTACATAGTTTTTTTTTTTTTTTTTTAATTTTTAATTTTTTAATTTTGTTTTTATGTTATGAAAATTCATTACTATGTGATTATTTAAGTTTTTAGCTGTTTATTGTTGTTGTTTATATTTTCATTTGCTTTTAGTTGAAGATGAGTTGAAATATTGTGCCGATTTTGCCCCTGTTCATTTTTTTAGGGTTTCATTAATTCTAGCTCTAAAGGTTTGGATCTAGTACCTTATTTGGTAAGTATTTTAGTAATTTTGTTCTGGTTTAGAATATCATTCCTTGTTTATCTATCTCTACTAGGCAAGTTATATAGAAATTGATGTTTCAAGATTTGGTGAAAGGTTAAATATGATGTCATAAATAGTGAAGGATAATGAACTAGAATTAGATTCTTTCTTTTTTTAATACTGGTATATTATTGCATTAACATTATTGTTTGTGTTTGTACATTGATTTTTTGTTGCTAAATATGCAAACAAACTTTAAGATATGATTGTTTTTGGTGCATTAATATGTGATATTTCCTTGATTCTTTCTTTAGAAAGTAAATAAGTGCAATTAAGCACTTTCTTTAATACTTGATTGTTGTATCTGTCACGTTAAGCACTTCCTTTGAGTAAGAGTGAAAAGAGACACAAAAATGTGCGTAACGTGCCAGATACAAACAAATGCTTATGCAATTTGTATTTTGTAGTTAGAGTACCGACATGTTAAGTAATTCAGAATGCATGTCGCAAATGTACGATATTTGTTGTTGATAAGTATGCAGACTGCAGTGTATACGATTAATCGTGGTTCATGCTTTCGTAAGCTGGAGTTAAGTTTTTGTTTCATTATTTTATCTTTTTCAGCTTCTTAGCAATGGAAGAAATAAACTCGGTTGCGACACTGATGGATTCTACGTCTTCGAAGATACAGCAGCTGCAGAAGGCGTTTGCTGAACTCGAAAGTTATCGAGCGGTTACTCTTAACATGAAATGGAAAGAACTGGAGGAACATTTTCACGGGCTTGAGAAATCCTTGAAGAGGCGCTTTCACGAATTAGAAGATCAAGAAAAAGTGTTTGAGAACAAAACTCTGAAAGCTCGTGAAATGTTGAAGAAGCAGGAAGCAGCTATTTTTGCCAAGGAGCAAGCTACATTGCAGAGGCTTCAAGAGAAAAGAGATGCTGCTACATTTGCGATTGTAAATGCTCGAGAAAAGCATAGGAAGGTTACACAAAAAGATTTGGGCATTGTTTCCAATGGGGGTCAATGTGCATTAGGTGCGGAGGAGAAACCGATGGATGCGGATGCTGTTTCTAATGTGACGGAAGGTCAAGTAGAAGATGTGAAAGTTTCTCGTGAAGATAGAAATGTGGAATTGATCTCTTATCCAGAATTGGTAAAACTTTGTAAAGAGATGGATGTTTCTGGACTTCACAAATTCATATCAGATAACCGTAAGAACCTTGCTGCTATAAGGGAGGAAATACCACTTGCTTTAAGAGCTTCTCCTAATGCTACCTGTTTGGTGTTAGATTCTTTGGAAGGATTTTACTGCACGGAAGTGTCCAGTCAGGATATTAAGAAAGACGCGAACTTATTAGGTCTTCGCCGCACCTGTATTATGCTGATGGAGTGTCTGAGTGATTTCCTAACCGATTTGGGTTCTGTTTCTAATGTTATTTCCAAAGATATCAAGGATAGGGCAAAGGCAGTTGCTGAAGAGTGGAAGCCAAGATTGGATGCGCTTGACATCGATGCTAGCAATGGGAATTCCTTGGAGGCTCATGCTTTTTTGCAACTCGTAGCTAGTTTTGATATTGCATCTGGTTTTGATGAGGAAGAGTTATCCAGGCTAATTCCAATGGTGTCTCGGCGTCGCCAAACTGCTGATTTATGCCGTTGCCTTGGATTATCAGAGAAGATGCCTGGTATGTATTTCTTCATTTATAATTTTTCATTTCGATCTCAACCCTATGTTATTGTTGCCTTTGTTTATCGGCATTTTGCAAGGTGCATGCAAGATCTAACATTTGTATCAATTGTAGACCGAAGCGATGAAGCAACCAATAATTATTGCATCCGTTTGTTCTAATGCAGGTGTAATTGAGGTTTTGGTGAACAGTGGGAGGCAAATTGACGCGGTTAACTTGACCTTTGCATTTAATCTGACAAAACAGTTTTCTCCTGTTTCACTTCTGAAATCTTATTTGAAGGATGCTAGAAATTCTTGCTCACCTGTCAAAAGGGGTAACTCATCCCCCACCACACAGGTTCGTCGTCGAGTCTATGCTATATATTGAGTCATTATTCCCTTCGTCGTTTTCTTCTAATGATTTGAAGTAGTGGTCTGAAATATTTCCTATTTATGTCCTTGGTACTTAACTTACCTCTGATTTTGTGTATCAGATTGAAGTTAGTGAACGAGAGCTGATTGCTCATAAAGCTGTAATCAAGTGTATCGAAGAACATAAACTCGAAGAGCAGTATCCTCCGGAGCCTCTCGCGAAACGAGTTGTCCAACTAGAGAAGGCGAAAGCTGACAAGAAAAGGGAAACTGAAGCGACAAAGCCTCAACCAAAGAGACCTCGTGCTAACGGTGTAGGATATGGTCCTCGTGTCACTAACAACATCCCTTCTGACAAAACTTCCTATGCTAGAGTTGCTGCTGACAGGTACCCACAATATGTGTACGACCGACCTTACATGTACGCAGGACCAACCGACAATCATTGTCCCCCCATCCTCGGCAATGCACATTATAACTTCTCTCATAATCATGGAAACTACTTTGGAAATGGGTATCAGTACCAAGCTACTTATCTTCACTAGTTAACTGAGTTATGAGCAGGAGATTATGAACCTTTTGTTTAATATATCTAGTATTAACCTTTTTAAGATGTTGTATGTTGTACTTTTAAAATGTAGACTTTTAAGAATCACTAAAACAAAAAAGGGTAAAATGTCATGTTAATGTTTTAACTTTTGTACTAGAAGGTATTCTGATCCTCTAATGTATGAATTCTGTTCTTGTTTTGTACAAACTTATCTTAATGTTGTCTTTGTAGTATGTTTATCTTGTCTTAGATCTGCGGCTGTCTTATAATTTATTTTGTTATCCAGCTTTCTAAGATGAACTGCCTATTTATCATATCTTTTGAGTTATATTATTTGAACTTCTATAATGAAATAAGTTTTTTGATAGTCCTGTTTAAATTTTATTCAACAAGTCATAATCAATTAAGGATAAGTATAAAAACATTTTTTTGACGTTTTATAAAATAAGACTTTGAGTGTGAGAGTGTGTGTGTGATGCCTTAGTATATTGAAAATTATAATCTTCTACATTTATATTAAACTGATCACTTAGACTCACATTAAGTGCCAAATCACAACATTGGAGTTTCGAGTCTCTTTTCTAGATTCATCATGACTTGGCACATAAATTAGAACTTGAATCTTTTTCTTGATGAAACTTGAGATAAACTTTTTGATCGGATGACATCATCATAAATTAATGGACAATTGTTACAAAAGACTTCAGCAAACGCCGTTTGACATAAGATGTTGCCATCATTGAGGTGACTTGATTTTTGATCTCACAAAATATCTGGGTTCGTTTGACATAAGATTCGTTTGACATAAGATGTTGCCATCATTGAGGTGACTTGATTTTTGATCTCACAAAATATCTTGGATGTTGAATCATCTTGATAGATAAATACTTCAGTGAATATCATTTAACATAAGGTGTTGTCATCAATAAAACCAATAAGATCATGTAATAATTGAAAACTATTGTACTTGCAAGCATATAGATCTACAATATTGTCAATTATAATCTTATTTCATTGAATCTTAACACGCATCCAATGTAAAATCATCATCTTTACTACACTTAATTTATTCTCGTGTTGGCTCTTAATCGCACATCATTTAGTCTTGTACAAAATCACTAGATTTGTTAGAGATTTCACAACAAGTTGCACTCACCATAGTGTAAAGGGAATCTATTTCCAAGTGAGCACCATGTGTTATAAATGGTGATCAAGAAGTTATTCGAAGACGACAATTTTGTATTAAAGTGAAGATGCAATCAATTATAACTCAAGAGAATTTTATTAAAGCATTGAAGGGTGCGTAACGATGTATGCACGTCTTACACAAGAAGAAAAGATTAAAAAAATGTGGATAAGACCAGAAGTGTCATTATCTTGTACCTTAAGGATAAAGTTTTAAGAGAAATTAACAGGAAGAAGACTGTGACTTTGATGTGGGCAAAACTTGAATCATTGTATATGATTAAATCCTTGACTCACATAATGCGCCTGAAACAAAAAATCCACTCTTTCTGAATGATAGATAACAAATCCATAGTGGAATAATTGATAAAATTTCACAAAATCTTTGATGATGTTGAGGTGAAGATTGACGATGAGGACAACCTTATTTTTGTTAAGATATTATCTAGATCTTTGAAGCACTTCAAGGATGTTCTTCTTTATGATAAAGAATGTACTGTTACTTTGTTGGAAGTTCAGACGATTGTGAGATCCAAGTAATTATTAAGATATTCTTATCAGAAGTATTTAAGAAAAAAATACTTTGAAACTATGAAGTTAAATTAAGATGAAGAAGTTCATTTGACTAACAATAAAATTAATTTACAAAGTTCATAGTGATTGTAGGTCAAACTTATAGTGTTCAATGATCATGGATTTCTTTTAAATAATGTGAGATATGTTACCGAACTCAAGCGAAATTTATTATCCATAAACATGTTTCACATGAAAAAAAAGATAGTGTCAACGTGTTCAACTCTGATTGGTGAAAAATGTCAAGGTTGTCACCATTTTTTTAGAAAACACAGGTCAACTGAAGAGAGCATAACAATACTAGATCAAGGTTTTCCTTTCCTCCCAGGCCTTTAAAATATGAATTTTCCATCACTGTACTCCGATTACTCTGAAGAATGGATATACGACGTGTTCATCAATTTTAGAGGTGACGACACTCGTAAGAATTTCATTTCTCATCTACATGCTGCACTCTCTAACTTAGGAGTCAACACTTTTCTTGACAGTGACAATTTACTAAAGGAATATGACCTTAGAGAAAAACTACTAGGGGCAATAGAATCTTCTCATATTTCTATTGTTGTTTTTTCGGAAAACTATACTGAATCTAGTTGGTGGCTTTATGAGCTTGAAAAAATCCTGGAATGTCGAACTACTTATGGTCATCTTGTTTTTCCTGTCTTTTACAACATTGATCCATCGCTTGTGCGTCATCAAACCGGTGAATTCGGAAAAGCGTTGGAATTGCAGGCTAATAAAATGTACAGTGGTACACAAAAACATGAAAATCTCGTACTTGACTACCCCGACGATCTTGACCACCCTGGTGACAAAAACGATCTTTCTCTGATAATAGAACTCTTAGGCATCCTTAGCACGTAAGATCTTATGATCTTACTATCCAGCACTCGATCTTTACTACACTAAGAGCAAAGGCAGGAGCTCAGCTCACTCACCCCTTGTCTACTTGGCACTGGCTATGAGCCAAACTGAACAGTTAGAATGTTAGATGTGTTGTAACTAGATTGTTGTTAATTAGAGTGTTATATAGATACACAAGCTGTATCAGGTTCCTCTCATATTGTCTGTTTTGTAATGATTATTGAAGGAATGAAGCTGAACTAGTAAAGGAAATTGTTAAGGAAGTTTTGGCAAAGCTAGATGGCTCTTTCTCCTTACATTTCTAATGTATTTTTGTTCTTCAAATGCAGGGAACGGAAACTGTGGAGGGATTGGTTTTTAAGTCGCAAAGAACCAACAGAGTTTGCTTCGATACTAATTCATTCAAGGAAATGAAGAAACTGAGACTCTTACAACTTGATTGTGTTGATCTCGTTGGAGATTATGGATGTCTTTCCAATCAACTGAGATGGGTCAAATGGCAAGGATTTACTTCTTTCAAGTATATACCCGACGACTTTTATCAGCGAAATCTTGTTGCTATAGACTTAAAGCACAGCAATATTAGACAAGTTTGGAATGAAATGATGGTAATAATAGTAACATTCTCTTTTGAAACTAAAAAGTTTATAACAAAATAGTAATTGTTGCCATGCCTCCATTTTTAACATTTATCTTCTTGCAGTTGCTGGAGAAGCTTGAAATTCTTAATCTCAGCCATTCTAAGAACTTGAGAAAGAGCCCCGACTTTTCAAAATTACCGAATCTAGAAAGGCTCATCATGAAAGATTGTCCAAACTTGTCTGACATACACCCGTCCATTGGAGATCTCGATAGAATTTTTCTGATAAATTTGAAGGATTGTACAAGTCTTAACAATCTCCCAAAGAAGATATATCAATTGAAATCGTTGAAAACTCTTATACTTTCAGGTTGTTCAAAGATTGACAACTTGGAAGAAGATGTAGTGCAAATGGAATCTTTGACAACGCTGATCGCGAAAGATACAGGTGTAAAAGAGGTGCCCTATTCAATAGTAAGATCGAAAAAAAGAGTAAATAAATTCCATGCTCAAATTTTCTCCAATAAATTTATGCAAAATAGAAGGACACGATTATTTATTTATTTATTATATACGAGGGAAAAACAAAAAGTTTATGAAATTATGAGTTGAGAGATAGTTGATGAGGTGTAAGTAGATTTTTTTCCTTCCATAAGAGATTAAAGGCCCAAGGCCCAACAAGATAGATTACGAAGCCCTATTTGTAAACCCTAATTCCGATTCCACCGTTCCTTCAACTGAATCACCATTTCGAATGCGTGCTATAAAAACAGAGCAGTGGAGTGAAGAATTTCATTCTCCATCTCTCAATCTAGGGTTCGCCTCTTCCGTCTCTCTCATCTATTAATTTCATCTTCGTTTCGATTGATTTGTGTTGTTTTGCAGTTCTTCTTTTCATGTAAAACTTTATTGATTTTCAATAAATGTTTTGTTTTGTTATTGAATTGAATTTCATATCCAGGCATATAGTCAGGTATCTACCGTGATAAATCGGTAGAGACCGTTACATGGCTGGTAAATTAAACTGAGAGGGTTTGTGTTAGATGAATTTGGGGTTTCCCATTTTTTTCTGATGCATCTCTTTCATTAGGTGTTCATCGTTGCCCAATAATACCTTTATTATTATGTGAGCTACATCTGGACACTACATTTCAATTACTCACTTTATTTTTCTGTAATTTGTCTATAATTTTGGTAAAATTTTGATTTAAGGTCTTAAATTTCATGTATTCATTTATTGATTTAATTTGTTTGATGATGTATATGGATTTGCTTTTTCTCAGGGTTTCAAATGTTGGAATGAGTCTATATGTTTCTCATGATTTGTTTTTTCAAATTTTTTTGAAGATAAGAACTTTGGTGTTTTTCTATTATCTTTTCAATAATAATGTCTTGAGATCAATAATAATTTTATGTTATCTTTTCAATCAATGTTATTGAAAACTTACCTATGGCTATTAATACAATGCAGATAACTATGTATAAAACAAAACCATAATACAAAAATTAAATTTTTTCATAAAAAAGTCTGAAATACAATACTGCTATTTTTTACTAAAAAAACACAATGCAAATAAGTATTGGTATATTATAATTGACCAAATATTGGGGAGAATGGAACAAATAGTAACATCAATTTGGAAGACATCAATGTTAGTTTAGTGTATATGAGATCTATACAATCCTATGCATCGGAATGGTGGACAAATATTGGGAAAATTGAACAAAAAATAGTACGGATTGAAACAAATGAGCATATTTGGACAATTTTTGATGCTCCAATACCTTCACAACAGTTATAAGTGTTCTAAATGATTGGCTCAATTTGGACAATAAACCAAAACTGTATAAAAAATCAAAACAAACTTCTGAGTAGTTCTTGAAGACTGATTAATTAGGCAGTAATGAAATGTGGACAATAAGTTTATATGATTTGGTTAGAGATTTTTAGTAAGTTTATATGAACTGGGTATAATTATTGAATTTAAAAGGATTTTGAATAAGTTTATATGAACAGATAATAAAGAGATTATGAATAAGTTTATTTTCAAAGTGTGACTACGAAAGATCTAAAAAGAACAAAGAGATACAAACTCAATAAGATTTGGATGGATACATGTTGCTGAACACCTATACTGAGTTGAACTATGAGCATTTTTCACAATTCGGTTATTTAAGTTGTAAGACCAAAATCGAGTTAGTTTGAGCTGTTTATAGCAATTCAGCCATTATCCAAAAAGTCTTGTTAGTTTGATGTTTGATTCAATTTTGATTACATTATGCTTCCATTTATGGAGTACTTGAGCTTCATTGTTTTGATCATAACAAAATAAATGTGCCTCCATTTTGTAGGCGTATGGACTTTAAAGAATATGTTCAAAACAAAATACCTTGGGATGGGACTCTCTCTTTAAATGATTTTACTCTTTCTGCTTCTACATTTTCTGACAAGTGGAAATTGTTTAATCCTTTGTTTCCTCCATGGTTGTGGACCACTTGTCCAAAACAGCATTTGGGTTCTTCTCGTAAGGTAACTCCTTTGACATGAAACTCACAAATCCATTGCTTTGTTCTATGCTTAGCATCTGTTCTGAATATTTTTTATTTGTCAGGTGGATGGATACTTATCACTTGAGAATGTGTGCCTTGTCAAATCAAGTGAGGTCTGTCAGAAATTTAGCGTAAAACTAATTTCATCCATGTGCATATTTGAAATCACAATACCTCTGATTTTACTAAAACTTCAAAGTGTAGTTTCTCTAAAATTATAGATTCTGTCAAACTCATTGTCGGTCCAAACATACATTGAATAAGTTTGTTAGTTTTTGAATTGTAATTGGCATTGTCATTACAGGAAGAAGAGAGCAATAGGAGTCTTTCAAGGAAAGAGAGCAATATCTCACAAACAGAAGAGCCTTTTGATGATGCAACTTTAGTTTGTATGGCCTAATTGGTATTCTTAAACTAGTATTATCCCATACTATAAATTTGGATTCTCTGCAATTTCATTACTCTTCTTTTCCAATTACTTATATAATGTATTTCTTCCTTTCTACTAGGTCCAGAGTATGAAGTAAACCACTATGATTTTCACATTATATACAGTCCTTCCTATCGAGTTCCAGTGCTGTACTTCCGTTCATATCATAGTGGTATGTTCCCTTTTCTATTTTGTGGAGTGTGTGTTTGTCAGTGTTCTCCATGAAGGAGAGCCAAAATCCTGCCATACCAAACAATTTGCGGTGCCATTGTAGAATGTTTCTTGTTAGAATATCACATACATGATGTTCACTATGTTTGATTGAAACTGATCCTGTTTGATTATGTAGATGGACAACCTTTGCCCTTCAGTGAAATTGAAAAGTACCTTCCTGGTCATTCTGCAGAGTTGCTTCTACAATCCAAATGGACATTTATAACTCAAGAGGTAAATAACTGCTTCAGTTCTTTTCCTTTTCTTTCAAATAACAACATTTTATACTAAAAAAACTACTATTGATCTGCATACCCTATCACCAGTTTGTTTATAACCCCTGTTCTCTATACATTAAATTAATGGTTTCAATTCTATGTCTTGCAGGAACACCCCTATTTGAATAGGCCATGGTACAAGCTACATCCTTGTGGGACTGGTGAATGGATGAAACTACTCCTATGTGGTGGTGATACATCTTTGAATGAAAACTTCATTGAACAATATCTAGTTTCTTGGTTCTCTGTTGTTGGGCAAGTTGTTGGTCTTAAAACTCCTTTGGGAATGCTGGATAATATAGTTTTAAATAATTCTTAGATAAAATGAAGTTATGGAATTGAGATGAAGGAAGGGATTTGTTTGCAATTGTCAATGGTAGAAAATTGGTGGAAAAGTTGAGACATGTTTATAGATATTAGGTTTGTCATACTTGTAGACGTAGTATAACTATACTACCATTTGTCATTTTGCAAATCAATTTATTAACACATATTGGGTTTATAATTTTGTTTTTTTCTTTCACTACCAATATTCGATTCCGATACATTGGACCAATTAATTAGATTTGGGTGTCAATTCAAACGATTTTTTTCAAAATATCACGAGCAACTTTTATTTTCAACATGCTATTCTTAATAAGAAAATAGGTAGATTAAAATCAAGCTTTTGAATCAAGATAATTTGGTTCAAATCAAATTCCAACATTCAACAAATTCAACAAATCTCATGATAATCATGGTATCAAAAAAGGAAGAAACAACAATATCAAGTTCTTGGAAATCTAAGTACTCCTCATCATAATTTTATGTAACCATAGCCATGGATGAATAAGGAATTTTAACAAGATGCATCTTATATTACACATTACATTAAAACAAATTCCTAACAGAGACCCATGCAAGAGCATCAAGATCAATTTTGTTTCGTCTAAGATAATGAATTTGTTTTAATGGTTCATACAAAATTCTTTTACTACCCAAATAACTCATTACTATAGATGAATACAACTCTCCCACCTGCTACTTCTTCTCTCAAGATTGAAGAAATGCATCATCAAGCTTAGTTTCTTCTTTAATTTCTTCCTGTTTTGTAGAACCTTTGTTATGGATTCTGCTAAAGTGAACAAGAAATTCTGTATTACCCTCGGCACCTTTGAGAGGAGACTCGATCCAACCTTTGCTGCAGAAACCAAAACTTTCAACTCCCTTTGTAATCTTCTCAAGAACCTGAATTTAGAACAAGTCAATCACAATTTTAAAGCCAATTTCTCTATAAAGCCTTTTGTTCAGATGGCATAAAATCACCTACCTCTTGATGGACTAGAGGATCTTTCACTATCCCTCCCTTTCCTACCTGCAAAGAATGGAATTCCAATTTAGATACAACATTTTTTTTTTTTTTTAAATTGTTGATTTATAAATATCAACAATTTATTTACATTAGTACATAAATATACATAAATACTGTCGCGAGAAATTGAACTCCTGACCAAGAGTTTATACTGTTGCTGGAAAATATCAAAACAACCTGAAAGACCATAATAGGAGTTGATATTCCTTACTTGAGATCTCTGAGCTTCAAATTGCGGTTTAACCAATGTCACTAATGCAGCATCTTCCTTCATTACATTTATCACAGCAGGCATGACCTGTTAAAACAATATATCAGAGTATTTAATGGATCAACAAGGCTAATCATACACATTCTAACTGCAGAATAGGCCTATGTTAAACCTGATTTGAATGCATACCGTAAGAATTGAGATGAATGAGAGGTCTAGGGTCACCAAATCAACATTTTGTGGGAGTTCTTTGAGATATCTTAAATTTGTCCGCTCTATAATCGATACACGTTCATCTCTTCGGATTTTTTCTGCTACCTAAGTAAGTTAATTATAGATAATCACTAAACAACCGCAGATGTGCAATAAAGCAAACAATTAGGGAAATGCTATAAGAAAACAATAGTGGTAAACAAGTTACCTGTCCGTAACCAACATCAACCCCATAAACATGTGATGCGCCATACTGAAGTAAGCAGTCAGTAAATCCTCCAGTCGATAGCCCAGAATCAAGAGCAACTTTACCAGCAACATCAACGCCGAGCTGTTCAATGGCACCTTCCAGCTTATGTCCAGCTCTGCATAGATATAAAAAACCAACAAAAAAAAAACAATTCGGTTTCATTAAAGTTGCTGTTGACATATTATTTCAAGTGAACAGAGATTGGTGACTTCACCTACATACATATTTGGGAACTTCCGCTATAATCTCGACTACAGATTTTTCAGAAACAGGGGTACCGGCTTTATGAATCACCTTCCCGTTCACATATACTTTTCCTGCGGTACACACGCTGTCAATTATATAAAAATAATATACTTTCCTTCTAACCAGGAATATACATAATCCTTGCAAATAGATAAACATAATGAAAATGACTACGAATTCAATTAAAGAGTGCAGAAACTGTCAATTTTCGCTGCATTTCAGAACACAGGAACTACCTTAGCATAATCCAAGCAAGCTCAGGACAATATCTAGATATTAAACTATTGGAATTAAAAAAGCAAACTTAGTTACCTTGCAAAATCCACGACTGGATGATGGATCGACTATATTGCTCATACCTTTCAAGGCATACTTCATCCAGCCTCTTTTTCCTAAACGAAGCATTTCCATGTTATTAGTAATTTTTGTTTAAAGGGAGCGGCGAATAACTAATTAGTGAAAGTAACAAATGAATGCCGGAATAATCTCCCTTACTCCTTTGAAAGATTAACACAAACTACTTTACCCTATATGTACCACAACTTTTTGAGGGTACATTATAAAACAATTTAAAGCTTTAACAACCAAGCATTATCCCACTAAGATTACATGGATCAATTTTCGCCATAATATTCTATTCAGAAACCATGTTTCTATGCAAACCATTAATCTCACTTTCTTTCTTAATAACGTCTCTTATAGTTTCTCTAATTGTTTGACTTCTCTCCATCTGATCTACTCTCCTTACCATATAACACGTCTTCACTCTACATGCCCAAGCCACCAAAGTCTATTTTCCACATCCTCTCTACTATAAGCGCTACCCCAACACTTTCTCTAATATTTTCGTTTCTAACCACGTCCAGTGTCTAATCTTACACCATATCCAACTCAATATCTCAACTGCTAGAGTTCATTCAAAATAATTTGCTCTTATGAATGTTGCAAGAATATAAATTTTACATAAAGAATAAAGATAGACATACAATATATAATATAGAATAGTTAGAGTCAGAGCAATGAAACTCACTTTTTGATTGGTATAATCCTCTCGGATTTTGCAGTAGCATAGCTTCTAAAGGAAGACTTAAATGGAATTTCACCATTGACCCATCTCACTACATCAATTTCCATCAAAACACAACAACATTAAAAAAAATATATATATATTCATTTGCCTCAATTATAATAAATTAATATAAAAAACAATAAATAATTCTAAATAGTTTTCGGGATGAAGAATTAGTGAAAGAGAATGAACCTGTTCCTGGGAGCTTCAGATTTCGTAACAATGAAAGAAAAGTTAAGGTTGTCTCGCTCTGTAAACCTCGTAAGTGGTGCTGTTTCACAAACTGTAGCGCCATTTTTGTTTCTCATTGTTTTGTTTTCATGGTTAATAGATAGGATATGGACAAGATGGGTTTGGGCCTCTCCTTGAAAGCCCACTCTAGTTTTGTTATTAGCACCATGAGAATTCTACCTTTCACCTCCCAAATTATACTTGGCACCCCTGATTTTCATATTTCCAAACATATGAATACAGTGTATCAAATTTGAGACCAGAGAATCCCTATCCTTCCTCAAATCATGTTTGTTTTTCCACGTTAGCATGATAACTATTACCAACGGTTTTTGTTAATTCTTAACCTACTTTTCCCTCTTCAATCTCCAACCAAAAATGATCATTCAAGCTTTTCACGCTTCTTCTTCATCTTGTTACTTGAATTCCCACCTTCAATCTTGTTCCACCAAGCGTTTCCCTTCAAAAAAGTCTCTGAAGCTCAACTGTAAAACTAGTTCAAATGGAGACAAAGTTTGTGTCTTTTTGTTAATCACTTGTTTTTATCATCTTTACCTCTTTATACTTTCTTTCCAATGCTGCAGGATGATGGTTATCTTCTTGATGCTCCTGTTTCTGTTGGTGATGGTTTCTCTTTCAGTGGAGGTAATAATAACTAGCTAATGTTCTTTCATTTTCATGATTTTTTTCTGTCATTCTGAAATATTATTGAAATCTTCTATCAGGGAAATATTCAGATGGACCAAATCCAAGTGATGAATGGTTTAAGCAAGGGAAAATGGTAATTATTCATTCCTAATCATTTTTCATACATATCTTCATTTTATCCTATGTTTTTTTTTTTATATCATTAGGTTAAAGCCTATTCAATTCCTGGAACTGGTGAAAAGGCAAAAGATCCAATTTTCGGGCTAACAATGGGGAATAGTTCTCAAGCTAGTGGCGATCGTTTCAGGTAAACTATATGTATCTTCGTATGTCGTTGATTCTCTAACTAATAGCTTTTCACATAAGTTGAAATCAGCTTCTGCACTTTAATTTATTCATATGTTACTAATTGAATATGATTTTACGCAATAGATGGTTTTGTGTTGAAAGCGGAAATGTTGATAATCCTTCTGTCTTACTAATCCATGGCTTCCCTTCACAGGTTAATTTTATTCTGTTTTTGTTTGAAATTGTAGTTATAATCTATTTGTAATGTTTTACATGTCGGTTTTGTGAAAACAATTTGTTTCTAGTTTTGTTGAAGTTATATACATTGAGAAATAACAAATTTACTGACAAATTGGTGCTGCTGTCTAGGCATATTCTTATCGCAAAGTTCTTCCAGTACTCTCAAAGAACTATCATGCTGTAACATTTGATTGGCTAGGTAAACATCACAATGTTTCTATTGGAAATATGTAACTTTAATTTCTTCTCTTTTATTTGTACTTTCGACATTGTAACTTTAATTTCTTCTCTTTTATTTGATTGATACAAATCAAATTAATGAATCTTAGAATTGAAACCATATCACCAATTTATTAACCACTGCAGAAACAGAAACTTCATTGCATTTTCCTTTTCTATTTCAGGATTTGGGTTTTCGGATAAGCCTCAACCCAAATATGGGTTTGACTACACTCTTGACGGTAACTGCTTATGTATTTGGTTGTGCGGTAACATAAATTGATTTTGGATTGAATATGAATTGATTTAGGTATGAATATGTTATTTAAAAGAAAGTTGAACAATAAATTTAACACATAAGCAGTCGCAGAAACAAAAAGCTCTAAATTATAGTTTCAAATTAGAATCAAGTCTAGCGATAAAATTAATTCTACTCTAGAACATCATAACACATGGAAAAATCTTTTTCTTCTTCTAAGCAGAATATGTGGCATCATTGGAATCACTTATTGACGAACTTGGTGTTACTAAAGTCTCACTTGTTGTCCAAGTAAGTTTGGCTTAGTTGATAAGAATAATTGATCTACGTGTTATAACTTATAATAATCTCTTTTTTGATATATCATTTGTCTTGCTTTTTCACAGGGATATTTTTCACCAGTTGTAGTTAAGTATGCCAGAAATCACCAGGAGAAGATTAACAACTTAATACTCATTAATCCACCGGTAGGTTTATTTTTGAGTTGTGTTATTTAGACAGAAAAATTTCAGTATGTAGTTACATTCAGTTGTTGATTAATGAATATAACAAGTTGTCGTCATAAATCGTTAATCAATGATTGAACACCTTGAATGTAGTACTTCTTAACAGTTTGATAACTTGAATTTATCTTTCTTGTTGAATAAGTTAACAGCTCAACACGCCAAGCTTCCACCAACATTGTCCATATTCAGCAACTTTCTGTTAGGTGAAATATTTTCACAGGTATAAAACAATCATAAATACTATTATTCAAGTTTAATACATACTACTCTGGTAGAAATTATAAGCAAATATTATCTTTTCAAGTTCATTGAATAATTGATGAATCTGATCTATATATAGACCTGATACATTAATCATTCAATGAATATGAGAAGGGAATCATTGCTTATAACAGTGGCTAGAGGGTGTACCTTTAAGCATATATTTATAGTTGGATCTAGAAATGTTGACTAAAAGGTTCCATATAATGTGATTCTCTTGTGAGTGATTAGGATCCATTGAGGGCTAGTGACAAAGCTCTAACAAGCTCTGGGCCCTACAAAATGAAAGAAGAAGATGCAATGGTCTATAGAAGACCCTATCTCATATCTGGATCCTCAGGCTTTGCATTGAATGCAATTACCAGAACCATGAAGAAAGACCTCAAGGTGATAACTAAGTAATTAACATATACGCAATGTTGTGTTGTAAGTGGCAGCAATGTTGTGTTGTAAGTGGCAGCTAAGTGACCTTGCTGCTACGATCCACATCGATTCAACTCTTGTCTCTTTGATTCGTATAAAAAGTAAACTAACACGTGTGTATGTTTAATTCATTTTTCTTCAGAGGTATGTAGAGGATATGCAAACAATACTTACCGACAAAAGTTGGAATATTCGAACAACGATATGTTGGGGCCAAAGAGATCGCTGGTTAAGCTACGATGGAGTTGAAGACTTTTGCAAAAGTTCCAATCATAAACTTGTTGAAGTTCCAAGGGTAATTAATTACTTTAGATTCATTTTACTATCATAAACTAGTTCACCACAAAGCTATCTTCATAAATCTTCCTATTCGTGCTCTTTGTAGGCTGGACATCATGCACAGGAAGATTGCGGAGAAGAGCTCGGACAACTTATTTATGGAATATTAAACAAAAAGAACTAAACACGAGTGCGTCATATAAATTTCTAGTATTTTTGAAAACAAACTAAATAAATTACTTCAATTTAAGGCCAAAGTATATATTTATTCAAACACATTATATATTCCAAACACTTGTCTATGTTTTTTTTGAATAATTTTTTTCTTCCAAATATCGAAAATATCGCATTATTTAGATAGACAAAGGACATTTGGAATAGTATGTGTAGCAGCTCCATGAGCATTTCTGCAAAAAGCCGAAGTCTTCTTTCCTGGTTGAGCAGAAACAATTTTGTTTCCATCCAATACAATGCCATGACAACCAGAAGAACTACAATCTAAATCAATGGCTACATCGGTTGCAGAAGTTCCAGTAAATCCTCGATATGTCACAGAACTCACCGACACAGATGTATCCTAACAATATCAACACATACATTATGAAACGTAAAATCGGCTAACTCTGAAATATACGAATAGTGTAGAGTGAAATATATGTACCCGGATAGCAGCATCATATTTTTGATTTATAATTATAGGATTCTTAACATTCACAAGGATGATTTGTTCAAAAGTAATCTGTTTTGCATAACCTGATCCACCCTGCAAAAAAATAGTAAAACATATATAAACATAGATCCATATTTTTACTATAAACATGTATTTAACCTTATTATTAACACTCACTTCAACTGTCTTGATTCTTGCTCCATTTTTAGTTCCAATGAAAGTGCAATTCCGCACATGAACATCGGAAACTTTTTCTGTTGCTCTATTTCTACCGAGGCTACCAACGCTGATTAATTCATTAAATTCATATTTATATGAGATTTGCGAAGAATACAAATACACGCAGAATTCAAAACTTAGTTTAATATTTGAGATAAAATTTTTATAAACCTTATCCCATGACCCGGTCCACAAGTAACTCGAGTAGCATTGATAAAAGTGGAACCGTCATTGACAGCAATACAATCATCACCTGTTCAAAAAAAATATGTCATCATTTTGCAGAAAATGATTGATTCTATAAAATATAATCAATTTTTTTTTTTACAACTTTCGAAGATTTACGTATACAAACATGAATTACCAGATTTTATGTTGGAGTCTTGTATCAAAATATTGGTAGAATGAGAAATGGCAAACCCATCTGTGTTAGGGCTAGTAGCAGGGGAATTAATAGATACACGAGTGAATGTTGCACCATTGCAATGATTAACAGATACATGAGTTTTTGCACTATTGGTGATCTTCAAGTTACGAACATTAAGACCATTGCATGCATGAAAAGACAACACCTGCACCATTAATGTGTGTATCATCAGAGCCGTCTCAAATTTTTGGCAATAATTTAATCCCAACAAAGTTGATACCACGTACATTAGTCCGCCTTACACACCCTCAAAGACAGTCTTATATATCATAGAGTATATTTGTTATAAAATCATACCCCGGGTCGAAAACAAGTTGGGCATTTCCACCAAGTAACACCATTCCCATAGACTTCTCCATCGCCATTGCCATCAACGATAAGTCCGTTTAAATATTCAATCGAAATCAAATTCGCCCCACCTTTCCACCCTTGTTTAGAAGGTGCAACTATTCGCCCTGCAATCTAATCAGAGCGAAAATAAATTTTAAAATTTTTCAATATAAGGGATTTTTGTTCTTTATAGGTAAATTATCTGAGATATCTTTGCACAACTGTTAATTTCGCTGACGTAACGAAATAAAATTGATGTTATATACCTGAATGAGAATTTTAGCATTGCAAGGACCACTAAAATTTACTCTAGTGACCATGAATGATTTTCCAGATGGTATAACTAATGTTGACATGCCTCTTGCTGCACATGCACTACTCCATGCTTTTGAAAATGCCTACATATAATTAATCACAATCTATTAAAACTATAAACTTCTCATAAAGATAGAAAAATTAAATTAAATAAAGAGAAAAAATTCTCATGATGATATAAAAAAAACATGGAAACATATATACTTGTGTATCATCAGATTTGCCATCGCCAATTGCACCATATTTCATCACATTATAAATATCATTTGTGCTTCCAACATTCAACCTTGTACATAGACAAGGTGAAATAAAACCAAAAATTAAAACATAAATGATGAATCCTTGCATGTTGACTAGAATGAAATAAAAGAAGAAGAGAAAATTTAGAGTTACTATGATGATTTGTGATGGCAGTAGAGGAATGGTGCAGTGGTTAAATAGAAAATTAGATGAATGCATTTTATTATGAATATAAAAGACAATAGTGCAATAAAGTAAAGGGGTGTTTTTTATTATAAAATATATCCTAATGGTAAAACATTAAATATTTGAAATAAATATATTTTTTTATTAATAAAAATAATATTTAAATTATTATTATTGTTGCTTTTTTTTCAAGATTGTTGTTTTTGAAATTAATTGCAAGCTTTATTGATTTTTAATCAATGCTGACTTTTTCAAAAAGAGTGAGAGTATCTGAGTTTAATGTGTGTATTTTACATGTTGATATTTCAAATATATATATATATATATATATATATATATATATATATATATATATATATATATATATATATATATATATATATATAAAGTCAAAGAGATTAAATGAAAAAACTATTTCAGCATTTAAAGTGTTAAAGAATACTCCAACTTTCAACAAGAATTAAGAAACATTAAAATAGAACTAAAAACGCAACCAAAAAGATTTTTTTTTAAGAAAAAGAGAAAAAGACATATAGTGGCCGGAATTCTAACTTAACAAGTGAGATGTCTTCCTCTTTTTAAAGGAAAAATCGGGAAGTGTTACCTAATCCCCATTGCTGACAAAATTATCTCTAAGTTCTCGAGTCGGAAAGGATCGTACCTTTCTATGGCTGGTAGAATTATCCTCGTGAAAGTCGTCATTCACAGTATGATTTCTTATTCCATTAACGTTTACTCTTGGCCAGTTTTCATTTTAAAAAACTGGACTTCGTTTGTCGGAATTTCATTTGGGGTGACAACATCAATGATAGAAAGATTTGCATAGTTTGTTGGAAAAATGTTTGTCAGCCTTTTAAGAATGGGGGATTAGGTTTGCGCTCGCTTACGTTTTGAATGAAGCCTCGAATCGTATGCTTTTGGGTGATCTTTTCAACAACAAGGAAGATTGGGCTATCATTCTTAGGCGCCGGACTTTCCGTCCCCGCGGTTTCATTTCGCATCACATACCTTCTTATATTTGGTCTAGTATCAAAGTTGAGATTCCGTGTTCAATTGATAATTCTTGTTGGTCGGTGGGTAATGATCGCAGAATTCATTTTTGGATTGACTTTTGAGATTGCGATCCGCTTATTAAACATACTTCTATGGATTTTCTGCTCCTGAATCACATCAATCTGGATATTGTTATCTCGGATCTTCTGCATCAAAACTGTTGGATCTTCCTTGAGCATTGGGTTTTATTATTTCCTTTCCTGAACATAACCATATTGTCGCAAACACCTCTCAGGAAAATGTCTAGCGACCAAGGTCTCCAACCACCTATAACAAAAAAATAAAGAAGACTTGTCAAATTCGCGATGGACTATGTGACATGTGTATGGTGTCCATATGACATCATATACAGTCAGTGCATCAAGCCTCCTCATCTAATCCACAACAACACTTGGATGTGCCTTCCTGATCTTTTATCTCCTCACTCGTGGGGCGCCAGCAAGGGTATGTTGTACCCTCATGTCACAAATGGTAGGGAAATTCTTGTATATTCAACATTGATAAAAGAACACAAACACAACAAATAATAATTTAGAAATGTTATTCTTAGCAATTAAATAAGAACAAAGCACAAATAAGAATTTCAAGTATATCTAGAATAGACTCAAATAACCATCAAGTTGTCTGGTCTCAAAGGCAGTCACAATCTCAAGTGTTGTATATAGGTTAGTCAATCTAGTGCACCCCCAAGCCCAACTGGTATTGTCGAGTCTACTGAATAACCACATGTATCGAGCATCAATATACACATGAAACTTATCTGCAAAGAGAGTACATGATACTAGATGTAACATTTACACCCTAGCGGCATCTTTATACATTTGTTCCTCCAGGAGCTCGTCGTACTTATCATGAATCTAAGACATCCAAAGGTGGGATCCCCTGTTAAAATCAAACTCCTCTATCAGACGAAAATAAGCCCATTGGTGTAAGATGGGTGTTCAAAGTGAAGGCAAAACTCAATGGTGAAATAATCAATCATAAAGCTTAATTAGTTTCAAAGGGATTTTTGCAAAGAGAAGGCATAAACTTTGAAGAGGTATTTGCACCTATTGCTAGAATTTAAACCATTAGGCTAGTTGTTGGTATTGTGAATAACAATAATTAGTCCATCAATCAAATTGATGTAAAGTATGCGTTTTTTTAACGAACCACTTGAATAAGAAGTTTATGTAAAACAACCTCTGGTTTTGTTGTGAGAAACCAAAAATCAAAGTTCTAAATGTTGAAGAAAGTGTTGTACGGTGTGAAACAAGCTTCAAGAGCTTGGAACAAAAGGATAAATAATTTCTTAAAGGAGATTGACTTCAAGAAGTGTGTATCCGAATATGATGTGTATTAAGATGGATACAAATGAAATGATGAAAATCCTTTGTCTATACGTAGATGATTTGTTGATTATGGGCAGAAATGAAAAATGCATTTCTAATTTCAAGAGTGGGCTTATGAAAGAGTTTGAGATGACCAACTTTGGCCTCATGATATACTTCATTGGCATTGAGTTTGACAAGTCCAAAAAGGGACTGCTCATGCACCAAATAAGGTATGCGCTTGAGATTTTGAAGAAGTTTGAAATGGAACATTGTAATACTTCCATTACTCTGCCTGAACCGAGGCTACAGTTGTCGAAGAATGATGATGAGAAAGATGTTAATCCAACTATGTATAGGAGGCGGATTGGATACTTGCATTAATTGTGTAATATGCGACTGGATTTGGCGTTTAGCAATCAAAAGGATTCTAAGATATGTTAAAGGATCTATTGGTTACAAAGTTCTTTTTTCCTTAATGGACACAAGCAAAAAAAAGTTACAATTTTCTCGGTTTTACCGATTCTAGTTGGTGCAGAGATAAAGATGATAGAAAGTCTACAACTATATACATCTTTATGTTCGATGAAATACCAATTTCATATTGTTCGAAGAAGGAACATGTAGTAGCACTTTCTTCTCGTGAGGCCTACCACATTGTCGCTTCTTTGTGTGTGTGTGTCAAGCCGTGTGGTTAATGAGTCCGTTGAAGGTGCTTGGCAGCAAAAAGGGTGACACTTTAACGCTCATGGTTGATAACGTTTCCGCTGTAAATCTTTCTAAGAACCCAATTGTACATGGGAAGAACAAACACATTTAGACAAATTTTCATTACTTGAGGGAACTTGTTAGTGAAGTAAGGTTGAGATTGAGATATTGTAGAAATGAAGACCAAGTGACAGATTTGTTGACCAAGGGAGTCACAATTGAAGTGTTCAAGAGATTGAAGATGAACATTGGCATGAGAGAATTGGAGAACTTGAATTAAGATGATATCTTATAAGAAATCACATAATTCAAGTGTTGTAATCGATTAATGCACTTTGGTAATCGGTTACATCTATTACTATTTTTAGTTGTTTGAACTAGTGTAATCGATTACTATTTAGGTAATCGATTAAAGGAAGCTAGTTTCATAAACTAATCACTAATCATATACACCTATTTAACATCAGCACATATATAAGATTGGGAAGAACACCCACCCTAATAAAGCATTTATTCATTTTTGAACAAAACCTGAAAATTAACTCCTCATTATTTCTCCTATTGTTTTGCCACCTCATCTAAATAAAAAAATTGAAAGAAAATGTTTATTTTCTGTTACAATTTTCTTTAGTTTGTCCAATAACAATATACACCTCAAATTTTCCAAGTCTTGGCGGTTCACTTTTCCAAGTCTTCTCTCATGCTTGGAATTTTTTCCTCTCCTTCTTTGACCCGTTCCAATTTCCAATTCATATTTCCTTTTATTAACAACAAATCAATCACAAATGAAATATCATCTTGAGGTAACTTCCTTGTTCCATTCTCATCTCAAAGTTTCAAACTTTATATTTATTTATGTCTTTACTTTTTGAATTTTTTTTCTGGGTAGACAAATTTTTCATGTAAGCTTCATTTGATTGTGAAAAATTGAAAATTTATCTTTTCTTATTCATATATGTGTATTTTACTTTAATGGGTTTTTCATGTTTTTGATGTTTTAGTTTCCTTTAAGACCTGGTTGTGTTAGTTTTGTTCTAAAGTTAGGTTTTTTATGCGCCTGTTTTTATTGACTTGCTCTATTTTTTTATGGTTGACTTATTGACTTGGTTTGTGTGAAGTTCTGAACTATGTTTCTGTTATTTTGATTTATTTTTTTCAGGGTGTGTTCTTAGGAGGATTGCTACTTTTTGGTTATTGTTTAGGATTTTGATGAAGATGGTTCTTCTTAGCATCTGGATTTTCAGTTATCATGTTTTTGTTAGTTTCTTGTTACTGATTAGTTCTGGTATAACCTATGGGACTGAAACAGATATCTTCTGTTTGAAAACTATAAAAAATTCGATCCAAGATCCGAATAATTATTTGACATCTTCATGGAATTTCAACGATAAAACTGAAGGGTTTATATGTAGATTTATCGGTGTTGAATGTTGGCATCCTGATGAGAATAGAGTCTTGAATCTTAAGTTATCGAATATGGGACTCAAGGGTCAGTTTCCACGCGGCATTGTTAATTGCTCGAGCTTAACAGGATTAGATCTTTCGATCAATGATTTCTCTGGAACCATTCCAACTGATATATCTTCGCTTCTAAAGTATGGGACATCTCTTGATCTATCTTCAAATGAGTTTTCTGGAGAGATACCTCTTAGTCTTGCGAATTGTGCTTATCTGAATACCCTTAAACTTGATCATAATCAACTTACTGGTCAAATTCCTTTACAATTAGGCACTCTCACACGTCTCAAGACGTTTGATGTATCCGACAATTCTTTGACTGGGCAAGTTCCAAACTTCACCAATGCTAATGTTAATGTTAGTTATGCGAATAATTCTGGTCTTTGTGGATCTCCTGCATTGGGTCCTTGTAAGGTCAAGAAAGAGAAATAGAAAACACTTCTAAACGTTTATGTAATTCATATATATAAAGAGTTGAGAGATTGAGAAATAATTATGTAGAAAATATGTGTTGTTCTTGGGAATTTGAAAGATTATAATCTTTGTAACTCATTTATACTATTTTCTTGTAATTTATTTGTAATCTGTTTTAATAACTTTTGAAGGTATAGTTAATTAGAGAATTGTTCTCTTTCTCATATTAGACCAGGTTGATCATCTTCTCTGTGTATACTATTTTTATCTTTCTCTTACTTGGTATGGATTTATATGCACTATTTACATGTAATTTTATTTATTGAGACCATTTGGTTGATTGTCATTGTTTTTATTTTTTTTATTTTTTTTTCTGTTCTTTTTTCCAATCATCATTGTTCTATGCAAAATTAATATTATTGTTACATTTTTAACGTGAAATTACTGGTGTGACTAACATTTTCAACCTGTACACCATATTCGTTTGTCCTTTTAGTTCAAAACCTGGTGGCTACCTCACTTCAACTTTTTCCTCTAAAAGTTCATTGAGGAATGCTGACTTCACATCAAGTTGGTGCATCTTCCAATTTATGTAAGCTGTTATGGCCACAAACAGGTGTATAAACTTCATTGAATTCTAATCCAGGTCTTTAAAGAAAGCCTCTTGCAACCAACCTTTCTTTGTACTTGGCAATTTTACCATATGTTTTCAACTTTAGTTTGTAAACACACCTTACAGCAATTGCTTTCTTGCCTAAGTTCTCAACTAGTTCCTATGTCTGGTTTTTCTCAATTGCCTTGAACTCAACCATTTAATTTTTAAAATTCTTCAATCAGTTCACCATTTTTCCTGATAACTTGATATGGAAATCTCTCATAGTCATTTAGTCGACTGATGGAGTTCTAGTCCTACTTAATCTTCTCATTCCTTGAGTTTGTGCAGGCACAACTGGTGCAATCAGTTCCTCATCATGCAGAGTAGTTTTGATGTGGCTTGAACTTTCACCTTCTTAGCATTGGATTTTCTAGAATTTGTAGCTAATCCCAACATTTGCTTTCATTAAATTCCACATCGTTGTTGATCACCACCTTTCTCTTAGTTGGTGAGAATAACTTGAAGACACCTGTTGAATGTTATCAAACCATAACCATAGCTTGACTTTTATCATCCAACTTTCTTCTATGTTGTTTAGGAATATGTCTATAGCATTGTGAACCAAAAATCTTGAGATAAACCACACTTGGCTTCAACCTTGACCAAGCTTCATGAAGTGTTTTGTTGTTAAACTTCTATTTTGGAAATTTATTGATGATGTACACTATAGTTGAAGTGACTTCACCCTATAAGTGCTTAGCCCTATTCTTTGTTTTAAGCATGCTTCTAACCATATTCAAGATGCTTGTATTTTTCCTTTTACCAATGTCATTGTGTTGAGGTGTGTATGGTGCCATCACTTCATGATCAACCCCTTCCTTCTCACAAAACTAATCAAGCACAACTGAGGTATAATCACCACCACCATCAGTTCTCAACTTCTTGATGGTGTGTCCAACTTACTTTTCAACCAGCAATTTGAATTTCTTGAATTTGCTAAAAACTTATATTTTCTTTTCCAACAAGTATATTCACAAACGCTTAGTGAATTCATTTATGAAGGTTAAGAAATAACAATTAACTCATAATTATCTTACTTCAAATGAAACACACACATATGAGTGCACAATCTAAACCTTTTGTTGTGAATTTATTGGCAAGTCATGTTTGAACGTCTTCCTAGTCTGTTCGGTTATGCATCATTTCTCACATAAATCCTTTTGCACTTCAATATTTGGAAGTCCGTACACTATCTTCTTCATGTGCATCAAGCTAAAACTCTTAAAATTGAGATGACCATACCTCTGGTGCCAAACCCAATTTTGATCTTCAACCGTGGTTGATGCAAGACACTGATGATCAAGCATATTGATCATAATTTTGAATGTTCTATTTAAAGGTGTACACATGTTGGGTTGGATTGGGTTTGTCCTAACCCATTACCCAATTCGTTCAAACTTCAATGAGTTGGGTTCTTCGTCCAACCCGCAATTTCATTGTCAAAACTGACTCGAAACGACCCGTTCATTTATGTGTTGGGTTGAGTTGGGTTCGCGGATTGTGTTTCAAATAATAAATAAATTTTTATTATTCTTCTCGTCGATTTTAAAAATATGTAACATAACCCAATACAATCATACTAATTTATAACACTAAAATTCGATGAAACAATCATATAATATCTAATAAAATTCATCAACATGACATAACACTTGATAATAATATAAAATTTAAAAAGACACATTATTTTTATAAAATACATAAGTTGGAAATAATACAAAAGAAAATAAGAAACACTTTTTAATATTATAATTACATATATTCATTGGTCTAGTAGTATTATTGGCGGAATATCATTTTTGTGTGGAAAAATTATTGTTATTAGGGAGATTTTAATTTTATATTTTAATTTTTAACAATAATAAAAATAATTACTGAATCCACATAAATGGATTGGGACAACGGGTCCGCGAGTTGCAAAACTTAAATTCAATATTTGAACCAAAACTATGAGTTGTTATTGATTGGGTTAGATATACCTCTAAAAATGTGTTTGAGTAATTTATGGGTTGATTTTGTTTGGGTCAACTGGTTTTTGGGTCGACCCACACCCATGAACACCCCTAGTTATGTTGGTTTACAAAGGTGCCTTTAGGATTAGTCTTGACATTTCATCAAACACCCCGAGTTCCCTTCCTTATAGCCTCATTGTGTAGTTCTTGTCAAGTAATTGACCCAAACTAATCAAGCTACTTTCCATCGAAGGAACATACAAGACATCACCGATGGTTGCTTCATGTTCATCCTTCTTCTTTACCCTAATATTGCCCATTCCTCTTGATGTCACAATGCTATAGTCTGCAAATCGAATTGATCTTTTATTTGATTCATCCAACTTGGTAAGCATGTTCTTGTTACCTATCATATAATTGTTGCAACCTGTGTCAAGGTATGCTTTATCTGAAGGAAAATATGTTGCAACCATCACTAAAACTAGCATGAGAAAGTTGAGCCACACCATTGTCATCACCACTGTCTTTGTTAAAGTAACAATCTCGAGAATAATGACCAAAATTTTGATAATAATAACATTGGATCTCCTTTATGTCATCATTCTTCTTGACTTTCTGATTTTGAATTACACTATTCTTGCTAGTTTTACCCTGACTTCTTAAAACATTACTAACATCAACATCACCATTCAACTACTTCTTCCATTTTCCTTTCACTTTGTTGTTCTTTGAGGAACTTTCTTTCACGTTCTTGAAGAATTTTGTCTGCAAAGCTTGTTCAGACACCTTATATGAATTTTTCTATTTCAACCTCAACTTATGCACTTCAGGAGATGCTTGCAGTTCTCCGGGCTTCATTTCTGATAGATCTTTGATCTCCTCAATGGCCAAAATAATATGATCAACCTTGTAGGAAGAGCTCTCAATATCTTTTCCACTTTCATCTATTCAGAGATATTTTTACCATATGATTTCATCTGATTTGTCAAAGCAATCATCTTTGAGAAGAACTCAACAATAGTTTAATCATCATTCATCTTTAAATTCTCATATTGTTTCCACAAAGATTATAGCTGCACTTTCTTTAATTTTTCATATCCACCATACAACTTCTTGAGAGTGTCCCAAGTCTCCTTGACCGTATCTTGCTAGATAATCGTCTCAAAGATATTTGAATCCACACACTAATGGATCAAGAATAAGCTTTCCATATCTTTCTTGCTCATTTCACGATGAGCAACTCTTTGCGCCTCACATTACTATGAAAAACACATACAATCACGTTTGACAAACATATGTGAGACATAATAACAAGATACACAAAACCAAGATAATAAGGAAGAAGAAGAATACCTTTATGTTTGAAGAACAAGATTGAGGCTATATTGCAGAATATGAAATCTAATGACGAAGAAGAAGAGAGAAAATGTATGCTAGGGTTTTGCTGTGAGAGGTACGACGATACTGTCAAGAAGCAAGAGTTAATTTACTTATATATTGAAAAATAATTTCACCACGGCCGTATTCAAAAACCATGATGAAATGTAATGTCTTTCACAACGGTTGACCTAACCAATCGCGGTGGTAGGTATTTTAATTTTAATATGTATATCATATTATAAGGACACCACTCATTGTAACGAAAAAGTAAAAAAAAAATGGAGATGAAATTCGAACCCTATCACTCCATGAATGTATAACCACGAATGATTATTTTGATCGTAATGCAATATCTTTTCGTAAATATAAAAAAAAAACGCGTCCAAAAATGAGGTAATACCACAGTTAACTGTGAGACCGTTGTAAGTTAATGTTACCAAATGTATGTTTTGTAGTAGTGTCAGTAGGATTTTCCTTTAGTGTCAAGAAACCATCATTCATGGTTTCAAGTACATCTTAGAATCTAAATATTACTTTCATTTGTGCACACCATCTATCATAGTTTACTCCTTTAAAAACTGATGTATTGGCGGTGAATTGGTTGGAGGTAATGGTTAGAGATTGAGGACCAAACCAATGCTCTTCATACCAATTTGTTGGGTAAATTGTGTCTCAAGTTGCATGACAAATAATGATGAGAGAGAAGAAGTATATTGAGAGAGAGTATATTGTAATAGAGTCGATGGAATTAAAATTTTATAAATATATGTTACATCATTTATATATGATCATAATACTAACTAACTTCTAATTAATAACCACATACATAATTAACATTAACCACATGCATAACCATTAATAATCACATGTATAAATATTATTTAACCATTTACTTAACTTATAGTAACTACATACAGAAAACAACATACAAAAAACCAATCACAAATCTAATAGATAAATCATAATTAAATATAAGCATCAATCATATATAATTTTTATAACTATATTAATTTATAAATATTAATATTTTATTTACATCACAAAATAAATTTCAATATATATCGTCGTTAAATATTGCACCATAAACAAGCACACCCACCCTAATAGTGAATTTATTCATTTTTGAACAAAGCATGAAAATTAAGATAAAAAAATCTTAAACAATTGAAAGAAAATGTTGTTTCTTATTTGTTCCTTTGTGTCACAATTTTCTATAGTTTGTCCAATAACAATACACCTCAATTTTTCAACCAAAGGCTATAGTTAGCAAGTGAAGAAGCACTTTCACTTTCACAAGTCTTCGCGGTTCTCTTTTTCCAAGTCTTCTCTCATCTTTGGAATTTTTTGCCTTTCCTTCTTTGACCCGTTCCAATTCCCAATTCACATTTTCTTTTCTGTTTCTTTCTTCAAATATCATCTTGAGAGACTCTCACAGGTAACTTCCCTGTTCCCTTCTCATCTCAAAGTTTCAAACTTTATATTTATTTCTGTCTTTATTTTTTGAATTTCCTTCTGGGTAATGGAAATTTTCATTTCAGCTTTATTGGATTGTGAAAAACCCAGGTGGGTCTTTTACTATTTATGTGAAAAATTGAAAATTTATGTTTTTTTATTCATATATGTGTATTTTACTTTAATGGGTTTCTCATGTTTTTGATGTTTTAGTTTCCTTTAAGACATGGTTGTGTTTGTTTTGTTCTAAAGTTAGGTTTTTTATGCGCCTGTTTTTATTGACTTGCTTTATTTTTTTCATGGTTGACTAATTGACTTGGTTTGTGTGAAGTTCTGAACTTTGTTTCTGTTATTTTGATTTTATTTTTCAGGGTGTGCTCTTTGGAGGATTGTTGTCAGTGCTATGGATACTAATGAATGAGGTTTCTGGATTACTACTTTTTGGTTTGTGTTTAGGGTTTTGATGAAGATGGTTCTTCTAAGTATCTGGATTTTCAGTTATCATGTTTTTGTTAGTTTCTTGTTGCTGTTTAGTTCTGGTATAACCTATGGGACTGAAACTGATATCTTATGTTTGAAAACTATAAAAAATTCGATCCAAGATCCGAATAATTATTTGGCATCTTCATGGAATTTCAACAATAAAACTGAAGGGTTTATATGTAGATTTACCGGTGTTGAATGTTGGCATCCTGATGAGAATAGAGTCTTGAATCTTAAGTTATCGAATATGGGACTCAAGGGTCAGTTTCCTCGCGGCATTGTTAATTGTTCGAGCTTAACAGGATTAGATCTTTCGGTCAATGATCTCTCTGGAACCATTCCAGCTGATATATCTTCGCTTGTAAAGTATGTGACATCTCTTGATCTATCTTCAAATGAGTTTTCTGGAGAGATACCTCTTAGTCTTGCGAATTGTACTTATCTGAATACCCTTAAACTTAATGAGAATCAACTCACCGGTCAAATTCCTCTAGAATTAGGCACTCTCACACGTCTCAAGACGTTTGATGTATCCGACAATTCTTTAACCGGGCAAGTTCCAATTTTCACTGACGGTAAAGTTACTGTAAGTTATGCGAATAATTCTGGTCTTTGTGGATCTTCTTCGTTGGGTAATTGCAAGGCCAAGCCTTCCTCCAATAGTAACACTGCAGTTATAGCAGGAGCTGCTGTTGGTGCAGTGACTCTTGCAGCATTAGGATTGGCCGTTGTTATGTTCTTCTTTGTGCGCCGCGGTTCTTATAGGAAGAAGGAAGAAGATCCTGAAGGAAACAAATGGGCAAGAAGTATTAAAGGAACTAAAGGAATTAAGGTAAGATATATATATATATATATATTGATGCATCATCGCACATGACTCATATGATTACATTCGTTTATCGGAAAAATTTCCATTTTTTAATTACTTTGATGCTACGGTTACTAACTATACTGAATTGTAAATCAGGTGTCTCTATTTGAGAAATCGATTTCGAAAATGAAATTGAGTGATCTCATGAAGGCCACTAACAACTTCAGTAATAGCAATATCATTGGGACGGGAAGAACGGGAACCGTTTACAAAGCTACTCTTGAAGACGGCACAGCATTTATGGTGAAAAGATTGCAGGAATCTCAACACTCCGAGAAAGAATTTATGTCTGAGATGGCGACACTTGGGATTGTCAAACATCGTAATCTTGTTCCTCTTTTAGGGTTTTGTATGGCCAAAAAAGAGAGGCTTTTGGTGTATAAAAACATGCCGAATGGAATGCTTCATGATCAACTACATCCTGCTGCTGGCGAGTGCACCCTCGACTGGCCTTTGAGACTCAAAATCGCTATCGGTGCAGCCAAAGGATTCGCATATCTTCATCATAGCTGCAACCCTCGTATCATTCACCGAAACATAAGTTCTAAGTGCATCTTGTTGGACGCAGAATTCGAGCCCAAGATTTCCGATTTTGGCCTTGCCAGATTGATGAACCCACTCGATACTCATTTGAGTACTTTCGTAAATGGGGAGTTCGGCGATTTCGGTTATGTGGCTCCAGAATATACAAAAACTTTAGTTGCTACACCTAAGGGCGACGTGTTCAGCTTCGGGACCGTGCTTCTCGAGTTGGTCACCGGTGAAAGACCTGCAAGTGTGGCTAAAGCGCCGGAAACTTTTAAAGGAAACCTCGTAGAATGGATTGCCGAGCTTACAACAAACTCGAAACTCCATGATGCCATTGACGAATCGCTAGTTAACAAAGGCGATGATAACGAGCTTTTCCAATTTCTAAAGGTTGCATGCAACTGTGTTTCAGAAACTCCAAAGGAGAGACCAACCATGTTTGAAGTGTATCAGTTCTTAAGAGCTATTGGTAGTAGGTACAATTTCACAACTGAAGATGAAATATTGATACCTGAAGATATTGGTAATGAAAACATGGATGAACTTATTGTTGCTAGAGAAGGAAATAATTGAGAAAAAGGTATGCTGATATATATAATTTATGTGTAATTATCTATTTTATGATTTTGTTGTCCTAAAATAAATGTTAGGTTTTTATATAGTGTTTGAGGATCTATATCCAGTAGTGTGTTATTTATATTGAAATGTCAATATATAAAATCATCAATCATGGATTTATATATAGTTGAGTTGTTTCTTTCTATCCTTGTTTTTATATGATTTCCTTGTTCTTCTGGTAATATCTGTTTCTTTATGGGCCCTTTCACCATGGAAGCTTTGCGTTTTCTTTCAGATCCCAGAATTAGGGATGTCAATGGACAGGGCAGTGATGCATTCTCATCTCATTCTTGCCTTCGAAGCTAATCTTCAATAATAATTCTATTGTTTTTTTTTTTACAATATTTAATTTACACTATTTTGAAATATGATACCTTGAAAACAAAGTATAAATTTTTATGATTAAGAAACAAATAAGGGTATAAAAGATGGTAAAACAAGTAGAACAATAATGATTAATTATAACTGGTATTCTTTATTTTCTCTTTAGATAAGATTACAAGTACTAATAAATAACAAATAACCCTCTTACCCTAATTAGAATTTGTCACACTTATGATGAAATACTAATATGCTATTTTATAATAAAACATGACATACTAAATTAATATGCTTTTTAACAATTACCTATTACAAGCCAACTTAGGGTACAAGCTAACTTAAACAATTGAATATAACAAACATACCCAATTTGACATGCTAATAAACCTAACATTTCTGACAATTGCATGCTTGACCATTCTTAGACTACAACATATACTAATTTGACAACAACATATGAACGACTTTCGATTGCATGCTAAATCTCTATCAATCTGTCGAACCAAAAAGCTACCTTTGATCATACTAGAGTTTAATCCAATATCTCACAAATCTCCACCTTGGAACAAACTCTATATCTAGGAACAAACTAGTTTTCTTCGTGCAGCTTTAACAACTGCATACAGTGGAAAAACTTGCAACTGGGCAATATCTTGGTTATCATATCAGCAACATTATGATATGTTGAAATCTTCAGCACTTGGACTTTTTCACGCTCGATTATCCCTTTGACAAAATGCAACCTCACATCGATGTGTTTGGTTCGTTCATGATAGACTGAATTTTTCGATAGGTGTATTGCACTTTGACTATCACATTTAACAGTGATAACTTGACCTTTAAGTTTTAGCTCATTTACAAAACGTTCAAGCCACAATGCTTCTTTCACAATTTCAGTTAGGGCGATATATTCTGCTTCAGTGGTTGATAAGGCAACAACCTTCAGAAGTGTTTCTTTTCAACTGATTGTTGTGCCAAACATAGTGAACACATATCCAAAAATAGATTTTCTAGAATCTATACAACCTGCATAATCAGAGTCAACATATCCTTCAATTACTTCTTTACTATCTTCACCAAATATTCCATCATAAATTAGGACTCCGTTAAGAAACCCATTTATGTACCTTAAAATCCACTTAAATGCTTGTTAGTGAGTCTTTCTAGGATTCACCATGTACTTGCTTACAAGACTTACTGCATAATTTATGTCGGGTGTAGTACAAACCCTAACATACATCAAAGAACCTATTATATTAGCATATGAAATACTATTCATATAAGCTCTTCCGACGTCAGTATTGGGAAAGTGGGGTGTTACAGTTGGAGTCACAACAGACTTTGAATTTGACATACCAAACTTTTCGAGAATCTTCCGTAGGTATGCCTATTGAGATAAGCATAATTTTGAATGTTTTATATCTCTTTAATGTCAATCCCAATAATCCTAGACGCAACTCCCAAATCCTTCATGTCGAACTCCTTATTGAGTTCAACATTCACCCTCATTACATTTTCAATATTTTTGTTTGTTATTAGAATATCATCCACATAAAGCAACAAAATGACAATATCCTTTCTTTTAGAATTCACTGAGAGAAACTTTCAAATTTCTCTTAAGGTCATGTACATACCTTACGCCAGTCAATAACTTTATTGACCCATCATGGAACTTGAATCTCACAGATCTAATTCATGCAATTTTACATGTTTTATTGTTTCCCAGCAACACTGATCTACCATCTTAATCACATAATTCCTCAAGCACATCTTTATTTGGAGTCATGATCCAAGTGCAACCCGAATCCATGATCAATTCCTTGCAAGAATTATTTCTCGAAACTACCAGTACATCAGATGATTCAAATTCATCTTGAACAATGGTTGAATTCCCATAATCCTTATCACCATAATCTTTTAGGTGTTCAGGGCACACCATTCTTGTATGATCCTCATTCTTATAGTGGTAACACCTAATTCTAGGAGCATCACCACCATAAGACTTTTGTGACGTTTACACTTCTTTTCTCAAACCTGCCAATTTCCCTCAAGAATTTGCCTTTAACGAACAAACTTCACCAACAGATGATGAATTGTGCTCCTTTCGTTCGTTCAAATCCTTATACTACAAGGTTGATTGAACTTCTTCAACGGCCAAAGAATCTATTCCATACAAGAGAATTTATTTGAAATGGGCATGATACTTTGGTAAAGAACACAACAATAACAACACTTGATCTTCATCATCGATACTACCCTTGATATTCTCCAGATCAAGAATTAACTTGTAGAACGTATCCAAATGCTACGTAATATCTTCACTCATCTTGAATGAATACATAGCCTACTTCAGGTACAAACAATTTACCAGAGATTTAGTCATGTACAAACCTTCGAGTTTGCTTCACACACTTGCTTCCGTCTTCTTGTTGAGTGCCAATTATGACTACATTTTCTCATAAAAACTCGACATTTTTCGAACTCTTTTACGTTTTCAATTGTTTAAATCCATAAGTTTGTGTGAAATATCATCATAATTGTGTATGGCTTTGTTTTCCCTTATGTGTTTGCTAGTATGCATGAAAAAGGTCAAGAAATCAAAGAAAATAGACACAAAACCAAGAAAAGGGAGCCAAGCCAAATAAGCCAAATTTTAGCATGCTCGCCCTTGGAAACTAGAAACCGAGCTCACATGGAGAGCTCTGGCGAACCAAAGGTGAGGCAGTTAATTGTAGGGGAAAATGGATGATCGCCCGACGAGGTCTGGCAAACTTGAGGTCGTCGGGCGAGATGTTGGTCGCTGGGCAAGATAAAATATATTCCCCAAGGGCGGTTTGATGATCAAAGGTAGTTGAAGTTCCTAAAAGTAGACTTCATTGGGCGAGCCCTAGCTCGTCGGACGAGACAATGCAAATTTTGATAGATATTTGTATGATCTCTTAGTCACTTTTGGCCAGACTTTAATATCCTCTCATTTCCTTTCACATCAAAACCCTAGAACTCATATTTTGAGCATTATAAGTGATCTTTATTTAATCGGAGCTGGATTCACATCCTTTTCGATTATTCAACTCGAATGCACACTCATCTCATTCTATTTCTTATGAAGCAAGCTACCATGGTTATAGGTAGCTAAACCTCTTGTATCAAAATTAGATGTAATCAATCTTAACTTGTATGTATTTCTTTTGATCTTTTGTATGTGAACAATTTGATAATCAATGTAGATGATAACCTTTGCCTTTATTGCATATTTATGGTTTAAATCATTGTTGAGAAGCATCTTTTAAGTCTTAATCTAAGTTTATCATCTATCAAAGACCAAGTCTAGACATGGAAGTGGAATTTGATATTCACTTTTGATCAATTCATAAATATAATTTGTATCGTTTAATAGGTTGAGACATCGTCGATTAAAAAATACAATAGAAATCGCAATATTGTCTTAGACATGAGTAGTATAAATGAGCGATACATGGTTATGTTAATTATAAATGAATTTCACATGCTTGATTATTAATCAAATACATACAAAATAGCTTGATGAAATCTAGTCTTAATATGCCTTTTTAACCGATAAATCTTTCTAAAACTTTTACTCATTGCAACAAACTCTTATGAATGTTAATGTTACCAAACAAAACTATTTTAAAACCCTTACTTAAGACATAATAAAATGTAGAATGAGAGTAATATCACTTCATTCCCCGTGGAGACGATTAAACATATACCCACTGAAAATACTTTCAACATTTCTCTTGCGAGATCTGTTGGAGAACCTTATCACCAAGGCTCAATATGATGACATTGTGGGTTTTTTCAATCATCATCATCTTCTCCTTCTTTGTTAGGGCATGATCCATCTTCTTTGATCCTTTCAACGCTTCTAAGAAACCCTACAAAACCAGAATAACTTGCATCTTCAAGTGGCATAAACTGAAATCATTCATATCGCTGAATTTCTCAATCTCATATTTCGTTGAAGACATCTTGATCCACGCTCACCACACCAGTTTGTTGTGACAAACGCTACATCAGGAACGAATAAAAAGTATGAAAAAGATTGAGTTTCTTGAACAAACACAAAAAATTCTTTTAGGTTTTCGAAAGAGAGAAGAGGGAAGAAAAACAACAAGAATTGTTTTAAACTTTTTTTTCTATTCACTTTTTCAATTATGACAAA
This sequence comes from Lathyrus aphaca, assembly GCA_963966055.1. NCBI lineage: Eukaryota > Viridiplantae > Streptophyta > Magnoliopsida > Fabales > Fabaceae > Lathyrus > Lathyrus aphaca. The sequence continues at coordinate 15,061,221 of OZ014522.1, forward strand.
AGATTACAAGTGAATAACAACAACCAACACTTAAGTCTCTCTCAACAACATGAAAAAGCATACAAGCTAACTTAATCACTAAGTTAACTTAATCAACAAGCTAACTTATACAATTATATACTTAAACAGACTTTCGACTACATCATACACAATTTTTGTTGAACTAATATTGTTCAGAAAAATAAGTATATTACATGGAATACAGAAGATCTATATCACTTAAATACAAAGTAAACCCATACGATTACAGGCATTAAATATCCAATATATAAAGATTTTAGTTCTTAATTCTGACAAAAGCAACCTAACAAGTCTTAATCATAGACGACGGTAATTGCCGTCATGAGGCAAATCAGGATCTCTTTGTTTCATAAGCCTTCTACTCCAAGCCATTTCATAAGACCCTATATCAAATAGCATATACAGTAATTAGTATGAATTCATAAAAAAGATGGTATTAGTTATTTCATGAATTATTAAAAAAAAGATAAACCGTTTAAACTAGGGCAACTAGCTTACTTGTATGGTGAAGCTGATCAGAAGCACCAGCTAGTTTGATGGTAGATAGTAAAAACAGAAAAAGAAAGAGGGAAAACCAAATAAGGGAGGTTGATTTAGAAGCCATGTGAATTGTAATTGATAGAGAAAAGAATGTTGAGATGTGTGTTAAATAGTCTCTTGTTTCTTTCAGATATAAATTGTTTAGAGCACATAATGAAAGACTAGTTCTAGCTTTGATCAAATAATTGACAAAAGTAACCGTCAAAAGTTTGAATACTAATTCAGTCACACTACGCAAATTCAAACTCAGATCATAGACTAGATCAATGCTCTTGGGTGTTAAAATATTGTCTGAATTATTCTTTAAGATATTTAATTGTAATAATGTGGTTTTTTATATTTTTTTTGTTACAAGTAGGTCCTTTAAATTATTTTAAAATATCAAATTAGTCTCTTAAATTTTTTTTAACACTTTGGTCATTTTTTAAAAAATTCCTTAAAATAAATTGCAAATTCATATATCATTTGAATTTGTTTTTTGCGCATACCACAAATATGCAATCAAATTTATTAAAAAAGTTACAGTTCATGAGAATCAGGTAAAAATGGAAGAAATACATAATGAAAAAATCGTCGCTGATCACGAATATGCAATCAAATTTATTAAAAAAATTACAGTTCATGAGAATCAGGTAAAAATGGACGAAATACATAATGAAAAAATCGTCAATCTGACCAAAATATACAATAAAACGTAAAATTAAATACATATTTATGATTGGCGTGAAAACTAGTTCAAATTATATGAGTTTGCAATTTATTTTAACGAAATATTTAAAAAGAAAAGGACCAAAACGTTATAATTTTATTTTTAAAATAACTTAAAGAACCTATTTGTAGAAAAGAAAAATATAAAAGACTAAATTATTATAATTAAATAACTTAAAGGACCTTATAAATAATTTAATCTAAAATATTTTATTACGTAATTATACTATATTGCAAGTATTTAATTGATTATATTATTTATTTTAAAAAAATTAGTTGTGTTCATGTTTTGGAATTAATTGAAAGATATTAATGTATAATAATAGGGAAAAAATATTCTTACACTCTTTTTTAACATTACACCCTATCTGCATACCTAACACAGATTAATTTCATTTTTTTAATAATTTGTTTTAGCATATGTTTTTGTGCAAGTCCATTTTACTTTGCCGAAACATATATGGTGTAGCATACGGTGTAGGTAAAAACCATGTAAGAATAACACAGTTTATAATAATAATAATAATAATAATAATAATAATAATAATAATATGAGATGTGCTATTCTTACATTGTTTTTAAACTACTAACATACAATGTACAAATGAATCAAATTTAATTTACAACGAGATTAATTAAATGGAATTTTATTAATGAATGAGAGTCTAATATTATATATCTATATAGCAGAAAGAACGTTCAGAAATAACATCTAACACTAAATTAAATTTAAACATTTAAAATGATACAATGTTAGAAAGGGATAAAACCTTAAAATCATACAATGTTAGAAAGAGATAAATCATATGAACATGGAAATTATACAAAAATTTAAAAGAGATGAATTCACTACTTTAGTTAGTTTCAATTTTTATTGTTTGTATTGACTACTTTTATTAATGTTTATTTTACTACATAGTACAATTGCAACTCTGCATTTTATTTACTATTATTTACTTTTTAATTCATAAAATAACTGCAACTTTCCGTAAGTCATGATTTTTTAATGCAACAGTAGAATGAATAAAATAATATTAAAAAGTTGTAACTTTTGCAGAAGTGTGGGACTCCATTGTAGAAGAAAAAACATTTTAAGTTAAAATACAATTTTATGGGGAATAAAAGATTAATATATGAGATAAAAGTTGTGAGAACCAGTATCAATTTTTTGGAATTGTTCTGTTGGCTTCCGTTACCCTAACTTGTGAAATGTAGTTATATATCGAACTGTCACAATTATTGTCAGAATGTAGGTACACTTTTTCGGTTTAGTTGACAGAACAATATACTGAGAACAAATTCAAAATTTCAGGAGGTTTATTGATGTCATCCAAACCCTTTTGATGTAAAAAAAAAGTTTGGCATTTTAGCTTAAAAATTTTGTTAAAAAAAACAGATGATCACATTAGTGAAACTCATAGATGGGGCGAATCCCGAGTTGGCAACAGGTCCCCAAAAGTGAGATATTTTAGGACCAATAGGACAGTTCCAAAATACTTTAAAAACAACCATATGATATCATTTCTACTACATATTATCATTACTAAATTGTATGATTTCAACAAAGTAAATGATCTCATATGACAAACTCCCTGTATGTAAAAACAAATATTTTATACAAAAGCAATATAGTAAGATTGTACCAATTCACACAAAAAACTAACTATCATGTCATTCCACTATAAAATAAAGAGTGAAAAACACTGTCTAGCAACCGCAGACCAATAAAATGAAACTCTTACATAGTTCACTAAACAAGCCCTCCCTCCCAATCTAATTTTTTGTTATCAAAATATTTAATCTAACAAAGTAAACCAGCAACAAGAATAAAACCTTATTCCATTAAGTGGGATAAACTACTTGAGTTAATTGTATAATGTTTACCCATGCAAACCCTTCTCCAGTGTGTGTCTTCGAGTTCAAACACTCTGACTGTTTACAGCCATTACTTAACTGCAAAATATCAAACTAATTCACAATAACGCACAACTTAAATTTGAATAATATCACAAAATAAATTAATTTCTATGCAACTGAAAACTAAAAGTTCAATTGAAACCTTAAGAGTGTGTTTGGATGAAGCATTTTAATGAGGGAAAACAATTTTTTGAAGGAATTTAAAATGACTTGATCAAAATCCATTGTTTGGATAAAAAATATGGAGAATTGTTAAAATGATGTAAATTTATAGAATATTTTATTGATATTAAATTTAAGGAATTTAGAATGACACCAAAAAGTAAAGAATTTCAAATTGTTTCATCACTCTATATAATATGAATGTTAAATTGTTTATCATTAAATTTTCAAATTTTGCAAAATAGTCCTCATATTTTATGAAAATTTAAAATTCACCCCAAAAATTTCCAAAAAATTATTAATAAGTCCCTAATAATTTTCAAATTTTACAAATTGGTCCTTTAAATTTTTAAAAATCACAAATTGGTCTCTATTTATCATATTTTAGATTTGACCCAATTTTTTTAAAAATTATGAAAATTGATCCAATTTATTTAAAATGAATCATTTTAATACTCTATTCAAACAAAAGAATTTAAAATTGAATGAATTCTAATTGAATCATTTGAATTACCTAGAATTTTGAATTCCTTAAAAATTCTTAATTACCCCATCAAAACTTAATTTAAATATTCAACTGAATTAAGATGATTTCACTATCTACCAATTCAATGCAAATGCAATTTTCAAAATTTATGTATTTCATATAATATAAACCCTTATCTCCAATTCCATAAATCCTGCGTAATTGAATAAATTTCAAATTAAAATACAAACCCCAATCCCTAAATCGCATACCAACTTCAACTTACAATACAAACCCTAATCACCAAATGGATTGTTTCCGAGTAAGAATTCAAATAAACTTCAACTAAAAGTAAAACCTAATGACCAATTCAAAAATTTATGTATAATAACTCAAATCAACTGTATTTTGGAAAAATATAAAGATTGAGAAGAATACAAACAACTATCTGTGAAAGAAGACAACGACATTCCTTTGTGGATATGGGTAAGGGAAGAGCAGAACAAAGATGATATTTTTTGATACCCTTAGATGACCAATACAATCAATACAACCAATACAAAATAGATGAACGTTACTTCTTAAAGCTATATATTAAACACGATGTGGCAGTTATAGTCAAATAAAATACTGATGTGACATAGGCTAAGACCTTATACGTCCAACTCATCGTTTTGAGGTTGATTGATGGTAGGAATGCTCCAACATCCAACTCAACTTCAAGTGCTTTATAAATATCAGCACCTATTATTGAACTATGCACATAACCACTTACATATTCTTAAAACAAAAAAAATAAAAATAAAAATGGAGTGGAAAAAAATGGTTGGCATCAGCTTCTTCCTCATTGTTTTCTTAGTTGCTCGTAAGTTTTTTTTATCGTTTTTTATCTAGATTAGATTTAAATTTTTTAGATATATAACTTTATTTTTAGAAAACTAAAAATGCAAGCTACTTTTGATTTTTATTTGATCTCAAAGCAAGCTAAAATTTATCCTATCAATGAAATGAAAACTAACACACCATAAAAAATCTCCAATTCAATAATTTGTGAAGAAAGAATATAAAAGTAAAATAGATCTAAAATGTTTTAATTTTAAATACTGTTGCTTGATTCTTTATGTTTTTTATAATTGATATTATTTATGCTACATTTTCTTTAATATTATTGATATTCCATGTACACATCACATGTGGCTGTTTCTTGTATTATGTTGATTAAAATAATAGTTACACACAATTTAATAATATATTCTTATTAAAAATATTTAAAGGTGATGAAACACCATGGCTAAACATGCAGGTGAATGCATATTATGAGGAATAAAAACATTGTATATGTAAATAATCAAGAAATAAAATCCTTTTCACCCCAATGATCCACAGAGTGTGAAAGGAAAATATTAAAAAAAAAAAATACTTTGCATCCAATAGAGCTATGAAAGGCTGAGATTTCTTCCACCAGCACCACTTGATATGATCAAGGGGCACATGAAAATATTTTGCAACAAAAAAAAATAGTTTAAATAATTTTGTTATACAAAAATATTTTTTTCTTAAAAATTTGTAGTTTTATGAAAATTTATTTTATGGGAAATAAAAATTCTAAAATTTTGTATTTTCCTAGAAAAATAAATATTTTATTTTAAAATAAAAATTGAGTGAGATAGTTAGAGCATATAGGCTAACATTTTTTTTTTTGAAAGGAGCTTAAAACTTATTATTATATAAATGATTTAATTCCAAAAATAAACTAGATCAATCTTTAGAGAGCTTAACAAGTTCCCTTTAAAAAGTGGTAGTATTTTATTTTAACTTTTATTTGCGTCTTGAGGTAATTTTGTAGTTAGAGACGGAGCTAGAAAATTTCAATAGTGGAAACAATGTTACATATAAATTTATATATATTTTTTTAAATAAAAAAATGTATGAAATAATTTATTAATTATAATATTATATTTAAATATATAAATTTTAGATGTAAAATTATAATATATTTTTCAATTGAGTGGACCACAAGCCTACACTTTGGCTAATGTGGCTCTGTCCTGTATGTAGTGTCTTTGTTTTTTGTTGTTGGACTAAATAGGTGATTTCATCCTCATGTAGATTAAAGATTCTTATCTTCCAGTATTTTGGATTATCAATGGGTATGAATTCCCATCTCGTATTTATTTAGAAACCTCTAGTTAGTGTAATTTTTGTCGGATATTCTCGTGGAGACATAGATATGTTAGTTTGGAAGTGAGGATGGTTTTACTTAAGTTTGTCCTGAATGTTATCCTTGTCTTATATATTCTTGCCTCTTTTGAAAATGCATCTAAGATTTTGGAAGAATATTGTGAGCATTAAAAGGAGGATCCTCTGAGGTGGGGTCAAAAGTGGGTTTAAGATCTCTTAGATCAAGTGATATGATGTTTGTAAGCAAAAACATCATGGAGGCCTGGGTGTCAAAGATCTCCTCTTTTTTATTATGACCCTTATGACCTAGTGAAGGTTACGTCTTATCTCGACTAGATCTAGTCTCTAGCACAATATTCTATCTGGAATATATGTTACTCGTTTTGTTACCACCTTGTTCAGGGTAGAGTCGTCAACTTTCACTAAATATCTACCTATTGGAAAAATGTATCTTTTCGTGGTTATGTTGTTGAGGACTCATCTGGTTAGTTTGTGATCAACCTTAGAAAGAAAGCGAGGTATGTTTTTCTTACCTCCTTTTGAGAGGATCCTTGGGTTGGTCACATTCTGCATAGAATTTGATTCCCAATGATTTTTAGTATCTCTAATTAACAAAATTCATTAGTCTGAGAACTCGTAATGTGTAATAATGAGAATATGACAAGGTAGTTTAAGTGGAAGAGAAATCTTTTTGTTTACCAAAATAGATGGTGGACAATCTCATGTATAATATCTCTTAGGGATGTGACCATGTCCTTGGACTCTAATACTTGGTGTGTATGTGTGTGCGTGCCTCTGTGTGCACGCATGCATATATGTGTGTGTGACATTCGAAAGATGACTTATTTTCTTTTGCTTTTGCTTACTTATCTTTCCTTTAGTGTGATTTCCTCTTGAGGTCTTGTCCAACCTTAAGGCATCCGTTTTCCCCCTCATTTGAGATAGTTTGAACCCATCTAAATTAGTTATTTTCTCTTGGAAATTTCTACAAGATAAGGTCCTTACAAAAGATAATTTCCTAAAGCGAAAAGGTCTTAGTTAATTTGGAGGGTGCTCTTTGTTTATAGTGCAAAAGGTTGATTGAGTTAGTTTCTCATTTGGCTGTAACATATGACCTAATAGGATTTGTCTGGTATATGATCAGAAGGTGTTTGGGTTGATGTTTAGTGCTTCCTAGAAATCTTTGTTATCTTTTTATGACCTTTAATGAGTTTATAGTTTTGTCTAATTAAGATTAGGAAAAACATTTTGATGATACGACACTCTATTATGTGATTAATTTGAAAATCCTGGAATGATATCATATTTATAATTTCCTCTACCAGTGTGAAATATGTTGAAGATAATAAAATATGTTATTGGTTTGCAAATGGTACAAGGTAGGTTCATGAGTAACTTGCATGCTTTCTCCGCTGCTTAATAAAAAGTTTCAATTATAATCTATGTTATATATATATATATATATATATATATATATATATATATATATATATATATATATATATATATATATATATATATATATATATATATATATATATATATATATATATATATATATGTGTGTGTGTATGTAAAATTTGTTTGGAAATTGCAGAAGAACAAGTGGTGCAGATGGAGGCAATATGTGAGAAGAAGAGTCGTTTCTTCTATGGTGAATGCAATGATTCAATTGACAATCAACTATGTTCCACTATTTGCCTTATCTTAGAAAAATCAATGGAGGGATCCTGCCAGCATAAAAAATGCATATGTGCCTGTTGAGTATATGAGGGTTATAGTAGAGAGAAAAATAAATAAATTGTGAATTCATCTTATTTTTCTTTGTCATTAGAGAATTAACTAGTATCAAAGAACCAACAATAATTAGTCCAAATTATCAGATTTAAATCACTTAAATAAATAGTTAGGGGCTAGGGGCTTGCTCCTATTTGTTTCCCAATAAGATAACTAAATAAATATTTGTATCAAGGACAATATAGATTATAAACATAAATGTGTTAATAATAATTTTTCTAATAACTCTATTTTTAGACATAAATATTGGAATGCTGCCCTTCCTTTTGATTTTTGGAACTTTAGACAAGGCCACCCTTCACATAATATTCTTCACACTATATGTAAATATAAATATTGATAACACTATAAGAAATTGTTTGATTTAATGAGGGGTATTTGCGTGTGAAAAATCACTCACTAAATTTCTATATTGTTTGGGATTTATTCTCTTGTAATTTATATATTTAAAAACAAAATTTAAAAAGTAAATGGTGTGAAATAACCCCTGAAAATATTAAGGAGAGAGATTTGAATTTTGAAATTGATTATTTGTAAGAGGACATCCCTACCTAATAGTTTCAGAAAATTTTACGAGGGAAAACCCACACAGATTTTGAGACTAATCTAACATTTATCCCGTCACACCTACCTTGTGTCAATCACTTTAATAAAGGTGATTACATTTGCAAGGGCACCCCTAGCCATATATTTTGACCGAATAGAAAGTGATACAAGATTTTTAAAATTCGATGACAACATCAAAGAACAATTGAGAAAGATTGTCTATCCGGAAACCACCAACATGAACCTGCCCTCTCAACCGGTAAAAACAAAAGATGCTCCGAAGAAAATGAAGCCGACGACAAATGTTTCGATTCGTTTTATTTTATTGTTTCGCTTGATAAATAAATGTATGTAATTATTTTTCAATATAAAGAAGTGTAATATATTCAACATTTGTTCATATTGTATCTTAATGCATTTTTTTATCTTTCCCATAACAACATTTCTTGTTTTGTAAAAAAAAAGGTTTTGTTTTGGAACTGGTTTAGGAGAAGTTCGGGAGAAGCATCTTCAGAACAAGATAATAGGGTGCATAACCAGGATATATCTCTGGAATCAACATGCTAGTTATTGAGTGGTCCATATTGATGTATGACTTTTATAAATTAAGGTGCTTTTATGTTATATTTCACACAAACTGAAAATGTCTTAAATAAACATCAATTGGTATGTCGCAAATGTATCCTTTTCCAGCTCTACACCAGGACGAACTTTTAAGCTCATTGATTTCACCTCTCTCAAAGATATCAAAGACGAAATCCACCATCTCATACCTTATGAAAACAATCGAAGGATTGTGAAGCTTGAGTATCGTTCACCGTCGATTGACAATGGAGGGAATATTGAATTCAAAAATTTGAGCTCAAAACGCAAGCAGGTGTAAGGACTTGTGGAATACGTATACCCGTTTCGAAACAAAAGTTTCGCTCGAGTTGGTGTGGGGAGATTCTGAGGGGTCAACGAGAGAGCATTTCTATTTGGGCCACACATTTGTGGGAGACACACCACATATCCACCTAAAACCTTAAGGTGATATGTGTGTGGGTTCTCTCATTTATATAGTGTTCAATCTTCCCCTTTTTAATCAATGTAAGACTTCTTCCTCACACTTCATTCTCAACCGTTGGAAGTGACGATTTTAAGATCGAACGAAGATATTGTGAAGATGTTAAAACTTTCATTTGAATATTTACATAATGTTTTATGTTAAAAAGATCTATGTAAGCCTAATTTTATTTTATAAATCTTAATTTTATTTTGAAAAATTACATATTTTTAATTTTGCTACATATATATCTGTATTACGGAAACATAACTTTGAAAATATTCTAAAGATACTTCTTCGAAATAAAAAATGACCAAATAATAGGATGTCCAAAATAATTTATATTAAATATATATTAAAATGCATTTAAAGATGTATTTCCGGAATTTAAAAATATTTTTAATCTTTCTATAATATATAAGAAACGAAACATATAAAATACGCTAAATAAAATCCTCAGTATTTTATGTTTGTAGTTAAAAAATAATATATTACAAAGAGTTAAATAAAGGAAAAAAAACAGTTACGGGAAAGAAAACTAAATTCAGTGTTTTAAAAATCGGACAGGTCATCAAATCGGTGAGGAGGGTTCTGGATCATTGATTTATTGGTTGAACTACTTGGTCATTGGTCGAATCGCATAATCAAACCGGATTAAATCGGATAATTCGGTTAAATAGACCGGTCTTTATAAGAAAACTATATAAATATAAAATTGATCGAACCGGATGAGTCAGTCTCTACAAAATATAAATAACACTTAAATTTTTAAAAAAATATCATATCATAAATTCACAAGTTCATAATCTAAATTCAAATTTTAAATAAAGGTATCATACATAATAAAATAATATAAAATTACAAAGTCTAATTGCAATATAATTTAATTAAATAGTTTATAACAAAATAACTCAAATGTGTATCAAATTTAATTTGAAGGAGAAAAAATTGTTTCAATGTTGAAATCTTCTTCTTTAATATTAAAATAATTGTATTAAAATCAACCGCATCAGCAATAATTTGTTCGTCAATGATATCATTACTATGTTTTTATATATATATATATATATATATATATATATATATATATATATATATATATATATATATATATATATATATATATATATATATATATATATATATTTAATTTTTTAATTAAAATAATAAAAAAAATAATTTAAAAAAATTACAATTAAACCCCCGATTTGTAAAAACCACCGATTTTTTCGATTTTCCCGATTTATATCGATTTTTACCGATTCGTACCGATTCAATGACATAAACGATCCAACATTCGAACCAGACCGATTATCTGACCTTTTTTTTTTTAAAACATCGTCCAAATCACATAAGCAAAAAAGTAAATTTAATTCTAAAAAATACTATTAATATTCTTTTTCAGTTTATTGAGTATGTGAGGATTTCTCTAGTTTTTAAACTACTGTAGGCCAAATATGTATGTATACTTATCCGTTTATTATATGTTATAAATTAATATTAATATTATATATAAAACTGTGGATGTGGTTTGACTTTTTAAAATATGGTTTTAATTTGAAGACAATATTTTCTCATCATAAATATTTAAATTAGTACCTGGTTTTAAACTACTTGTTTTTAAACGGCCTTTTATGGCTTATTATAAATTGAAATATCAAATATATTCTGGCTTATTATAAATCGAAAGGATCCATACTTTATGGCTTATTTTACGCCTTTGGAGATACAGTAGTTTTTCATATTTCCATTATAAATTAATGAAAGAAAAGATTTGACGAATTATATATATGAAACTATATTATCATTTATTTGTAAATTTTGAATATTAAATCTGTTTGACATTAGCAAAGGTTGTTATTTGCTTAAATTGTATTGTAGACGCCATATCTACGGTTTATTGGCTTTAAATATTTGAAAGATAACTTTTTTTTTTCTTTAATATTTGAATGAGAATTTTTCTTCTTCTTTATTTACAAGAAGCAACTTAGTGCATTTCGTTTATAATAATTGTCTTAATTTAAGTCGTATATATATTTTTAAAGGTGGAACTGTAGCATGAAATTGAAATACACTTGTTAGAGTGTAAGCAATTTGGTTAGTTTGTTGTCTAATAAAACTTATCCCAAAATGGTTACTGGTTTAAATCTTCGTTATGTAAAATTTAAATTTTGGTTAACTGTTTCTAATTCGATTCTTTCATGATTCTCAGGATATCTTGATCTACCTTAAATATATATTCTTTCTTGTCGAATTCATCAAGAGAAATCAAAATTCTGTTAAGGTGAAGTACATACCTGATACCAGTCGATAACTTTATTGACTCATCATGGAACTTGAATGTCATAGATCCAATTCCTGCAAATTTGCAGGCTTTAATGTTTCCCAGTAACACTGATCCACCATCTTGATCACATAACTCCTCAAGCACATATTTGTTTGGAGTCATGTGTCAAGTGCAACCTGAATCCATAATCCATTCCTTGCAAGAATTGTTGCTCGAAACTACCAGGACATCAGATGATTAAAATCATCTTGAATAATGAATGCATTCTCATTATCCTTACTACCATGATTTTTCAAGCATTCAAGACACATATTTCTTGTATGACCCTCCTTCTTACACTGGTAATACCTAATTCCAGAAACATCACCACCATAAGACTTTTGCTGACCTTTATCCTTATTCTTCTCAAATCTTCCATCTTTCTTTAAGAATTTCCCTTTAACGGACAAACCTTCACCAACAGGCGATGGCTTGTGCTCCTTTCGTTCGTTCAAATCCTTAGAGTACAAAACTGAGTGAACTTCTTCAAAGATCAATGAATCTTTTGCATACAAGAAAGTTTCTTTGAAATGGGTATGAGACTTAGGTAAAGAACACAATAATAACAATGTTTGATCTTCATCATTGATACTAACCTCGATATTCTCCAGATCAAAAATTAACTTGTTAAATGTATCCAACTGCTTCGTCAAGACTCTATCTCCAATCATCTTGAATGAATACAAAGTCTGCTTCAGGTATAAACGATTTACCAGAGATTTAGTCATGTACAACCCTTTGAGTTTGCTCCACACACCTGCTACCGTCCTTTCTTTCGAGATCCACCGGAGAAACTTATCACCAAGGCTCGATATAATGACATTGTGGACTTTCTCGGTCATCATCATCTTCTTCGATCTTTTCAACGCTTCTAACAAACCTTATTGAACCATATGGCTTGCGTCTTCGACTCATGCATGCTTAAACAAACTTCGACTTGAAGCTATCCATTTCGAGACTAGAGCTCGACCCAAAATACCACAACTTTCTTTCCCAAACAAAACTCCCTCTCATCATAAAATTACTATCACCAACAAACTTCTTCCAATCAGAGATAAGACGAATGATGTTGAATATAAATTTAAGAAGTGTAAGCCTAACCAAATAATTATTAAAAAATGAGATGAATGACTTGATTATATTTTCTCCTAATACGCTCCACAAACTAGTTTGAAAAATCACATAGTTCGAAGCAATTAGAGGCACACCTTTCCATCAAGGAGAAACATAACATAAATTAGAAACTATACCCCGTAAAAAGGAAGGAATTGTTTTCTCACCATATCTAGACAAAATAATATCACACCATAAATCATAGGCGCTCAAGAATAACCTCCACCGCCATTTATCAAACAACACGAGATTAATCAAACGAAAATCAAAAACACCCAGGCCACCACTCTTATTAGGCTTACAAACATTAGACCACTTAACCCAATAGATTTTAACTTTCTCTTTAACCCCACCTCACAAAAACTTTCTATGAATCTTAACAATCATTTTCCAAACTTATACATACATTTTTAAAGACAAAAAAAAGACATGAATAGAATAGAGAATCAAATTAAGACCACAAATTTGTGATACTAGGATAGAAGTCTCAAAGAATTCAAAGTAATCAAAGGCTCCCAACTCAAGTCTAAATTAAATATTTGTTCTAGATGGATGAAGTAATTCCACAATTTATTTTTCTACAATGTAGTATTTTAAAAACATTACTTATATCATTCATGGTTGAATTAATTCTAACAGTTTCATGGTGCCTATTAGAAGGTAGTTATATTCTCCCTAATTGAAGCCCTTGCCTCCTAGGTTGACCACTCCTTAACTTTTATATTTCATAGTCCTAAACTACTTTGATTCATTTGCTTGTACATGTTAAAAAATAGCATTATGTTTTCTACATGTTGTTGCCTCTCAAAAGTCACAACCAACATACATTGTGAAGTGGTATTGAAGTATATTCAAACATAGGTTAAGGAGTCACATCTAATTCATGGTGATTTTTCAGGTTTATTGAAAGGTTGAAATAATCTTTTGTGATTATCTTTGAAGGGTTCTATAAATATCAAAACCTATAAGCATTATAATATCACATAATTACATATTCTAAAGAGAGAGAGAAAGAAAACAATAATAATGGAGAGGAAAATAATTGTTGGCATGTGCTTCTTCTTCATTGTTTTCTTAATTGCTCGTAAGTCTATATTCTAATATATCTTTTCTTCCATTTTTATACTAATATACTAATTAAAATGCTTTTCATATATAATTTTTGTATTAGAAAATTTAAAATACAAGCTACCTTTAAACTTAAAGTTTTATTTATTTGCAGAAAAACAAGTGATGAAGATTGAGGCATATTGTGAGGAACAAAGTAGTATTTTCACTTATAAATGCAGTGATCCAATTGGAGATAAAATATGTTCCATCATTTGCATTTCAAAAGAAGGTTCAATCGGTGGTTCCTGCAAAAATCTAAGATGCATATGTGACAGTGTTTGTTGAACGTTTCAACTATAAAATGTTAATTTATAGAGATAAATAGATAAATGATAAATAAATAAATAAGTAAATCAATAGCTATAAAACAAATTTATATCTAGCGTTCAATGTCCATATATAAAATAAAGCATAAAGTTTTTAATTATGTTTTTCTAAGAATTGATTATCTTCTCTTTCTGTGAGAATATATAATAATTTATTAATATGGATTAATTACTATTAATATGTGTACCAAGGACAATATAGTTACATGTGGTTTCAATACACTCTAAATATATTTTTAAATTTTTTATAAATTTATGAAAATGCCTCTTTTTTGTTAAAGAAACTTTCAAACATATTATTTATATGATTTCACTCGGAAAAAATATTTATAAAATTTGTTCAAAAATTTATATCGGAGTACTATTAAAACCACAATTCTGAAATAAAAATTCTACAAAAATTATAGAGTAAATTAAAAAAAAAAAACTTATCATTAAGAGAAAAAAATATTTTTAGCTAGGGATTAAATTTAACTCCTCAGTCCCTTACTAATACAAAAATCTCTTCACAAAACAAAAATTTGTGAGGGGAGTTGTCCCCTAGTTAAATAGGATATCACAAATTATTTGTTAGGTGATACCCCTTGCAAATTAGCTTGGGATAAGTCCATCGCAACATGTTATCCATAAATTTTAGTTTGTTGTCCTGTAGGCATAGAAGCAGACGGCGCATACATCTTAGTATTTTGCTAGGGGATAAGTCCTTAGTAAATGCATCTATGTTTTACTTTTTGTGAGGGGCAAAGCCACTAGCACAGTGTGTCAGTAATTTGCTTGGGGCTAAGCCCTTAACAAACAAATATACATTTTGGAAGTTATAAGGGATTAACCTCTCGCAAATTTCTAATTATTTGTGTAGGGATTAACCCCTAGCTAATGTTTACAATATTTTAGCTTGAGATTAACCCCTGCTAAACAGTCACATTTGGCGTGGGATAACCCATTGCAAAATGTAAAACCGCACTGGCACACAAAGCAGCAATGAGCCAATTAGGTCAGACATCTGCGAGGGGACTCCCCATGCTGCTAAACAGACACATTTTACATGGGACAACCACCGCAAAATGAAAAAAAATGCTTTTCCAACAATCATTAAAGTTACTAGCACTCCTAGCACGTGAAGCAATGATGGGACTATTGGGTCAGACATCTGCGAGGGAGCACCCCACACTTTAACAATAGTCACTTTTTGTGTTGATTAGCCCCTCGTAAATTCTAATGCCACTGACACACTTTTCAACGGTCAACATGTTGTTAGGGGATGCCCCTTGCAACACTCAATTTCAAAATTTAAAAATCCCTCCTTTCTTTTGTGAGAGGCATCCCCACATATTGTATATTTTTAATTTTGTTTTTTGTGTTGTGATTTGCGAGGGGTTTATCCCCACAAAACATGTACATTTAGTGAGGGATGATTCACCTCGCAGTTTCCCCTAACTGAATAAGATTTTTCTTGTAGTGTGTGCCCAAAAGTTGATTTATGGACACATTATTCTAGTTTCAATTTCTCATACTGTTACTTGCAGAAAATAGTGCAAGTATGTATCTATAGTAAATATTAAATATTAATATCCGTAGAATTTGTTAGGAGATATTGTGGCAAAGAAAAATATTCGAAAATTTATAAAATTTTATTAAACTTTAGAGAAATATACAGTATATATTTTTATAAACAACTTTGAATTCAAATGAGGGTACTAGCGGTGGTCTAACCCGAATGCAAAAAGACAATCAAACACAATACCAACATACGGTTAAACCTATTTAAAGTAATCAAGAGTGCATTTAAATATATTTATGATTACCAAACATCTTTGATGTAAAATATATTTTAGTGTTGTAATGACACGGGCTTGAACATACTCACCTCAAAGAGGGTTTGGATCAAACACTAAGAAAGAAAACTTATGTTAAAAGGAATTTTTTATTGCATTTTTAGTGGTACTCACACCCATCCATGAAAAATCGTATATGTCTCTTAAATACAAAGATGCACTTTCAAACGTACCAAAAGTTCACACCAAAACACTCCGTAAATGACTCATCCTTATTTTGTCATAAATTAGTAAGAGGATTTTGATCTTTTTGTTCATGGAGTTGTAGTTAAACCATATAGCCTTCATGTTTCCAGGCTTTTCCCCAACTTCCAAGATGTCATTGAACATATCAGAACCATTGTTCAACATACGTACATATTTTGTCATGTTTTCAAGTGTTGAATTTAACAACGTGACTTCCTCTTTTCTAGACATGCATGGTTGAGCCAAGTTTCTATTTTTCCATAATTATGGCACTTATAGTCTTCTTTTGTTTCTCTTATCTCAAGCAAGTTTCTTTCAACTGAGTGAACAAAAGTCTGTATGTTTTAGCTAGTTCTTCTTCTGAGATATCTTCATCACTAGAATCACTACCAAAATCATATTTTCCAATAAAATTCATCACTTTTTTTAGTTATTCCTTCTTCACTTTCATCATCAGACTCAAACCAAGTGATTGACATTCCCTTTTTCAGCTTCTTCAAAAATGTAGGAAATTAAGTTCTAATGTGACAAAAACCTTCACATTGAAAACAATGTACTCCTCTGTCTCTGTTAGGTTTGTCTTCATCTTTGTTCTTGCTCTGGGGACTGGTGTGTAACATATTGTCTTGAACATTTGTCCTCCATTTTTTATCCAGTCTTTTCAAGTCTTTGTTAAAATTCCTACCAACTAGGGCTATAACATCTTATATGCTTTCACATTGATCTTCATCTTCTTCAGTGTTAGATACAAAGGAAATACTTTTGTTTTTCTTTTTCATTTCTATCATGTATTTCCATCTCAAAGGTTTATAAAGGTCCAATGAGTTCACCCACTTTGATGTTGCTTAAGTCGTGTGCTTCTTTAATAGTTGTGACCTTCATATCAAATTTCATAGATAGAGATCTGGAAATTTTTTTGTCCAACTTTTCTTTAGATATCTTTTCTCCTAATACAAAATAAGTGTTGGCAATGTCACGTAGTCTGATGTAGAAGTCAGAGATAAATTCATCTTCATTCATTCTCAAATTCTCAAACTTTGTAGTGAAAAGCTGCAACATTGACATTCTAACCTTGGATGTGCCTTCATGAGCAATTTTAAGAATCTCCAAATCTTCTTTGGCTTTAGTACATTTTCTTATCAATCTAAACATGTTATTGTCCACGGCATTGAAAATAACATTCAAGGCATTGGAATTTCCAAGAGCTTCATCTTCTTCATCATTTTTCCAATCAACTTTAGGCTTTAAGATTGTTGTTGCATCTTCAGAGGTAATTACATGGTATTTTTAATCTTTTTATAACATCCTTCCATGCTTTATTGTCCATGGATTTGAGAAAAACAACTATCTTGCCTTTCCAATAATCATTGTGACATCAAGACATATGGTCTATTGACTTATCATACATCCTTAATGATGTCCATTTGAACATAAAATATCTTTCCTAGATCTCACCCAAACATAACAAGTTGTATGCTTTAATGCCAATTGAAATGTTATTCTTAATGGGACAAATGTTGGACCAAAAGTCTAAGCCAATGTGTTTAACTTCTTAAACCAGAATTGATAGATAATAAAAAATAGAATGATAAATCATAAAGAAAATAAAGAACACAAGAGAATTGTTAATATAGTTCTGTGCAACAACGCCTACATCTGGGGGCATCCAACATAAGAAAGGAAATCCACTCTCAATCACTCTCAATATAATTAGTACAAAGTGTCTTAGATGAACAACCCTTGTTTAAAGCCCCTCTTCTTAATTCTACTAGTGTATTTCTATTTAAGACTCCCCCTAAATATGAGATCCCTCTAACTTTCTCTCAATCACTAACCATGGTGATGAATACAATAAATAGAATATAATTAATTGAATTACAACTCAATTATCAAACCAAACTTTATGCCTTTGGATATGAATGCATGCGCTAGAGTGGTGCACAAACAATAACACAAAAAAAAAGACTCAAAATAGAAACCCTAACACAAAGATATCAAATATTTGTACACACTTCAAACGTTAGGTTTGAGTCTCCTTAAATATCAATGCAATCTTCTGGACTCTTCTCCAATGGGTATAAGATATGAGATAACGTCAAGATTTATAATAGATGCAGTTGAGATTTGATTTTCAAAAGTCTCCACCAAAATAGATTTGAATTTAAATTTTGAATCTCCAAGTAATTAAATTCGATTTGATTCAATCTACTAAACAAATCTAACTAACTTATTGCTAAAAGATAACAACAAATTGCCATTGCACATATCCAAAAAAAATACGCTCACAACAACAACAACATTGATTTGCTGACAAGGATCATATGTTACATATAAGATGGAACATATGGTTTCACATGTTTCATTTTTTCACCAAAACATCTTGTATACTTCATATAATTTTGCATAATACAACCAACTACTTTTTAATGTCAATACACATGTATGTCAAACTATAAATTGTATCATGTTTTTATATACTATTAACCAAAATTGTTTTAGAAACAAATATGTAATCAAAATCAAAATGAGTCCATGTAAAATTATAAAAGGGAAGGATTAGAGAAAGAGTGTCGTTCGAATTTTATGGAGTGGTACTTATTTTGCCGTATAAAAAAAGTTAAAGAAGACAAATTGGGGGTGATTTGGTTAGCTATTATTTGGAGTCTTTGGTTGGTTAAGAATGATGTTTGTTTTCGAATAGAAAAGTGGAATGTCAACAATACGACGTGGGGTATAAAATCTTTGATTTGGAAGTGGTCTTTCTGTGGAGAAATTACACATCCCAATTATAATTTTTACGAGGTTAGAAAAGAATCGTTACTATTTCTTTTGTAATTTGAATTTGTTTGTAATATTTTTTTTTGTCGGGTAAATCTCGTTTTTTGGTTTAAAAAGAATTGAAGAACCCCGAGTTCTCTCTTTTATAATATCTGATTACACAAAAAAAGAGACTTTTTTCGGTCCCCGAAAGTCCTTTCCTTGGGACCAATGATATGCATTTTCCATAGAGTTTTCAAAATACATATTAAAATTTAATAAATATTTTTTAGTTAGAAAGTCAATTTAAAATGAAGTAATAATTGGGTGTGATTTGACTTGCTACAACTTGGAGTTTATGGCTTTTAAGGAATGATGTGTGTTTTCGGAAGGAGAAGTAAAATCTTAATAATACGGTATGAGGTATAAAATCGTTGATATAAAAATAGTTATTTTGTGAAAATATTACTCATTTCATCTAATTTATAATCTCTCATTTTTTATCAAAAATTTCCCATTTTTGTGAAAATAGGTTGGAGGACTCTTAATTCTCCCTTATATTATATCTTATTAAAAAAATAAAATAAGCAATAATGGTAATAAAATAACAAACATATTTAATACAAAATAAATATAATACATGTAGTACGACGACTAGGGACTATAACTACTATACAAAGAAGAACCAGTCTTATGATATGATACAAACTGATATAATAAAGAAGTTAATTCTATTACAAATAAGAAAAACCAATAAACCTGTTATTCTTTGTTTTTCTTTCTAATAAAAGAAACGAAGCATCCATGGAATTGTAATTTAGTAATTGCCACAACAAGGCTCATCATGTGGCTTATTGCTCTTTGAATCTCCTAAGCCAAGTAGCCTTCTACTCCAAGACATTTCATACGACCCTATATCAAAAACCATATACAATAACTAATAGAAAATTATGTATTCTCTTTTTTTTACTTAAGCATTTTTTCACAACAACATGTCTCTTCATACAAAAATTATTTTAACGTAAGTGGGAGTTTAACTTACTTGAATGAAGCTCAGAAGCACTAGCTAGTTTCATTGGTGTTAAAAACACAGAAAGAATGAGGGCAACCCAAATGAGAAAAGATTTTGAAGAAACCATATTGGTTTAGTTTAAGTCTCTATGTTTTCAAGATATCGTAATTTATAGTTCATTTTATTATGCTTAAGTCTTTCATTGTGTCTGACTTAGCTATAATGACCAAGTTTAACTATGCCACTTGAGTTATTTTGAGTTATTTAAAGTCTGACTTAGCTAATCGTAAACTAAATCAAAGATATTGTAAAGGACACGGTCATATATATATATATATATATATATATATATATATATATATATATATATATATATATATATATATATATATATATATATATATATAAAATTTAAAGATTAATTCTAAGTATGAATAATCTGTAGATATTAAAATTATTTTTTAAGATTTTAAACATTGACACATACATAATATTTGAGTTTAGAGTTAAATATGTTTTTAAATCCTATAAATAATTTAAAATTTAGTTTTAGTTCCTAGAACATTTTCATTTAAAGAATCGTCTTTTTTCGTCTCTTGAGTTTATTCCATTTAACTGAAGCCTATGTGGACCGTGACTTGGCAATTTTTTTGTTCAAATAATTAGATAATTACTAATTTCCATGTGTGTAAATAGATTACAAATAATTGGACAATTACTAATTTCATTTAGCACACAAAGGGTATTTTCGTTCTTGCTGAAAACCCTAACTGAGTCCATCGTTTTCTTGTTCAAGTACTAGGTCTGAGCTGAAGGTTCGTTACATACCCCATTCCTTTCTTCTTCAATCGAATGCTTATAGTTGGTTCAACATAGAATTTGTAACACATTGTGTATTTTCGTTTTGGTTGCAGAAATTTGTTTCATTAATATCGTGTTTGCTTTGTGGTCTCAGAATCATCTTGAAAGGTGCATGCTTGTGGTCCCATAATCATTATTATCACATTAACTTTAGATTCTATATTATTGAAGTTTGGTGTATGGTTTGTATTTTACTTGCAGTGTATTTAGTTAATAGGGTTTTCTACATACAAGTGTTATATGTGGGTCCATTGTCAACTATCTTTTTTCCTCCATTGTGTAGGCATGAGTGTATTTAAGGTAGTATTTTACACAAAGGATTGTTTTGTAAAAGACCCAATGTTAAAGTATGAGGGTGGAGAAGTTTACACATTTAATGGTCAAGATCCTGATTATTGGTTTTGAGGTGTGTGATTTAATTAAGAGAATGGATCCTGGGTTTGAATGCAATAATGTTAGAATGTAGTGGAAACATGGTGATGGTAGTTTAGAAATTGATCTACAACCATTTAGGGATGAATGATGCATTTAAGTTTGTTGCCTTTGTTCAAGACTACAAAGGTGAGGTTGAAATATACGCTGAGCCCAAACCAACTAAAGGGGAATCAACATTTATGGAGAATGCAAGGAAAAGGAACAAGGGGGATAAAAGGTGAAGATGATGTTGATTCATGTACTGATGAGGGTTCTAGTGATGAGTATGTGAAGGATATCAAATTTGAAGATAGTGAAGAATAAAGGATGAATGGATTCGATCAAGGTTTTGATGGGGCTTTTGGTGGTCAGCCCACAAACTTACTTGCTGCATATGGTACAGGCTTTAGTGAGGTAGTGAAGATGAGTATATGACTGATGAGCTTGATAGTGGTGATGAAGATGACAGTGGTGATGATAGGCCAAATGTTTTTAGGTTCAATGA
Source organism: Lathyrus aphaca (assembly GCA_963966055.1). Classification (NCBI taxonomy): domain Eukaryota; kingdom Viridiplantae; phylum Streptophyta; class Magnoliopsida; order Fabales; family Fabaceae; genus Lathyrus; species Lathyrus aphaca. Next base: position 15,083,049 of record OZ014522.1, read on the forward strand.
TATAAATGGAATTACAAAGGATTTTAAGTTCAAAGTGGGGATGGAATTTTTATCATTAAAGCATTTCAAGAGTTCTATTTTGGAGCATAATGTATTGAATAGGAGGGAAGTTAGACTTAAGAAAGATGATGCAATGAGATATATGGTGGTTTGCAAGGAAAAATCACATTGTAATTACATTGTTTTATGTAGTAAAGTCTTAACATCAATAACATTTAGAATTAAGACATTGTATGCTAATATAAGTGTGGAAGATAGTTTTCTTAACAAGAGTGACAAAGTTGTTTGAGTTGCAAAAGTATATTGAACCAGTAGTTTGACCGATAACACCCCATCTATTAATGATAGCATCCGAAAGAATGAAACGGTCAATTCTACTCATAGACTTATCATCCCCACTATACCATGAGAATTTCTTCCCTTTGCATGGAATGTCTATTAATAAACTTTCTTCAATGAATTCTGCAAAAGAACTCATTTCTACGTTGTTACCCACCTCCACGCTACCCTTCCTCTCTCTACCACTTTTAACCACATTAAAATGTCCACCAATAATCCATTCGCCATCATTAAACACCTCCTTTAGCTCCAATAATCTATTCCACAACAATTTTTTTTCAAAAACAAAAGAGGAATACACATTCATCACATAATAGATGTTAGACTTTCATAACATTTTAATGCCTAAATAACCGTCTCCTTTGAAACTGAGCAAAACTTCCCCAACACCTTCCCTCCACATCATGAGAATACCACCAGACAAGCCTTCTGAGTTCATGAAAGAGTATCATATGTCAGTGTTACTCCATAAGCTTTTAACTATAGAATCTTGAGTAGTACTAAATTTTGTTTCTTATAACAAAAAGATGTTCGTCTTGCCCTTTAAAATTAAAGAACTTATTCTTCTTTTTTTTAATGGAACTACCACCCTGTTCAAAAAACCGATAATCATTTAACACTGATAAATTTCTCCTTTGACACTACTTTTTCCTCACAATCACGATTCTCCACCGGAATAATGTTTTCAATCCCATCCTTGATACCACCTCCATCCACCACACCAAAGCCTATATTTCCTTCCATAACTTACTTCTCGCATTACCATCCAAGAATTTCCATTGTCTACCATTGTTTCTAAGGATGTAAGAGTTTTCGTGTTGATCTTCATACATTAACATGCTACTGCAACTAGCATTTAAGGTCGATGCAACACAATCACTGTTCCTATCGACCGTATCTAAAGAGACTACCGACCCTGCCACAGGTGCAGACTCACCACTGCTCACTTGTTGTTCCTTACGTTTTCGATTGACCTTCTTCCTTTTCTTTGTACCTCTCTTACTACTGAATTTTGCTGAATTTAATAATGACGTAAACCTCATCTTTTTAGCCTTATCGTTTTTATTAAGAACTGTCAGGGAACAATTAACACAATCAACAAAGGAAATAAGAGAACCCTTCATTTCCTGAACAGGCGCAGGTTGTGAGACGGATTCCCCAACAAGTTGTTTTGTGTCTCTAGTAGTGGCAAGGGCTAGATCAAATGGGCCATCACCACTGTTTTGCTTCGACTTCCCACATAAACTACTCCCAATGTATGCATTCTCGCACTGCATTCCACTGTTACTCTCAAGTCCTCTATCCTGTTCACCACTGTTTGAAGCCAAGGGACCCTTAAAACTCTCTTTAACATAACATACCAGATTTGCAGACCCTTCAGAACCTCTCGCCTTACTGCAACCAACCTTCTCAACAACCACACTCTCCTATTAACACCCTTTAACTTGCTTTCTCCTTGAGTTGAGGAAAAAATTCCAATGTTGTCATCAGATTCAACATTATCTGCTCTCACATTATCCTGCATAAAATCGATTGATCAACCCTCTTCTGATTCAGAAGAGGCTCTACCAGTAATTTGAGGATAAAAAATACCTGCATCAGAATTGTGGGAAACTTGGACATCTTCTCTGATAATCAAAGACATAATCATGTCATCAACATAAACCTTCATCGAATCCGGAATTTTGAACGCCAAAAATTGGGTTCATCTTTTTTATTACAAGGATTTAACTAATATGTACCTAAAAAAATATTAAAACATGAAATCTTGCCTTTTTTTAATAAGTTTAATTAAATATTGCTTCTCTCATCTTATTTTTATAAGAAAAAAATCTACAAATTCATTAAAAATAATAAGGAGTCACCTTTTAAAAAAAAAGTAGTTAATATAAATTAGTAATGCCTTGGCTAAAAGTCAAGAATATAAAAGGGGTCATAAATAATGCAAGGATATATTGAAATATATTCAAATATAATCATGGTGGCTTTTCAAGTTTACTGATGGCTAGAATATTATTTCATGTTCAATTTCAAGAGCTCTATATATGATATACATCACATAATCACTTAAATAATTTTGTTAGAGATTTTTTTTTTGTGACAATGAAGAGGGAAATACTTGTTGGCATGTGTTTCTTTTTCGTTGTTCTCTTAGCTTCTCGTAAGTCTATATTTTAGTTATTTTTTGTTGCACTTTTCTTTAAATTAAAGCTCTTTAACTTTTGAAATAAACTTGTCTTTAACATATATATCAACTTTTGTTTATTGTAGAAGAAGCAGTGGCAATGTTTAAGCAATGTGCGATACCTAGCAAATTCTTCGAAGGTAAATGCAATAATTCATATGACGATGAACAATGTGAGAATATTTGCACTAAAGAAGAACATTCAACAAGAGGGTCATGCAATGAATTTTTTACATGTATTTGTTATCACTGTTGAACTCTTTACTACGATCTTAAATTGTGATTTAGTCTTACAAATTGACCTTCCCAATTTATTTTAATTTTTTTTTAAAGTTTTAATTCTTTTTAATAATCAAATATGAAATGGTAGAGCACAAGGCAAGTTTATAAAGTCCAATACACATTACAAGTTTATAAAGTCCCACCGTCTAACGAATCAAACATAATAGTCAAACTTCACCTATGATTATTTCCAAAAGCTAACCAAACCAAGACAAGAATTTAATATTGAAGAAAATATCATCAATAGAGCTAATAACATTTAACATTAAAGCATTCTTCATCAGCCATAAATTTCCCACTGTTGCCATCCAATTCAAACTCGCATTCGCCCTCTTCACCTTTCTTCTCTCAATCACCTGAAAATCAAAGAAATTCCAGACACAATTAACAGATTCCACAACCTTCATTCACAACCAAATGAAAATTCTCTCTCAAACCTTCTTGCTAACTCTACAACCAAAAAATAATTGAAAAAGAGATTTGTTTTCATCGGAACAAGACGTGCAAACATTGTCATGACTAATATGAATCACTCATCTCTTTGCAAGTTGTAATTTTAAGGCATCACATTCCTCTTGGAAATGTTCCCAATAAGTTGCCACTGGTTGCACTTGTGTATGAACGAATGTACATCTTTGAAGAGGTTAGGCCAATAAAGGCCAGTTTGTAGAATCTTAGCTACAATTTTGAAAGTACTTACATGTCCACCATAGACGAAATAATGACAATGAGTTATAACACTCTTTATCTCATCATCAAGGATACACCTTCGAAAGACTCTATTGGTACCTCTTTTAAAAAGAAGAGGTCCATCCCAATAGTACTACTTAAGATCAGCAAATAATTTTTTTTACACAGATAATTCGTGTTTTGAGGTAACCTATCAGTTGCTATGTAGTTGAAAAAGTGAACATACCAATGTGTTTCATTTTGAATCAACGCAAAAAGTTTGCCATTTAGAAATAAGTCGTCAGGAGGTAATTATTCTTTCCCAATATCAGCCAACTGACTCAAGTGATCATCGACCTCATTTTCAATCCCTTCTTATCTCTTATTTCAATGTCGAACTCCTGTAACAACATCATCCAACAAATCAGCCTAGGCTTGGTGTCCTTCTTAGTAAAAAAGATACCTAATAGGTGTATGTTCAGTGTAAACAATGATCTTCGAACCTACTAAGTTGGAACAGAATTTATCAATTGCAAAGACTACAACTAAAAGCTTTTTACTGTAGAGGCATAACTAATATGTGCCTTATCTATGGTTCTATTGGCATAATAGATGGTATGCATCTTTTTATCCTTCTTTTGTCTTAACATCACGCCTACTACGGAGTCACTGGCATCACACATGATCTCAAATAGTAAACTTTAATCTGGAGGTTGCATAATGGGATTCAAGATCAATGCTTGTTTTAATTTCATGAAGGTATCAAGACATTTTCATCAAACTTAAACTCCATGTCTTTCATCAGTAGCCTGGTTAAGGGCTTTGAAAATTTTGACAAGTCCTTTATAAACGGTGATAAAAGTCTGCATGACCCAAGAAATTTCATAATTCTCTAACAGAAGTAGGAGGCGTTATCTTTTCCATGAACTCTATTTTTTATTTGACAACCTTTATTCCCCTTTAAAACACTAGGTGTCCCAGAACTATTCCCAAATTCACCATGAAATGGCATTTTATTTTCTAATCTAGCACAAGGTATATTCTTACACACCTCTCAAGGAGTTTTTCAAAATATTCTAAACAACCCTAAATGTTGTTCCTATAAATAGAGAAGTCATTATGAATACTTCCATTATATCCTCTAAAAAGTGAAAGAAGACTGACTTCATGAAGCGCTAAAAAGTAGCAGGCACATTACACAGTCCAAAGGGTATTCGTCGGTACACAAATGTACCATAAGAATAATAAATGGTCGTTTTTTCTTGATCACTTATATTGATATGGATATGGAAAAACTTGAATAACTATTTAGATAGCATAAGTGGGAGTGATTCACTAATCTTTCTAACATCTGATTAGTGAACAAAACTGGGAAGATATCCTTTCTCATAGCTTTATTTAAATTTATATCGATTAAGATTCGTCACCATGTTGCAACTGTTGTGGCGACTAATTCATCCTTATATTTTTTTATTACATTCACTCCTCCTTTTTTAGGTACTACTTGGATTGGACTAACCCATTTGTTGTTAGAGATAAATTAAATTATCCATGCTTCTAGGAGTTTCAACACCTCTTTTTTAACAACCTCTCATCTCTCATGTTAGGATTCAATCTCCTTTTAGCTCTCTCGAGGGCTTGTAGTCCTCTTCGAGAAAAAAATTATGCATACTAAAAGAATGGCTTATTTATTTCAGATCGTTGATGGCTTACCTGATGGCTTTCTGATATCTTTTTAAGATGACCAATAGTTTTTCGGGCTCAGTATTTCCTATCCCAGTGTTTGTGATGACTGAATGGTTTAATTCATATTCTAATAACTCATACCTAAGGTTCTATGGGAGTGGTTTAAGTTCCAACTTTGGCTTTTCCTAGATTTCAGTGGGTGTTGTGAGTAACTCGAAGCATTGATCTTGATTACATGGATATTTTTTCCAACAAGTTTTAGTATGACTATGCTTCTTCGTTCTAATAGAAGGTGTTACCAACCAGACACAACTCTAGCCCACCAGTCGGAAGTGGTTCTAATAAATACTTTCAAACACACGTATTTATCATATCGATTTGGAAATAGAAATCACATATGGATGGACTTTTCATGAATTTGGACAAGATAAATTTGACTTTCTCATTACTTAACTCAAAATTAAGTTTCCCTTTCTTAATATCATTTATTGCACTAACAGTAGCCAAAAAGGGTCTTCCTAAGAGGATCGGGATATGCGGATTTTTTTCAATTTCCATGACTACGAAATCACTGGGAATATATAGTTGACCAATTCCAATGGGGACATCTTCCAATATTCCTACCGAGTACTTTATGGACCTATAAGTTAGTTTTAGGGACATTTCTATGGGTTTGTACTCACCAAGATCGATTCGTTTACAGATAGATATGGGCATCAAGCTTATGATGGCCCTAAGGTCACACAAGGATCCATATATGATGGTATTACCAATGACATACAAAATTGAGAAAATTCTCGTGTCTTTCAGCTTTAGAGCTAACTTATTTTGAATGATGCACGATTTCCCTCGTGCCTTCAAGCTTTTGTTTGTTAGACACGATTTCCTTAAAAAAAAATGGCATATAAGAGCATCTGAGATATAGTCATAGTGAATGGAATGTTAATATGGAAATTTTTCAATAGCTCAACAAACTTTCTAAATTTCTCCTCAATCTTTTCTTTTGCGAGTCTTTGTGGGACCATGATTTGAGGATTATATGGAGGAGGAGCTACATATGGCTATTCATTTCATTCCTTAACTACCTCCCTTAAAGGTGGTGTTGGTTCATTCTCTTTAGACTTTCATTCATCTCGCTTATTGGTTGGGGTTTCCATCACTTTTTCACTTTGCAGCATAGGGGCATTTACATGCCCCTTTGGTTTTTGCTTAGGTTGTCCCAGAAAGATTCCGGCTAGGAAAGATGTAGAAGCTTGTTGATGGGTTACTTATGAAATTTGAGTTTCAAGCATTTTGTTGGAAAGATGTAGAAGCTTAAAAAATATTATCCTCAATTTGAGTCCCAGAAACATCATAATGTATAATCTATCTCTTTTAGAGATGAAACCAATCTTTTTTTTTTTTTTTACCGTTGAGAAACAAAAATGGATCCTGAAATACCTTGGCCAATAGAATATTTAACCTATAATCTACTATGTTACTAAAAGTTTAGCTTCATATTAGATGAACTTTCCAATCCGGAGAAATTGAATATCGCATTACAAATGTCATAGAGCCCCTTGAGTCGATTTCAAAGCTACAAATTGTAGCTTCTCAAAAGTCACAACCAACTCACATAGCGAAGTGATATTTAATCAAATATACATACTAAGGGTTTCACAACTTCATATTCAACTCATGTTGGCCTTTTAAGTTGATTGATGGTTGTAACACTATTGTTCCAAGTTCAACTTGAATGACTCTATAAATACAAACATCTATCAATTGACGAGAAAAATGTTCGTATCAATGAAGAGGAAAACTCTTGTTGGCATGTGTTTCTTTCTCATTGTTCTCTTAGCTTCTAGTAAGTCTATATTTTAATATATATCTCTTTTGCATTGTTCTCTAAATGAAATGCTTGAAAATATAGTAATGTGTTTCTTTGGAAATTGTAGAAGAAGCTGTTGCGATATTTAAGCCATGTGCGAAACCTAGCAGATTGTTTGGTGGTAAATGCAAAGGTTCATCTGACAATAAAGAATGTGGAAATGTTTGCACGGGAGAAGAATATTCAGCTAGTGGTTCATGCAATAACTATATGACATGCATTTGTTATCACTGTTGAATATCTTAACTATGACTTTCTATATTATAAATAAGTATCAGTTCAGAACAGTTTTTAGGGATGAGCATATTATTTCTTATAAAGTGTTCAATGTTCGTTTTTCATTCGTAAGAATATTTTAAATGCTTTAGTTAAAATAATATACATTAGTCTTAAAATCTTTTTCTTTTTGGGAAGGATTATTAATAATGTGGACAATTCTACAACTATAAGAAAAATTAATATTAACGAGTAATTTTGCTGAGTGAATTTTTTTTTTCTTTTTATGTATTTTGTATTTTATGGAGTTGTTGTATGTATTTTTACTTTGATTATATGTATATTTATGGATCTTTATATAAAATCTCTTTTATAACACTTAATGAATGTCACATTTGATTTACTATCTATCTTAATGAGTTTGAATTGCTATAGACATATATATACCGTTCGTGTAACGCCCCGTTTTTTATTTTAATTATTATTTGTGAAATAATTGTAAATTGATGTAATTGATTGTGAATTTTGGTGCGTTTTCGTTGTGTTATGTGTATCCGTAGTGAGAGGTAGTGGCCTTTAAAAGTGAATCGTGAGGGTAGTAGGGATGTATGACTAATAATTAGGGGTGGCAAACGGGCATGCCCGCCCCGTTTAGACCCGCCCCGCAAAAGCCCGCAAAAAACGGGGCGGGGCGGGGCGGTCAAAGGTAGTGTTGAGGGCTCATTTTCTAGGACCGCCCCATTTAATTATGGGCATGCGGGCATGCCCGTTATTCATTTTAAAAGAAAAAATAAAATAAAATTCACTCATGATATAATTAAAAAAAAAAAACTCATAAATCCTAATACTACCAATAAAAATAAAATACTATTATTATCCTACATTCAATAATTAAATTTAACAAACCTTAAATATTACAAATTCAACATAAGTTCAACAACACAAATTCATCAAAAATTAAAGATTTCACCACAAATTCAACACCACAATTTCAACAAAAGATAGAAAATAAGTTTAATCTAACATCAAAGTCTCCAAATTCTCTACAACCAAAAAAGATGCACTATGGATTTTATGATCATGGACCATAAATTGATATTATGTGTTTTAAACTCATACCCGCGGGCTACCCGCACCCGCACCGCGCCCGCCCCGTTTTTTTGCGGTGCGGGGCGGGCATACCTACATATTTAGGCTCGGCCCGCAAAAAATGACAGATAAAACGGGCTTTTCCCGCGGGCCGGGCCCGTTTTACCACCCCTATTAATAATATAGAAATTTGTGGTGTGGAGAGTAAAGACTAACTCAATTATTTTAATTTAATATTTGTTAAGGATAGTGTAGAATATATATATATATATATATATATATATATATATATATATATATATATATATATATATATAATTAGAGTTGTGATGAAAATTATTATTGTTGGAATTATTTTATGAGTGGAAATGATAATAAAATATAATGAAAAATAAAATAAATAGAATAAATTGGAATATTAGAAGTGTGGAGAGTGGAAGAGTAATGTGGTAAATTTGTAGGAATAAGTAAGGGTAAAAAAGGCGAATCATATTTAGGGGTATGTAAAGAGTGGAGAATGAAAGTTATTCTCATTATATGTAAAAGTGAAAGAAAGTGGAAGAGAAAGGGAGAAGAGGCTAGGGCGGGAAGAAGGAGAGGAACCCATTGAGGAAGAGGAAAGGCTCATCAATACAAGATAAGGGTGAGATTTCTTTAATCACTCAAGGGTTAATTGGAATTGTTAGGAAGAATCTATAACTAAATGTTTTGAATTGACGAAATTGTTGTATTTGAATTGTTGTGAATAATGTACATGTGATAGATATGGGTTTTAATGACTTAAACTGAGGTTATTGGGGTTAAAAATGCAGTTTAAGGGTGTATAATCATACTGGGAGAAGTGTTGTCATCGCATGAATTTTTGGTTAGTTCGCAGAGCCTTCTCAGCTCGCTCAACGTCGTCCCCTAGACAACTTGATTTTGAATACTTTGAAAAATTCATAACTTTTGAGTCTTAAGTCTGATTGGCTCGTCGTTCGAATTGTTAGAAAGCTAACTTCATGTACTTTATTTTAAAATCATTTTCAATGTTAGATTTCCAACTATTCAACGCGCCGTATATGTTTTTCGTGTAGGTTCCTATATGTTGAAGTGTGAAATGTGGGAGTTAGTAGTAGGAATATGTGTTGTCTTTGTTGCTTATGATGTTGCGTGATGTTGTTGTTGAGTTGTTGTGGCATAACTTGTAAATGCATTAACTTTTGTTTATGTGGTAGTGTGATGGTGTCGTTGAGTTGTTATGACATGTTATGTTAGAGGCATGTATTGGTGAGTTATATGCATGTTTTGTTGATGTTTTATGTGATAAAGTGCAATGCATGATTAAATGATACAAAGATGTGTAGATGTTGTAGTTGCATAGTGATGTATGTTTCGATAAATGCATGTTGAGTGTTGACTGGTATATTGATATGGTGATGAAATGTTATATGCGTTAATTTAGTTGTTGTTGCATGATGTTATTGATTGTGCATTGGAATGTGCATAAGTGGTGGGATGACGAGTCCGAATGGAGTGTTATCGTCTAGCACCCAGCAACAAGATGCATTGCAACATTTCTAGCACCCAGCATTACACACTACAATGTACACATGCATTGCGAGGTGAAAATAACTCAGCAAACTGACATGCTCAGATTCCAAAGTACTACAACAATCACATGGAAATTGAGTCTATATATTAAATTTTTCTTTTCGAATATCCAATTTTTCATTTCCTAGATTCAGCTTGTTATTCTTCTACAAATAATACAAAATTTGCAAAAGCTCACAAAAATTTCAGTCATCTTCTCCATTTCAGTAACAACAAACACACTTCATTTCCATTTTCTTCTTACTAATATTGGGTTGTTTTGGTGTAAATGTGTTTGTTGATGTTTCTATCATTGTTTATGTTATTAATTATAAGATACACAAATTCATTAGCAACTTGTGAAATGATTTTCACCTAGCAACTTGCGAGATCATTTTCTCTCAACAAAGAAGTTGCAACTTAAGTTTTAGCGAGGTGAATGGAACTCATGGATTTTGAACGTTGTGACGTGATTTTGACGTTTACGAGGTGATTAACAATGTCCAAAATATGAATTATCTTTAAATTTAGTTTCATATTAGTATTCTCAACCAATCAAACAATATGATTTAATACCACGTCAAATTATCTTTACATTTAAGGTACCGATACTCAATTTACATCATGAGTATAAAAAATATTTTTTATCACTTTATCCTTTGTAAAAAAGGTTTTGTATCGGAAAAAATCATGAATGAAACCTATTGCAACCCCTGATATACATATATTTTCATGTTAGTCTTCTGAAATACTGATGTCATAGCTTCATATGGAGTATGGACCACATTTTACAGCCTTACCTACAAGCAAATGCCACATAAAACAAAAACAATTTCCTCTTTTTCTCTCAGTTTTCAAATTTTCTGATCACTTGATCGAAAAGCATCACAAGTTTCACCTATTTGAAAATGCATGCTGCAATAACTCTGAATCAATGTATTGTTGTATCCTAAAAGGTATTCACAAATCAGAAAAAGAACCAATAACCTATTTTGTAAATTTTCAAAACACATGCATGCAAGGTTTCTGATATCTATTCAATGTGTCCACAGAAGTTTCTAGTGTCTATAGGAGAGAACAAATGTTCTGAAGAAATTAACTATGGACAAATAAACAAAAATAATTGTTCACTGAAAAAAAATAATCTTACATTCAAATTTCTAAATGAACTCACTTACAATTTCATTTGAGAAGTTGAATTTATGTCTCAATGAAAGACTCATTGAAGTAATTATCAACCTCCCATTTACATGATTCAAAATCCTCTTGAAAATGAAAAGGAATATTATCAACAATGCAAGAACTCTCATTAGAAACCATTGTTGGATTTGGAAGAACATGTTCATTGTAAGAACAAAAAGAACCAAACGACTCATCCAAATATTCTTCTCCTGTTATCTCTCTAATCCATTCTTGCACATTAATCTTTTCACTCCAAGTTTCTGTAAGAGATGAAGAAGATGAACTACAATTATCAACATTTTTCGATTTTCTCTTTGGTTGTTTCTGTTGTGGATGATCCTTCTGCGGCGGTTCGATAATATTTGTAACAGCATCAGCACCTCTATACTCAATGGCAGCCCTATCATAAACCAAAGCAGCTTCTTCCGCAGTATCATAAGTCCCTAACCATCTTCTCCTTCCGAGTCGAGGATCTCGAATCTCCGCCGCCCATCTCCCCCACGGCCGTCTTCGAACGCCGCGAAACTTATGATCAACACCTTTCATAACACATTCACTATCAACATTGTAGTTTTCTCCATCTTCATGTTTCTTCTTATTGATTCTCTTGTTAGAATGAGTGGAACATGTTTGAAATATAATCTCGTTCACTATTTTCTTTGTTTGAACAAAGCTATGTTCTTGTTCATCTTCAGATGATGAAGAATCTGTTGCATATTTATCAGTAAAAGTGATTCTAACAACTTTTGGTGTAGAAGAAGATTTCACAAACTTTGTGGTAACAGTTTTGTGCTCAGTGATTTTTTCTTGCTCCATAGTAGCTACCAAGTGTGTGTATGCATCTAGAGAGACAAAAAGAATATCAAGTTGTAAGGGAATTTTACCAACCTATATAATATTTATACAAAATCAAATAATAAATAAATAAGGTTTTATGAAACATGTACTAGGTAAACTTTTTTTAGAAAATTATTTGCTTTATGACCACGCATGCTTGGCCCCCAAGGAACACGTTTTTATTATATTATCTTTTTTCCTTTAATCTTATGTAATTGAAATTGTTCTTTTGAAAGTCAATATATAATTTTTTTTCCTAATTGACAACAATATAATACACAATATTATTTTTTTAAGCAATGATTCAATAGAAAAGAGGACTAGAGATACTCGAACTCTGATACAAAAGTGGAGAAAAAATATCCGAAAAAATGAAATTAAACACCAATTGACATTTAGGTTAAATGGTGCAAAGGATATCTACAAAACTCATAAAAATTATAATTTGAATACCCAATCTCCCCATTGAAAGTTCATATATTAATATTCCACACTAAGTCATCCAAAACACATATTCCCCTCTATATGAATTACTAGGTTGGCTTTCATTATCCATGTACTTCATGAAATGGACTTATCAGGTTATGTTTCAGAAATGGATCTCTAATTCTTTGTAGTCGTTAATAGATATTCCATATATTTTACGATATTAACAAAATCTTTTCATATGCACAAGGGTTTTGAATCCATTTTTTGAGATAAGTTGATTAAATTGGAGTCGTATATGTCTTAGAAGTTTTTCTTGGGTTTCTTAATTAATGGGATGTAGTTAGATGAGTATTATATATGGTTCTAGGTGTTCTGCAAGTAACTGTGAATTCATATGTGGGTTTGATGTCAAGAGAGCAAAGCAAAATAATCATGAGCATTATCAAATAAGAAAGAAATTAAAATTTATCAAAAAGCCAAGTTAATAAAATACTAAAATTAACATTAGATGACTTGAAGTATTTGAAAGTTTGTCTTATTCAGTGTCTTAATGTAATTTTATTTATTTATGATAAATAATGTGTAATTAAGTGTGAATAGCTCTCAAGGGACTAAAGTTATGCGCGCACACACTTCAAATGATTTTACAAATTCCATTAATTTCAAACTTTTTTAAAATTCAAATTATGACCATTTTCTAATCTATTAGGAAGCATCTTAACCAATTACGAAAGCAAAAACTCACTTTCTATTCGATCAAAACATGTATCTAATCGATTATGGAGCAAACTCGTCACTTAATCAATTAGGAGCATTCTTAATATATTTGGCTCATAATCTAGATGTTTTCTTTCCTAAATAATTAGGTATAATTGATTAGAGAGCGACTCCGACCCATATTCTTTCCTTTCTTAGGGAATAAATTTTATCCTATATAAAGGAGACTTATGCTCTCTTCTAAACACGAAAATCTTATTTTATACTCTTTTCTAAGCTTTTAATTATTCTAGTGTTGAGGGAACGGAAAATCTCAAAGTAAGAGTTGTGTAATTTGATGTTTGATGAGATTGCGTTGTAATTCAAAATCAATAGTATTGGCATCTTGTAACATTGTAATTTATATCAAATTTACAAATTTAAATTGAGTAAAAGCTTGGTGTAAAAAGGTTGTGGGTTGTTCTAGTGATAAGAGTTCAAATAGATTGTACAATTCTTAGGGACTGAAGTATGTCGTATGATTTAAGGTTGAACCACTATAAATCTTGGTGCATACTTTCTAAACTCTTGTATTTTATCTTCCGTGCATAATTTCATACTTCATCTCTATTCTTAAAATTGACAAAATGAAAATAAACCCTTTTATGAAAAGTTTTCAAAATCCATATAATACAATTCACCACCCTCTTCTGTTTGTAGTCACTTAGTTAACACTATTTTCTCCTATCTTTCCTTAATAGTTCTATCCTCCTCCCCAATCTTGATGGGGAAATCTTTTGCAGTCCCTTATTTTTGTTGTGACCATCTCTCTTCATAATCGTGTATCTCTTTGCTAATTTTTTAGTTCATCTAGCATCTCAGAAGGACGTAGGGAAATAGTCTTGGCATAAGACTTGCCACAAACACATGTAAATCCATGCCAAGGTTAGTTTTCTATTTGGACGAGGAAATTGAGATTTTTTTTTAAAGAATATAAAATTATAAGTAATTCAAATAAAATTCTTTTATTTTTAAATTCTTTTATTTTGATGGAGTAATAAAGTAATTCATTATTAAACTTTGGGGATATTTTTATAAATTAAAAAAAAATAGAGCAAATTTAAAATATAAAAAATAGAAACTAATTTACAAGTTTTGAAAATTGAAAAAGAACATTTTGTAATTTTTAAAAATTTGAAGGTATCGATTTATAAAATTTGAAAATTATTAAGAACTTATTTATAATATTTTTAAATATTGGAAGGAGATTTGAAATTGTCGACGAAAACGACGCCGTTTCTCTAAGCCCTATTACCGGTGTGCATCATTCGCATCTATCAAAATCAACTCAGAGAACAGACAAGAAATCCCGCCGCTGCACCGTCCGCCGTCGTTCTCTCTCAGGTAACTCTCCCTACTCCATCTGCACTCAACTTTCATTCTCTGTCGATGTTTTCGCAACATAAACCCTCCACTAACAAATTGCTCTTTTTCAAACCCTAATAATTTGTTCTTTTTATTACAGGTTTATTCTTCGAGTCGTTTTAAGATGGATGAAGATCAAGAGATGGAGAAATTCGGAATGGAGAATGATTTTGAAGGTGGTAGATGGGAAGGTGGTGAGTTTTACTACCGAACGCGTAAAGAGAAACGAACTCAAACCAAAGATGATGTTCTCTATGGAGTTTTTGCTGATTCTGAGGATGACGATGATGATGAGTATTCCAGTAGAAAGCGAAGGAAAGACCGCAATTTCTCGAAGAAACAGGACCTCACTAAACCGGTGAATTTTGTTTCTATTGGAACTTTGCCTAATCAGGATAAGGTTGATGAAATTCCAAAAGAAAAAGAGGAGCAGGATAGTTATAATAGTGAAGATAGGCCTGGGTTAGGGTTAGGTCTTGGTTTTGGGTCTGCTAGTACGTCTGGGTCTGGTTTAGGTTTTAATTTTGGTCGTGGTGCTGCGAATGGTTCTGATGGGAATGGTGATGAGGATGATAATGATAATGGTGATGATAAATTTTTGCCTACTGCGTTTGGGAAGAAGATTAAAGAGGGAGCAATGAGGAGGGAGAAGGAGAGATTGGAGAAGAAGAAGAAGGTGCAGAAGCAGGGGCTGGGTCTAGGTCATGAGGGATCTGTGGATGTTGGGAAATTTGAGAGTCATACGAAGGGAATTGGAATGAAGCTACTGGAGAAGATGGGTTATAAAGGGGGTGGTCTTGGGAAGAATGAGCAGGGTATTTTAAATCCTATTGAGGCGAAATTGAGGGCTAAGAATTCTGGTCTTGGATTTAATGAATCAAAGGAGACTAAAACGCAGTTGCCTGCTTTGCAGACGGAGAAGACTGTGTCGGGAGGAGCCGTGCAGCCTACAGTTGGAAGAACGAAAGAACGCTCCTGGTTAAAGCAGAAGAAGAAAAAGAAAGAAGAGGAAGAGTATGTAACTGCTGAGGAGTTGTTGGCGAGCAAGCAAGAAGAAGATTCAGAGGTTGTTCAGAAGATTTATGATATGAGGGGGCCACAAGTACGAGTGTATACTAATTTGTCTGATTTGAATGCTGAGGAGAAAGCAAAGGAAAAGGATGTCCCCATGCCTGAACTTCAGCATAACATAGCACTAATAGTTAGGTTGGCTGAGGCTGACATCCAAGAGATTGATAGAGATTTGAGGAAAGAGAGGGATATAGCACTTAGTTTGAAAAATGAAAAAGAAAAATTGGAAGCCGAGGCAGCATTTCAAAAGAAACAGCTAAATAATTCTGAGAAAATAATGAGTGTGCTGGACCGAGTCGGAGAAGAGAACACCTTAGGAACACTAACGTTGGATTCCCTTGCTCAATGCTTTAGGGACATGCTCAAAAGATATCCTGAGGACTATAAGTTGTATAACTTGTCATGCATTGCATGCTCATATGCTCTACCTTTGTTTATCAGAGTGTTCCAAGGATGGGACCCTCTTCGAAACCCATCACATGGTTTGGAGTTGGTATCACAGTGGAAGACATTGCTTCAAGGAGATGATTGTGTTGATATATGGGAGACATCATCACCTTTTATTCACTTGGCTTCAGAGGTTGTATTGCCAGCTGTTAGAATATCTGGTATCAATACCTGGCATGCACGGGATCCTGAACCGATGCTGCGGTTTCTGGAGTCATGGGAAAAATTGCTACCTTCTTCAGTTCTTGCTACTATATTAGACAACATAGTCATGCCGAAACTACTGAGTGCAGTTGGTACTTGGGAACCACATCTTGAGACCATTCCTATCCACACATGGGTGCATCCATGGCTGCCTCTGCTTGGGCACAAGCTGGAGGGTATCTACCAGACAATTCGTTTCAAATTGAGTACCGTTCTTGGTGCATGGCACCCAAGTGATGGTTCTGCATATGCTATATTGTCCCCTTGGAAGACTGTATTTGATTCTGATAGTTGGCATCAACTTATGCACCGTTTTATTGTACCAAAGCTGAAGACTGTCTTACAAGATGAATTCCAAGTGAACCCGGCAAGCCAGAATCTCGATCAATTTTATTGGGTAATGAATTGGGCTTCGGCCATTCCAATTCATATGATGGTTGACACGATGGAGACCTTCTTTGCCAAGTGGCTTGCAGTTTTGTATCATTGGTTGTGCTCAAATCCTAACTTTGATGAAGTTACAAAATGGTATTTGGGCTGGAAAGAGCTTTTTCCAAAAGAACTCTTGGCTAATGAAAGTATTCGATACAAGCTCAATTGCGGTCTTGATATGATGAACCAGGCTGTTGAAGGTATGAAAGTGGTGCAACCTGGTTTGAAGGAGAAGATAAGCTATATTAGGGTAAGTGAACAGAGGAAATTTGAGACTCAGCAGAAAGCAGCAGCCTCTGCTCAACAACAGGCTGCTGCAAGCTTGGGCTCTGCTGTCAATTCAGATGGTGTGAATGAAATGAGTGTGAAGGAACTCATTGAGACCTATGCTCGGGATCATGGTTTACTGTTCAAACTTAAACCTGGTAGAATGCACAACGGTCATCAAATATATGGGTTTGGCAATGTCAGCATAATAATCGACTCTCTAAATCAAAAGGTCTATGCCCAAAATGAGGAAACATGGTCTTTAGAAACTCTTGAAAGATTGCTAGAGTTACATAATAAATCCCTCGGTAAAAGACGCTGAGTTCTGAGTTGGCTATGTTAAGTAACATCTCAGTTCTCAGGTACTCTATTTCTTTAGGGTTTGTGTATGAATTATTTTTTCTTGATTTGTTGGCTAAGGATATTGTAGTTTTCTTATGTGTTGTTTCAATATCCAAAATTTTATGAAATTATAGACAGATATTACAGGCAAAATGAAGTCATGCTTTCTCATAATGTTTATTGTTGTTTTGGATTTGAATACATTTAGATAGAGATTGAGGGAACGAACATAGACAATGTCTAATGAATAGTTGGTTCTCTGTGTACGATGACATCAGTTTCATCAAGTGTCATTTGATTCACTGGAGCAAGTTAAAATTTGATTTTTTAAACAAGATTCTAAAGAGTAAAAACCATGTTTATAATCGGAATTTAGACACTCATCTTAGCTTACAGTGCTGCAATCACAACCCTTATTTATAATGTATTTCAGTCCAATTAAATTATTTCTATTGTTTATTTTATTTTTCGTTGCATAACTGGTTCTGGATTTGAGCATTTGTAGTAGTTCCTATATTTCTTGTTTGAGCATCTGCAGTACAGCAGTAGTCTTGGTTCTGAATGACATTATCAGCATTTTTGCATATATGATATTAAAACATCTCCACTTGTGTTCCAAAATCTAATCAACGCAAGATCAAGTGGCTTTTGGTATTGGACGTCTATTTGGTATTTGTGGCTTTTGGTAATGGACGTGTATCTAGTATTTGTGGCTTTTGGTAATGGACGTATATCTGGTAGTTTGTGGCTTTTGGTAATGGACCTCTATCTGGTAGTTTGTTGGTTTTTGTCTCATATTGGTACAAAAAAGTCATTTATGCACTAATTTCTAGGAGAAAATTCTATTAACTTGTTCAATTACCAATGATTTGAAGGCCTCAGGTGACTGAAACAAGAGACATAATTTTTTATATTACTTTAGTCACTCTTTTAACATCCATTAGCTACTTGTATTCTATTTGTTATCAAAATAATGGGAGTATCATCCCAATGTACCTAGTTAAAGAGTGTTTAATTGCAAAATCAGTCGTAATAATTATTTCTGATAACTTCTACCAAGATAACAAAGTGTGTTAGTATTTGAAGAGTTAGTCTAGAGTGGTTGCTGACTAAAATACTGCAAGAGTGTTGAATGGTACCGATGACTTGTTTTCATTATATGGTCCATTTTGTTTCAAGAGAAACCATATGTGTTGGTATTGAAATTTGAAGTTGCATGTGTACTTGTTGCATTACTGTGTCCATGTAGTTATAAACATTGTGAGTCTTGGTGCATTACTGTGTCCATTTAGTTATTAACATTGCAGCTCACAGGAAGCTCAAGGAAACTATATTGAGAAATAATAACTCAAATGCAAAAACTAACATGATGAATATTGTGAAAAAATTGCACTACACTTTAATTCATGAGGTGTTCCTTTAAATTTGGTTATGTAAGTTACTACTTACTATAAATACATCACTCATTGTTTGTGTCAGTTTTTGCAAATCAATTTCACCAGCAAGAGCGACGACGAGACTTCTCCGACTCTTTCTCCAGCGGCGGCGACTCTTCTCTTGTGGTGGTGACCATTCTCCGGTGGCTCTGCGCAATCCTTTCATGCTTCATCTCCATTTCAAAATCGCAGCTTTGCCACTTCGAAATCGTAGCTAACGTAATCTCACTTTCTCTTATGCTTCATCTCCTTCATTCGTTAGATATATCTTTCTGAATTTGCATGTACATTGCTTCTCATTTTGGATCGTGTTAGAATCTAACATTTCAATTTCAAATTGATGCTGAAATTGTGAATTCATCCCGGATGAAATTCAGTTCACATATTAAATTAACAGTCTAGTATGTTTCAGGTCTTGTGTTTACTGGTTTTCTCTCTGTACTTGTGTTTTGTATCTGTACTTGTGTTTTGTATCATGAAGAATTTCTTATCTGTATAAAATGCTTTGTTTATGACTTGTGAAATATACGGTGATTGACAATCTGGCATACTTTTGTATCCTATGTTCTGTTTGTAGAAATTAAGGTGCTTCTATAGATTCCCTTGCACTCTACCTTTTCTGAAAATAACTTGAATGAACAAACAGATAGAGTCTGGTATTCATACATAGAAATAGAAATAAGCCTATAGTCAAGTTAGTATTGTTATTACATTCAATAGAAGTAAACCCCTGGACCATGGTGGTACAATCTTTCAGCTGACCATACTAAATTCCACCGAATGTCTTGCTAGGATAGTGGTGGATTTCGCTAAATTAATGGAGATGGTGGAGCTCTTATGCTAACTTTAATGATTTCCACCACGGTAGTTTTTTCTTGGTGTTCTCTCTCAATTGTAATGCTTATTAGTGTAGTTTGTGTTTGTAGTAGGATTGTCATTTTGGTTGTAATGGGTGTGAAGCCTTGATTGTTTTGGTGTGGCCATATAAAAATGTGCCTCTGAGATTGAGATTGTATTTAGAACTTTGTTTTGGGTATGTCCTTTTTGAAATTAGCATCATAATTGGATTTATGAGTTTTTGTTTAAATAAAACCTCATTTCAAAGTTATGTGAAGCACTTTAATGTCATTATAGTGCAATTATTTTTGGGTTTTAATTCTTACTTGAGTTTTGCAGTGATTTTTCTTTCTACTGTTAAAATTTAGTTTTAGTAATTGTTTTTTTACCCCTGATGGACAAAAATTGATTTCATTTCAATTTGGCTGTGGGAGTTTATAGTTTTATTTTTGGTTTTTCCTTTCTGTTATTGTTGGATTCGACCTTATTTGTTGCGCTGATGATAGCTTTCTTCTGATAACTTATTAACACTACTTTATATTAAAGGTTTGTCTGAAGTCCGACATATGTCAGTCAGTGTATTAAAGGTGTGTATGATGACCGACATATATTAGTGTCACACTGACACATAGTTTCACCCAATTATTTCTATTTTTATAGGCAAGTTCTAATATATGAAAGTCATTTTGATGGGATTATGTATGTAGATCATGTTTATGTTTTTTTTCCTAACTTAACTATGGTTCTATTATGTTGATGTAATGTGAAGACACTAATACGTTACGTGGCACTAATATCCTTTTGAATATTGATATTACATTTTCTTGGTAAACATTATTAATTATGATCACTTTAATTTGTGTGTCAGCTCCTTTATATAAATTAAGATAATTGACATTTATTAGTTTTTTTTTTGTCAAAACAAAACATAAACGTATAATTTTGTTTAAGATAATTACAACAACTATTTACCCTAGAATACGAAGGTATTTTCTAGATTTCAAACCCAATCATAATCATGTGGGGTTAAATCTCATGAATTTTTTAATCCAACTCTTAAGCTATGTTTGAATATAGTAAAAAGAGGAGCGGAACGGAACGCATAGGAATGAAATGAAATGAAATAAAGATATTATTCTAATGTTTGAGTATTTCACGGAACGCATAGGAATGAAACGAAATGAAATAAAGATATTATTCTAATGTTTGAGTATTTCACGGAAGAGAACAATTTTATCATCCTGTCAAAATTGGAGGGTATAAAAATTGATGGAAAGTGATGGAATGAGATGAAATCTATTCATCTGGTTCCGCTCTATTCCATCCATTTTTAATTAATCTAAACAATGAAATTTAAATTTTATACCATTACATCCTATCTTATTTCATTCCATCAATCCAAATATATCATTAGTCACATGACAAATTTTCTTATATGTTTTTTATTTTCGGAGATATATATCCGGATGTAGGGGTGTAAATGGATCAAAAAAACAATTAAACCGATGGTCCAAACCAAATCAAATTGAAAACAAATTGAGTTTTTTGGTTCGGTTTAAAAAACGAATCGAACCAATGTAAACCAAAGTGATTTGGTTTGATTGTCGGTTTTAATTTTTATGAACTGATAAATCGATGAATCGAACTGATGTTTATAATTTTCAATTTAATTTTTTATTTATTTCACTATTAAATCAAATTTTTACACAGAATCCAACTATTCATCACCTCTTTTTAAAGAGCCAACAAATAAAAATTAAATCCTAAATCACACACTAATATCTAAATAGCCGCAGCTGGTTCTATATTTCTACTGCCTTGCCTTCATTCATAGTTTAAATTGTTTTCTTATGATTAATAATAATATTATATTAAATATATATGAATTTATGATATAGTATCATAAAAAAGATAAGTTAAAGTTAACATGCAATCGAAACATTATCTTGAATATATATAATGATACAGTTTTGTTAAAAGCATCAGTTTGTACAAGTTAACATGCAATCAACATATGATACAATATTATCATTTCATTATATATGCCATTGTTAATATATGATCACTTTATTATTATATTTATTATATGTATGCCATTGTTAAATAATGTGTGAATTAATATTGTATTGCAATCGATCGTATCATAAGTGATATAGACATTCCATCATGAATATAGATAAGCACACATTATTAAATAATATCACACATTATAATATTCACATATAGAAAATAAATTATTTATATATAATTCAATAACATCTAGATTATTAAATAATATCGCACATTATAATATTCACATATAGAAAATAAATTATCTATATATAATTCAATAATATCTAGGCATGTTAATACAAAAAATAATTTTATATAAAAAATAATTTTATATTTTAGTATTATTTTTGGATCACATATTTAAGTAAAATATAAAAAATAATTTTATAAAATGGATTTTACTCTTAGTTGTTTATAATTTTGTATTGATTATTTTAATCTTGTGTTTATCTTATTAAATTTTTTCTATATGTAATTTAAAATTTAGGAAAATGGCAAGCGAAAGTGGCACATGAAGCAACACACAAGTTGTTTCTTCTGCAATAAGTGAATCGATCATTCCTCCTACAAATGATATTATTTCAACACAAAGAGAACAATAAGAACCTCAAGCTCAAATACCAACACAAATAGGAACAACTGAAGGTACAATTTCAGAAGATGCACAAGTACTTAAGAGAAAATCTAGTAGATCCCCTTTTAATGATTAGTTATACTTCACAAGGGACAATGATAAAGCTACATGTGTATTTTGTAGCAAAGTTTATGCTTGCAATAGTTCTAAGAATGGAACTACTAACTTGAAGAAACATATTTTAAAGTGTCCTAAAAACCCAAATAGGGAATCTAATAAGAGACAGAAAACAATTTTCCTTGGGAAAGATAATGAAGATGAGCCTAATAGCACTGTTAGTTTTAAACTTGTCGAATTTAGTCAAAAATTAGCACGATTAGCCCTTGCAAAGATGATAATTATGGATGAGCTTAGTTTTAAACATGTCAAAAATGAAGGATTTAAGTATTTTGTTAGTGTGGCTTGTCCTAAATTTAAAGTTCCTACTCGTCTCACTGTTGCTAAAGATTGCATGTTTTTTTATAACGCTGATAAAAAAAGTTGAAGAGCATATTGTCAACAACTAAACAAATGATTTCTCTTACCACTGATTGTTGGACATCTGTACAAAATTTGAATTACATGTGTGTATCTGGTCATTACATTGATGAGGGGTGGAAGTTGAATAAGAAATATTGTGTTTTAATCAGATTTCAGATCATAAGAGGAAAATAATTGATAAGAACTTAGAGGCATGCTTGAAAGAATGAGGGATTAAAAAAGTTTGTTGTGTAACTGTTGATAATGCAAGTACTGATAATGTTGCACTCACATATCTAATTAGAGGAATGAGTAATTGGAATGAGCATACTTTATTAAAAGGATAGTACATGCATATGAGGTGCACGTCACACATTTTAAACTTGTTTGTTGGTGATGGGATGAAAAAAATTGATGAATCAATTAACAAGGATCTTTCATTTGATATTTTGGGTTGGTGGAAAGGAAAATCTACAAAATATTATGTTCTTTCTCGCATGGCTTGAGATATTTAGTTATACCAATGTCTACTCTTTCCTCTAAGTCAGCTTTTAGTATGGGTGGTCGGGTACTTGATCAATTCCTTAGCTGTTTGAATTCCAATATTGTTGAAGCATTGATATGTACCCAAAATTGGATAAGAAAGGACAAGATGTTTGAATTACGAGAACAAATGGATGAAGTGCAACAACTTGAAGAAGGTATGGAAATTTAAAATATTTTTATTGTTTACTTTATTAATGACATTGTCAAACTAATCTAATATAGTTTGTGTGTATGTTTTAAATTTTTAGAAATTGTTGGAATACATCTAACAAGTGTTGATGTTACTAGTGATGAAGTGGCAACCTAATATGAATGAAGCAATCTAAAGTTAAATTTAACTTAATATGTTCAAATTGAAAATAAATTCAATGTTCTAATTCTATTTTTTTTATTTATTTGAATTTATTTTAGGACGGTGAATTGACGATTCAAGTGGGAAAGGAATTTAATTTTTATTTTAGTTTTAATTTTATTTTAGTTTTACTTTGTTATTTGATGGTGGACTAATAAACTTGGTTGTATATTGTATTTGATATGATGGTGAACTTATTTTGGTTATATTAATCATTACCAAGTGCCCACTTTTGAAATTGATGGTCAACATATTTTGGTTGTGTTAGTTAATTCAAAGTGACAATTTTAATATGTGATGATGAAATTATTTTGGTTTAAGAAAATAATAGCAAAAAACACATCGGAAAAAATGAGCAAAAAATACATATGAATATAATGTTTGGAAAAAAAAATTCTAAACCGATCATCCAAACCAAACCAAATCGATTAGTTTGGTTCGGTTTCAATTTTGAAAAACACTAAAAACCGAACCAAACCAAACCGATGGAAGTATTTATGTTTCAGACATTTTTTTAAACAAAAAACCAGTCCAAACCGAACCGATTACACCCCTATCCAGAAGCATCATTCTTTTCCAAATTCTGGTTGTTTTCGGAGGAGATGGATATACAGAAGTATAAATGGTGGGAAAAACTTCAAAAAAATTCAATCCAAGGAAACTTTCATAAATACATCTCTGGAATATCTTAGCGCTAGATTATTCCATAGATGCATTTCCGGAAGGTTTTGCTATATTTTAAATATGCATGATCAGTTCCCCATTACTGTCTTTTCTTCTTCCCCAATCAACTTCACCAATATAAAAAGTATTATATCATTTTTCACTCAAAATCTCCAACTTTTTGGTGCAACAAATCAAAGGGAGCAAGAGAAGACTGGATTCCAGGTAAAAAAATTTAACTTTGTCCACTATATTGCTTGCATTAATCATCAAGCTTTTGTAAAAAAAAGTTATGTTACTTCCGGATGTACATCTCTGGAACGTGTTCATGAAGAACACTTCCGGATGTACATCTACAGAACAATGGTTGTTATCTTTGTTTTGTTTTTCCTGCAGCAGTTTAGTACTTTTTTAATTTTTCTTATTCTTTACAAATAGATATAGTGCACCCGATAACATCTCAAAAGATTTAGTTTCTACAAACGATGTTGTTCTGAAGGTACAGAGGATTGTCGTAAAGACGGTAGATGTCAACGGTAACTTTAATCACAAGCAAGAGGATAACTTTAAATACAAACAACTTTTGGTCGAAGCATTACGATATTGGAGCATCGATTTAAAGACAACATGATTTTTTCTCGGTTGGTAGGCAATGTTTCTCGGACCGAGTTGAACTACATATTTCACGAGGCCAAATGAGCCAAATATGTAGGCTCGAATAGCACAAAGTGTGGTTGTGCTATTGTGAAAACATACGGTCTCCCATGTTCTTGTGTTATTTCAAAAAAGATGAAATTAGGTGAGCCAATAATTAATGATGAAGTTTTCCCTCATTGGAAAAAACTAAAGTTTGATAATGATGGTTACATGGAAGAAGGTAAATCAAATATCTTCATTTTGGCTGAATGGAAAGCGATACAAGAGAGATTTGCAAAGACCGATGGCAACATGAAACTCCACATAAAAGATAATTGAGGAAGATTGCCTTTCCGGAGACAACTGACATGAGACCACCTTCTCAACCTGTAAAGACAAAAGGTGCTCCAAAGAAAGTGAAACCTACACCGAATGATAACCCGACTATCCGATTTTCCTCATATTGTGAGCACATAGACAAACTTTATCCCGACTCATCGACTCCAAAATATCAAAGAAGTGTCATGAAAGGAGCCCGTATAAGCAAATTTCCTCCGACATTGATTCCACCAAAAATTCCATTCATCAGCGAGATGCTGGTTTTTATGAACAAATACATCAACCGTATCGTAAATGTTGAGGGGGATGGTAATTGCGGCTACTGCCTCGTTGCGACATTGCTCGATAAAGGAAAGGATAACCATGCACTTGTCCTTCACCAACTTATCTAAGAGTTGGAGACGAATAAAGAATCGTACACACAGTTGTACAAAAAGAAAGAAATATTCGATGAGGTATATGAATCTCTCGTTCCTTGTTTGAGTGGTCTGATATCGGTGTCAAAATGGATGGCCTTCCCTGAAATGGGTCATCTAATTTAATGCACATATGATAGGGTATGCATTGACTTTACATGCTATAGAATTTTGGAAACGTTTTTTCCACTCTGAAGCGCATCATGTGCATATGATGACTTTCTAAATCAAATCATTTTGTTCAAGTGTACTTGAAATCGGGATGCCCAATATCACCTACATCACTGAAATGAACGAGTCATTCAACCACAAATGCGGAGACGTGGCCATATAATTTTATGGAAAGAATGCAAGAATTTTGGAGATTGAACAACATTGAAAATGAGTCGAATGCAGAAAAGTCCAAAGGGTGTCCACTGATAGATTTATCCGACGATTTTTGTTTTGATTCGTTTTGAACTCTTGTATAATCGGACAACTCATTGTAAATTTTTGATGTGCAATATAATAGTAAATTTTGGTCCATATATGTTGTTTATGTGCCTATTATACACTTATATATATATTGATTTGCTCATACACTTATGGATTTACATTGCTGTTGTTCTGAGCTGAAAATGTATCAACAAAAATTATGTAGATAAACCTATAGAAGTATCTAACGTTCAAACGTTCCAGAGATATATCTCTGGAACCAAAACATTTACACTCGTTCCGTGGATATATCTCCGAAAATAGATGACCAGAAAATGATTGGTCTATATTCATTTAGGTTTTCTATAAAATTAGGGCTTATGTGTTATCTTTCACACAAACACAAACACAAAAATGTCTCAATTGTATGATATCAAGATCTGTTGGTATGTCGCAAGTGTCTCCTACACCGACGACAAAACACGCGGACAGACTTTCAAACTCACCGATTTCACCTCGCTCGACGATAACATCGACAAAATTCACTATCTCCTACCTTACAATGATAAAAGAAAGGTGCGGAAGCTCGAATACCGTTTGCCTTCGGTTGACAACGAATGGAACATCGTGTTCAACAAATTTGAGCTCAAGACTCAAGCAGATGTTAGAGCTATGTGAGATACGTATTTCGGTTTTGAAGTGAAATATCCGTTCGAATTGGAGGCGACTGTAGGAAGAACGGTCGATGAAATCTGGAAGATGTGCAAACATCTACCGAGTTATTGAAATTTAGTATTTAATTTTATGTTAAAATCATCAATGCAATGTCTATTTTATTTTATGAATGTTGAATTTGTAGTTGCTATGTTTATTTTTTTGATATTGTCTCTGGTTTTATTCCGCAAGTATACATAAGGAAAACTTCCATAGATCCATCTACGAAATTAATAAAAATAAAATAAAAAAGTTGATTTCGAATATAAATCTCTGAAAACAGGAAGTATATTTTTGAATGTACGCATGTTGCCTAAGAATCTCAAAAGGTAGGATAAGAAATTCTCTAAATCTCTTAAAAAGAGTTTTACCGCACACAGTCGTATGTAGAGGATACTAAATTATATGACAACTATTTAAGTTTGTCAAGCTATTATCAAATCTTATTCCATTAAATTACAATTATTCAAGAGAATTAGTAACAAAATATTTGATGACCTTTGAAAACAATAAATAATTAGTGAAAACATTTGTATATAGATTAAAGGAAGTATATTCATTCACATGAAAAGAAACAACAAAAAAGAACTTCATATGGTAAATGGCAAATATTTTTCTGAAGTATAACAAAAGAAAAGTCGTGAATGAATATTTTGGGGTGCAAAAGTCAAAATCTATGATGAATTATAAATCAAATTTAATTAGATGGATATTTTGGGGTGCAAAAGTCAAAATCTATTATCAATTACAAATCAAATTTAATTAGATAGAAACTTTGGGGTGCAAAAGTCAAAATCTATGATGAATTAAATATCAAAATTAAATTTGTTAAATATGTTTGTATTTTGTTTGTTCATATGAAGATCTAAAACATTGATTTGAGGTTAGGCTTATATACTTTTGTAAACAATATTACTTAGTATTATTTGATTTTGTAAACAACATTGATTTGGTTATGCTAATTACATTCTCTTTTTAACACTCACTCTTTCATTATATAAAATATGTGTGAGTTTTACTATTTTATATAGGATCTATTTCAAAACGAGAGTCTTATACATGTTTCAACCAATAAAATATTTAAGAAAATATTAAAAAGAGATTGTTGTTAGCACTTCTCTATCTTGAATACAAATCTTAAGAAAAGAACAAATCTGTTTTAAAAAAATAATTATTTTAATTTTTATTTCATTTGAACACAAATATTTTCAAATAAAACATACATTTTTAAACTCTTAATGAACGAGGGCCCTCAAAGACACTAAGCTTTATCCATAAATAAATATATAATTTTTTGATTCTTTATTAAAAATTATAATAAATACAAAAATATTTTTATTAATTATTCTTATATTTATCACTATTATAAATATAATGTAAAATTAATATTTTTGAAGTAATGTACATTGTATCAATTCATAGAATTAAATAAAATATATATTTCCTTGAAAATGGAAAAATAACTTTTTAATAATGATATTTATATGTCATAGGTACTCCCTCGTCTTATAATAGATGTCTCTTTGAGATTTTCACACTTTTTAAGATAATAATTAATTGTATCAATTTCAATAATAAAATGAATATCATTTATTAAAATAATCTAATTAATAATAGATAGTGAAATAGTTATATGAATTAAAATACAATAAATAAAGATAAATTAATAAAAAATAAATAATAAATATCAAATTAATAATCTAAATAAACAAATAATTTGAAACAAATAAGAATAAGAAATGCAACGTCTATTTTGAGATGGAGGAAGTATTAAAGTACATTTCTTACTAACTTTAATTAATCGTGATTATTAGTTAGAGTATAATTAATCATTATTTTTGTTTTCTTTTCCTCTCTTCCAACACTTTCTCTCTCTGCCCCCGTCACAACAACAACACATCTCAGATTTTTCCTCCTCCGTTTCTCTCTTTCGATTTTGCTTCTCCAGACGCAACAACGTTGTACTTGCTGTCGGTGGTGAGTCCCTGCTTTTGATTTTTGTTTTTTGTTTTGATGTTCTCTGATTCTTTGGTATCTCAAAACTTGTTTTTTTTTCAGCATTATAGAGTTGTTAATCTTTTGAAATTGGAAAAAGATGCTCTTTTGTTGATTTTTGTGTTATCAGTGAGGTGAAATGAATCAAATTTGATACCTCTGCTAGTTTATGTATGTGGATGTCATGAATCATGATAGTGTGGTGTGATTGTTGTTATTTGATTGAGTTGTTTGTTTGTTTGTATGCCAACTGATTGAGCAATGTCCTCAATTAGTTAGTTACTCGTTTGTTTGCTGTATAGACCTACAAACCATCGACGAAAACGCCGATACCGACACTAGACACTCTTAATAATTTGAGAAAATGGAAGTTATTCAATGTAACTATACGACACTGACACATGTCACACACCGGACACACCTTCAGCTAAATTGGTATAGATTGCTATGATGTTTGCGTAATTGGATTCCTTGCAGTTAGTCCGTTCACGCATTTGAAGAATTAGTGACTGCTTGATCAAGATATGATGATCGAGAGAAATACAGATTTTAATTTTATCATAATTTTGAAATTCACAACTTAAAATAGAATCGTCTGATTTTGATCAAACGGTCACTAATAATACCCCAAATGCGTGAATGCATGTACTATGACTGCAGGGAATCTGCATCAGATGTTTGCTAGTGGAATAAGATATTATGTCTACCTTGACTTTTTTTTATATGCTAAGTAGCATGTTTTTAATCAACAAATTTCTCTTGGTTCTTGGAAAAGTTGCTAACTCCATGGTATCCGTTTCATCTTGAAGCATCCTCCAGTAAGGATTGACTCATGCAAAAACCTTGATTTGGACCTGAATAAGGGGATGATAAAAAAAGACGAAATGCAGAAGTTTATTGGAAAATTCAACTATGATTCAATTACAAGCTGTTTATAAGAGGACCTTGTGCAAGCCATTCTATGTCTTCTGTTAAAAGCCCTTCGCGCGGGCTTAAAAATGATGAGATTCAGGGTCAAGCCTCTGAAATTCTAGGCAGGTAATACATACAAAACGAAGTTGTGTTTTTTTTTCTTTGTAATGTTAGCTTTCACTTTGGATGTCAATACTCCCTCTGGTTCTGAATAAAGGGGTAACACAGTGCACGGGGCTCCCGCATAGCTGGCTCTGGGGGGTCAGATGTACGCAGCCTTACCCCTGTTTTTATAACAGAGAGGCTGTTTCCAGCAGGGATCGATCCCTTGACCCCAGGGTCGCAATGTAACAACCTTACCGTTGAACCAAGGCTACCCCTTCCTCTGGTTCTGAATAAGGAAAAAAAAAAAGAAGAGTAGCAAAATCAAACTACAATCAGAGAGTATGTTTTCGGTTTTAAGATATATACTTTTAAGAAAACAATGAAACAGGAAAATTTATTAGTTATAACTATAACATTGTAAACAGACACTTCTACGATAGAACCATGTAGAGAACAACATAGTTAATGTTCATTCCCCTGTTACATAACATAAGCTTAGGAGTGAAAGATGATTTTGAAATTTGTAACCAATTCTTGGTGTTGAAGCAATTTGTTTAGGGATTAATTGATATGCACTGATAGTGTAAAAAATTTTACACTGTCAATTCATCACCATCACCCGTTTGCTATACTTTATAAGTTTCTATAATAAAAGTCAAACTTGTTATAATATCTGACGGCTATGATTCAATGACAGTGTAAAACTTCTTTACACTGTCAGTGCATTTCAATTAAATCTATTTGTTTATTGTTCTGTTTTTATATTTGATATTTTTCTGAATTTAGTCTGTTAATTTTCACTTCGAATTAATTAATATGTTAAATAACTAATAACTCCCTAGAATCTCTTTGTAATAAGTGGCACAAAACATTCATTTGAACTATTAATTATATTTTAACTAAGATTATCTGTGCTTGAAAAGTGGACCTAATTAATATGTTAAATAACTGATACTACATAATGAAAGTGGTGATGATGTTTTTTGTTAGAAAATTCTGGTCTGCAATATGTTCTTTTATTCATTTTTTTAGAATGTGGATAAGACCTAACTCAACTCTAAAAGCTTGCTTAAAGGATGAAGGTTACCCTCCATTCTAAGAAGATGCATTAAATAACTTGCTTGAGTTATATTGATGCTTACAATATATTATGTTCAAGTTGTGATGTGATTAATTTGACACTGTGTTTTAGGTACAATCTTGAGAAACAACGGGCTCAAAGCAATTTCAAAAGCAATGATGCACTCAATCACGTTGAGGACCTAGAAACTATGGTAATGAAGTATAACAGTAATTTTTTCTATGTATCACATTCCTACTTGTAAAAAAAAATATATTCTAGAAGATGCGAATATGCATTCTTGCATGTAGTTTTTCCTTGGGAGATGCAAGAAACATTATACAATCCCATCAGATTATAAGTTTATTTGCAGGAACTTTATTCACGAGCTAGGGGGCAAGAAGAAGAGATCCTCGCCCTTCGTGAACAGATTGCGAATTCCTGTATGACGGTATGAAATGCACACAAGCATTAAGTTGTATCTATTTCATTGGAGTTTTATTTTAGGTAATCAACTAAATTCAATGGCTGCAGGAGTTGCAGCTTTTGAATGAGAAATGCAAACTAGAGAGAGAATTTTCGGAATTAAGAATGGTTAGTCAATGTCTTTCAAAGTTGTGATAAACTTATAACATCTTACAAATATAATTTCAATCCTAAAAGTTATATGCTATTTTTGTTAGGCAATTGATGACAGGCAAAATGAAGCCATCACATCTGCCTCTAATGATCTGGCTCGAAGGAAAGGTTATCTAGAAGAAAATTTAAAACTTGCCCATGATTTGAAAGTGAGTCTAGTTTCACGATGATTCAGCATTTTATTTCTACAACGGATATTACACTTGTGAACCAATTTCTTTAGTTACTCATTCATGTTGAAGTGAGGACCCTCACTTATTTTTCAGTACACAGTACACTTGAGCGTCAATGCATCAGCTCATTCTCACTTGTAGTCTGATTTATTTTTTATATCTAAACTGATCCATTTCGATAAGGTTTTGCACCGGTTGTCGATATTTAATGCATTTATTTTTAATAGATTGTGTGTGCGCGCATACACAGAACATATATAGACACTCATACATGTATTCTTGGGCCCGTTTGTTTCAAAAATGATTTTTAGTGTTACATGTTTTTGTTAAAAAAAATTTACGAAGAATTCTTTTTAAAAAACTTCAAATGAAAAATTGGTTTAAATATTTTTTCTTAAAATATTATTTTAGTCATTTCATCTTTTTATTATAACTTTTTTTTTGATATTAAAATTATCACTTAAATTTGAAGCCATTTTGAATTATTTTTCATAAAAATCATTCTTGGGATACATCTTTTTGAAAAATGATGTGATTTTGACTATGTTTTAATTTTCAATAATGTATATTTATGTTACAGGATGTTAGAATTAATCTTTTAATTAATAAAAAATGACTTCAAAAAACTTCTAGTAGTTTAAAAAAAGTTTTTATAAAAATCAATTTTAGAAGTATAAAGAAAAAATCTATTTCTTAAAGTTAAAACAAACGGGCTCCTTATCTATTTATTAATAGTGGATTGCGGACAAATAGAGGAAGCCACATAACGATTGAAATAAGTCATTCTATAGAAAAAGGCAAGCTGTATATAAATAAAAAAAAAAGAAAGAATGATGGGAAAAATAGCTTAGATATTGAAAGGTTTACATATTATGGTGAATATAGGAGTAATACTCATTAACTCTTCGTTTTTTTTTTATTGTTATAATAGGTCATGTTCGAAACACATTTAGACTCTTCAGTTTTATTATCATAATTTTTTTTCAAATTTTCCTTTTTTTTTGTGCTGTTGCTGCTATATCAGTAAGTAGAAATGGATTAGCGACCACTATTTCCCTAATAGTGTAACTAGGATAGCATCATGGTTTTCATAGCGGATTCATCAAAATTCGCTACACTAAAGCCCTATAGCGCCACTATTGCATCTATTTGACAACACTTACTATGTATCTTGATGTGTGTATGTTTGGAATCTCATGTACTTCTTGTTGCTCCTATTAATATATATCATTAATCTAGGTTGCGGAGGACGAGAGATATGTCTTTATGTCATCTATGCTTGGGTTGCTGGCAGAATATGGTCTGTGGCCTCGTGTTATGAATGCCTCTTCAGTATCCAACTATGTAAAGGTATGTAAATGTAGTGCTTAATAAATGATAGATCCCTTGCTATATACCATAAACGTGTCACAGTTACTTGAACTCTGAAGTAACCTTGAATGCCGGTTTTAAAAATAGTCAAGGTCATACATTAAGATTCAGTAGTGGGTCGAATGGTCCCATGTTATTGGTTTATGGATTATTCGGTGTAGTATGATTAGTGTATAATACTACATATTTGTGTGAAAATTACATTCAATTCCCTCGAGTTTAATGGGCCAAGCAAATAAATTTGATTTTTGCTGTACTATATATTTGTGTGAAAATTGCATTCAATTCCCTAGAGTTTAATGGGTGTAACACCAAACATACCTCATGATTTGAGATTGATTTCATGTTTTCTTGCTTGACATAGCAGTGCAAATAATGTCTAACCAATCAATAAAATTGAATACAACAAAGAACCCTTAACCTGGCACAGCTTTCCTCATAAATCGTTTCTTTTTGGGACCAATGACAGCAATCTCCCTTTTCTACTATGTTTGAAAGAGGGTCAGGGTTTAAACAAAAAGATTGCAAATAGGAGGTTTAAGAACAGTAGTAAAAGATGTAGAGGTTGGTTTCGATTATAATTTGATTCATTTCAATATTTAAAAATATCAGCTGATAGGCCCATTAAACATGTTTACAAGAGAAAGGGGAAAGATAGTGGCCATTGGAACCCAAGCCTGCAGTGGGAACAGCGAGTGGGAATGAATGGTGAAGGAAAAGATGCTGGAAGGCTTGGGGTTACCATACAATTCCAATAGCATTTATCAAAACGATACTGAAGGGAGCAAAGGAAATAATCTTAATATAATAGTCTTGTTGATGGAAGAAATATGGGGATTTCAATCATCAGAATTTGTCTCGCTTAGCGGGAAGGCAAAGTGTAGTCACTGAAATTAAGGTAAGAGTTCCATACTTCACAAAACTCAGCAGTTGTGTATTTATGACGGAGGTCATGGAGTATGATACCGCTCTAATATAATATTGAAGTTATAGCTTTAGGTAAAGGAGAAATGGATAATGTATACTCGAAAAATAATATCATGTTAAACTGATACCGTGGATTGTCATGTGATACAAAGTACTAAATTACTAACCCTAGTTATACTAATACTGATATGTAAGTCTAACTAAATAAGGGTACAAATTACTTCTTAAAGATAAGTTAAAATCTCTTAGAATGAGACCTGGTCTCTAACAAGACAGGATCCGTAAAAATAAGGTAACACAGTTATCCCTACTATAATACATTTTATCCTAATTTATGATTACATCATTCACTTCCTCTAAGTAATTTGTAGATATTCTAACATTTTATATGGTCTTTGTCCAGCATTTGCATGATCGATTACAATGGAGGATTCGGAATTCACATGTAAGTTTCCAACACTTCTAAGATTGATGCATAATTTGTGTCATTATATCTGCTAAATCTTTCTGAGCGAAAATTTTGGTGTAAATTTAAGTGAAAGTAATATAAACCGTATGTTCATAGTAAGCAAACTGATGCTATACATAGAACATTACTTAAACTTTTGATTATATTTTTCCTGCTTCATGAATTTTTGACTGTCTTACTTTAACTCAGGTGGTTTCTTGTTGATCTTGTAGCAGTGTACTATATTTTCTCTATTTGATAAGTCATTCTTGAAGTTAATGGTTAATTGATTATTGCTAAAAATCAGTGATTACTCTTTTGGACAGGATAGAATTGGAGAGATAACTTCTGGGCTAGAAAACCATGCAGATAATGGTAATCATATTGTTGAAAGTCCGGGTTCGGGACATTTGACAAATCACATTAATAATGAATTCATGGTATGCTGCTATTGGCATGTATCTTCTTGTATGCTATGTCCTAATGCAATTTGTCTTTATCATCATAGATTTTCTCTCATTATAATTAACTACAAACTGACTTTATGTTTCAGTTTCAGCATAACTTTCCCCAGCAAAATCCTATTGACAATGAACAAAATCATCAACCAATGAGCAATATGACAGGATATATAAACCCAGATGTAAACGGAGCATTCAAAAGGGTCAACTATCAGGAGATTTCTCATGCTGATAGGTTGGCATCGTTTAACTTATTCTATGTTTGCAACGTGAATATTTGTTATCCATCATCATTACCTTAGATTACAGTGATTGGTCATTTTTCTTATACATGTACTTATCCTTGGAATAACTTGCACAGGGACCTATCTACTTTCCGACACAGTTCTATTGATCAAATAGGTGGACAAGATAGAACTGGAGAAAGAACATTTGTAAATGGCAATAGCAACATGTATCAACCTTCACATGAGCATGATGAGACTGCTTCCTCTGTTTCTGAGGGTAATTTATGTTTTTCTCTATAATAGATAGTCTATCATTTTATACTAACAAGTCACATCTTTCTAGATGGCCCTGGCATTGAGAATTTTCAAATTTGTGGTGATGCTATTCCTGGAGAAAAACTTCTTGGATGTGGATATCCAGTCCGTCGAACTTCTCTTTGTATGTTTCAGGTAAAATTCTCTCCATTGGTACTTAACTTTTCATTCATATTAGTTTCCATCTCTTCTATTACTGATAACATCATTCTTCTCCGGTTCTTGTCAGTGGGTTCGACATCTTCAGGATGGCACTAGGCAGTACATTGAAGGTGGTTGAACTTTTGTTTTTAATCTTAAGTAGTTTCTTGCTTGTTTTTTTGAGTGGAGTGGCATGATAGAAGTTCAATACAGATTTTTTTTTAACGAACGTTTTTCTTGGTTCAGGAGCCACGAATCCAGAGTATGTAGTTACAGCTGATGATGTTGATAAATTGATAGCGGTTGAGTGTATTCCAATGGATGATAAAGGCCGTCAGGTTTGAAATAAATTAGTTTTACATATCATTGTCTGTCATATTTACTGTATATAGTATGTGAACTATAGCCCGAGGAAATTTATTATTTTAATTTAGGATATGTTTGATCAAACCGGAAATGTCAGCAGTTGGATATTTCTTCAATATGGATATATATTAGTTTAACCACTTGGATCTTTTTATTGGGTTGCAAAAATTAAATATGGAATTTTTGTTTGAAGTGATTTAATCAAGGAAACAATTTGTATTTAGTTAATAGTTCATTCTCATCCAAGAGTTATCTCTCAACACTAGACATCCTCATATTGTCTCTTCATTTTTGTTATCTGTCAATTTCTGTCCCAGACCTCGTAAGAATATCGCTCATGACATTTTTTGCATCAATTTTGTTCTGTCAGGGTGAGATAGTGAGACTTTTTGCTAATGACCAAAACAAAATAACATGTGGTAAGTTACTTGCTGCTGAATCTATTGCGGTGGTTGTCTCTTTTATTATTACTTTTTCCTCCAATTCTTTCTGATCACAATCCTCTGTGTGCTATCATTAGACCCGGAAATGCAGCATGAGATTGACACATTCCTGTCTAAAGGAGAAGCAATCTTCAGTGTTCTACTTCTGGTAGGTCTGCTTTTAGTTTGAAAATCCTTTTATGCTGAGATCATATTTAGTATATGGTAGTTTCCTGAAAGGTTCTGGTACCGTTTAATGAATCAAGAAGCGAAAAATTCGATTGAAAAAGTGCAACATATAATACATTGGTAACTTAGAAAGTTGTACTTTTCAAACTGCTTTCAATTTTCGAGTCTTTAATCGGTGCTCATAGGACACTTAATAGCATTTGTGTTAATATATTCACTTTTATTGTCTAATTCAGTTCAATATCATTTCATAATTTACGTGCCTCACATTTTGCGGTTATTTTTACAGATGGATTCTTCTGAAAATTGGGAACAAGCAACTCTATTCTTAAGACGATCAGGATACCAAATTAAGATAAATGGTACTGAAGCTCCAGTAGTTGCTGAGAAATTCTCAAAGGACTTATCGGTATGTAATAATTCATAAACGTTGTGTGTAAAACACTAGTGAAACCTTCCATGAATTTAAGTATTTGTCGGTGCAATAGTTTGACATGTACATATCTATAGAATTTCTATTTTGTGCATTCTACCATTCATATAATACTACATTTTTCTGAGTTGAGCTTAAGCTAATTATTATTTCTTGTTTAAAGAGTAATGTTTCACTTCCTTTTATTGATTATCTGCAGATTAAAGTTCCGTGTGGTCTCTCATCACAATTTGTATTAACATGCTCGGACGGATCTTCTCATCCTCTAAGCACATTTAGTGTCAGGTAATTACACTGGTTGTGTTTCACAAATATAAGTTTGAATGTTTATCCATTTTACATACACAATTAACAATATAATTACCCGTTACTTTGCAGAATGCGAGACACGCTTGTGTTAACCATGCGACTCTTCCAGAGCAAGGTAATTTGATCTTATGCTGCATCATGTATGAAAAAAATTCTGCATAATAATTTACCATCAGTTTCTTCTCTAACACATGTTTTGGGGAGACACAGGTATTGGATGACAAAAGGAAAGGAAGAGCATGAATGAACCTTCACTTTCTATATGGACAAAAAAAACAAAACACAAAATAGATGAAGCAAAATTTTAGTATCATTTAATTATTGGCTGTTTTTGTTGTGGAGTATTTGGAATCTCACTTGTTTATAAGCTCTGTTGTAAAAACAATGTTATTAGCATATAGAGGCAAAGAAAATGTGAGGTGAAATAGTAATGATAATGTGTAACATTTTTTTCTACCTGAAATAACATTGTAACATTGTATTAAGTGAATTAGGGAAAGCTAAAAATAAGTTAGTA
Organism: Lathyrus aphaca; assembly: GCA_963966055.1. Lineage (NCBI taxonomy): Eukaryota > Viridiplantae > Streptophyta > Magnoliopsida > Fabales > Fabaceae > Lathyrus > Lathyrus aphaca. The sequence goes on from OZ014522.1 coordinate 15,120,797, forward strand.
GCTTAAGACTAGCTTAACTCCTTTCAATTTTCCCAGGATTTATTTGTAAGTGTAGAAATAAAAATTTGTACTTTTTACAACTGTTGCATGGTATAGAACATATAAGTTGTTAATTTGAAGGTCCTTAGGAGAATTAATTTGTTTGGGTGAAGTACATGTTATTCAACATATACAAAAAAACATCATATTACAAAAGAGCTATCAAGTTAAAATTGTTATTATCTACTGCGAAAGCGCCATGAAAGAGATGACTAGATTGTTATTATCTAGATAGAAGGTCAAGATAATTGAGTCATTCACACAAAATTAAATAATATCTAACTTTGAATTTCTTCTTCATCTCTTGAACTATATAAACTTTGACTATCCTCTACATTTTATATTCGAAGAGTGTGACACACCTTAACTTTCAATTTCTAACACTACCGACTATATTAGAAATAGATTCCACATCATTGCACTCAAATGACAAACAGTTGATAGAATAAAATGAGGTGGAATCTACGATGTATTTATTTTCTAATTGCTAGTTTTAATCTTGTTTTATTATCAAAAAATGAAGTTTAGTTTGAAGATGATATCATGATTTTTTTTTAAAGAAATCAATATTTCGAAAAATTTCATAGAATCTGATTTTGAAATAATTTTTTCATGGACTTCTCTCATAACTTTCCATTGTAACATATAGAAAGGATCTGAAAAACTAGTGTATAATATATTACAATTTTTTTTGGACCGAAACTAGCATTTCGAAAAGTTTCATAAAATCTAATTTTTAGATATTGTTTGCATGAACTTCCCTCATAACATTCACTCGTAAAATGTAGAAAGCATCTGAAATGTTTTGTAGCATTTCGAACGGTCATCGTTTTAATTTGATTTTTTGACCGAAACTAGTATAAATTAGTGTATACTATATAATGATTTTTTTTGAAAGAAACTAGCATTTCGAAAAAATTAATAGAATCTAATTTTGAGATGATTTTTTGCATGAACTTTCCTCGTAACCTTCTCTCGTAACATATAGAAAGGATCGAAAAAGTTTCGTAGCATTTCGAACAGTCATCGATTTAACTTGATTTTTTGACCGAAACTAGTATAAACTAGTGTATAATATAGTATGATTTTTTTGACCGAAACTAACATTTCAAAAAATTTCATAGAATCTAATTTTGAGATGATTTTTTGCATGAACTTCCCTCATAACCTTCCCTAGTAAAATATAGAAAGGATTTGAAAAGTTTTGTAACATTTCGAACATTCCTCGATTTAATTTGATTTTTTTGATCGAAACTAGTATAAACTAGTGTATACTATATTATGATATTTTGACCGAAACTAGCATTTCGAAAAGTTTCATATAATCTAGTTTAATTTGATTATTTGACCGAAACTAGTATAAACTAGTGTATAGTGAATGTAACACACTTTCTACCCACAACAAAATTAATCATATTAATTAAATAAAAATCAGAGGTCTACACAAAAGGGCATCACTTTTCCTCATAGCATCATGTAAACAACAAGTATGTGTCCTGTCCCGTAACACGGGTTGCAAATACAATTCATAAATAGTATAAAACCTTAATTCATGGCAGCGGATCGTTATTCAATATATTAATAATCAAGGTAAAAAGGATTTAATTATAATTCAAACATTATCCCTAAGTGTTAAAACAACTGAAACAACAAATATAAACCAAGAGTTCCCTAATGTTACACGACATAGAGCAGGACTCCACCTAGACTCTATAACGACAAGAGACACACTCCGAGCGACTTCCGATCATCGAACTATTCTTGAGAATCTGCAGGATGGCATAATAGACCATCACAAAAGACAAATAGGGTGAGTAATCCAAATTCAATAAAATAATACAAAAACTGAATTATAAGAAAACAACCATCATACAACGATTACAACAATTCACCCACATAGAATCATCAACAATACACATCATCAAACAACAAATGCAATCATGCTATGTCACATAGAATGGAATGCAACTTCATAAATGCATGTGGTACCGGTTTCAACATGTGATGGACACTGGTCATCTACTCTCCACAAGGGAGCACAACATAATCAACAACACTTCAATCCACACAATGGGATTGAAGCCTAAATTTAACATAGAGAATGCCATGAATGCAAGATACACAAAACAACATCATCATCATCATCTTTCATCAATACGTGTATCGACATTCATCATTTATCATCAACATAAATTATTCATACTATCATTACATCATGTCATCATCAATACTATTAGTTTTATCATACTTAACATGTAATAAATTTTTTTCCAGCAACATGGTCCGACAAACCAGACATCGAAAATCACCCAACAGAAGAAACATTTTTTTCGGAAAATATAAGGCTCGCTAAGCGAGAAAACCAGCTCGCTAAGAGGCGAACTCACTGACTCTGCTCGCTAAGCGAGAAACACGATTTGCTGAGTAAAACCCTACGATTTCTGCATAACTCAGACACACCCAAAACAATCCTAAACCTCTTAAAACATCAGGAAAACAACAGAAAACGTCCAAATACCACATAATCATCATAAATTCATCATTATTAACAACATACAACAACTAATTAACACTAATCTACCAACAATTATCCCAAAACCCCTATTTCTCATAAACCGTTCCTATATTATGATCATTGAACAAGAATTCTCCCCATACATTAATCAGTGTAGGTTTCTCTTCCTCTTTGATCACAACCCTTATTTGCCTCTTTGTTCTTCTTGTTCTCCAGAGCAACCTTCACCTTCACCCAAAACACGATTATGATAATTTTGATCGTGAACCTCTTTTCTCATAAAGCACCCAAAAGACAACCTTGCCCCTTAGACCTCCAAACTCTTTTATTTTATTTTCTTAATAATAATATTAAATAATTCCCACTATTATTATATCATTCTCTTAAGTAAAATAATTCTTTGTTTTCCACAAAACACCACTTATTTCCACTTATTCATAAATAATTACTTAAATAATTAAATTATAAAATTGGGGTGTTACAGTGAAGGTGTGAGAAAAACACAAGAAATGAGGGGATTGAATTGAAGTTTTCACTCTTGGCTACTTTTCGCACTTTGATGAGTTGCATCAAACTATGCTATGAATGCGTTGTGGAAACATAAAAGAATGTAAATCATAAATCAATAGTAAAGAACACACAATATATCCTGGTTCACTTGAGAACTTCTCAAGCTAGTCAAGTCCACTCGCCAAGGTGATTTCGCCTTAAACAAGGACTTAATCCACTATAACCAAATACATGATTACAATCGCACAATAACACTGTGACTCACTCAATGAACCGTTCAGGGATCCAACCGGATATAACGTTCACTGACATAGTAAAACCTCTTCTAGGATTTCATGCACGGCCTACAACCGTGACTAACTGCACAAAACCTCTGTGACATCCTGTGCGGCAACCTGCCGTGACTAACTGCACAACACCACGTGTCATGACTTCAAGCTTTTGAACCAACCATTATGAGCTGCACCAGAACCTTAGCTCTAGAACATATCATCAGAACACATAGTTCTATGAATGCACTGGCAACTAATTTATGTGCCTTCCTAAAGTTCTGAACTTCACCAGGTCCTTTAGGGAAAGAATTGTTTACATATGTTTGGCTTCTTACATAAGCAGATTGTAAACAATTTCAGTACATCAAAAGAAAATAAATACACACTAAGAATATTACATTCTATTCTTACTCCGTTGTGTGGTCTTCTGCTTCTTCAAGTTTCTTCTAAATTGAGCACTTGAAGGTTGAAGTCTTCTTCTTCTTCAAAAGGTTTGCTAGCTTGATCTACATTAAGGAATAAGAAGGAATTCTTCGTCTTGATTCATACAAGAACATTTCTGGACAACTCACAAAATTAGATTCTATAAAACTTTTTGAAATACTAGTTTAGGCCAAAATATCGTTGTATATTATGCACAATTTTATACTAGTTTCGGTCAAAAAATCAAATTAAATCGAGGATTGTTCAAAATGCTACGAAACTTTTCAGATCCTTTGTATATGTTACGAGGGAATTTTATGATGGAAGTCCATGCAGAAAACTATCTTAAAATTAGATTCTATGAAACTTTTTGAAATGCTAGTTTCGATAAAAAAAATTGTAGTATTTAATACACAATTTTGTACTAGTTTCGGTCAAAAAATCAAATTAAATCAAGGATTGTTCGAAATGCTACGAAACTTTTCAGATCTTTTATATCTGTTACGAGGGAATGTTATGATGGAAGTCCATGTAAAAATTATCTTAAAATTAGTTTCTATGAAACTTTTTGAAATGCTAGTTTCGGTCAAAAAATCGTAGTATATTATACACAATTTTGTACTAGTTTCGGTCAAAAAATTAAATTAAATCGAAGATTGTCCAAAATACTACGAAACTTTTCAGATTCTCTCTATATGTTACGAGGGAATGTTATGATGGAAGTCTATGAATTTTTTTTATCACAAAATTAGATTCTATGAAACTTTTTGAAATACTAGTTTAGGTAAAAAAATCGTAGTATATTATGCACAGTTTTATACTAGTTTCGGTCAAAAAATCAAATTAAATCGAGGAATGTTCGAAATGCTACAAAACTTTTCAGATCCTTTGTATATGTTACGAGGAAATGTTATGATGGAAGTCCATGCAAAAAAATATCTAAAAGTTAGATTCTAAGTAACTTTTTGAAATATTAGTTTTGGTCAAAAAAATGTAGTATATTATACACAATTTTATACAAGTTTCAGTCAAAAAATCAAATTAAATCAAGGATTGTTCGAAATGCTACGTACCTTTTTAGATCCTTTCTATATGTTACTAGGTAATGTTATGATGGAAGTCCATGCAAAAAATTAGCTCAAAATTAAATTCTATGAAACATTTTGAATACTAATTTCGGTCAAAAATTATAGTATATTATACACAATTTTGTACTAGTTTCAATCAAAAAATAAAATTAAATCGAGGATTGTTCGAAATGCTAGGAAACTTTTCAGATCCTTTCTATATGTTACGAGGGAATGTTATGATGGAAGTCCATTCAAAAATTATCTTAAAATTAGTTTCTATGAAACATTTTGAAATGCTAGTTTCGGTCCAAAAAACGTAGTATATTATACACAATTTGGTACTAGTTTCAGTCAAAAAATCAAATTAAATCGAGGATTGTTCGAAATGCTACGAAACATTTCAGATTCTCTCTATATGTTACGAGGGAATGTTATGATGGAAGTCCATGAATTTTTTTTATCACAAAATTAGATTCTATGAAACTTTTTGAAATATTAGTTTAGGCCAAAAAATCGTTGTATATTATGCACAATTTTATACTAGTTTCGGTCAAAAAATCAAATTAAATCGAGGATTGTTCAAAATGCTACAAAACTTTTCAGATCCTTTGTATATGTTACGAGAGAATTTTATGATGGAAGTCCATGCAAAATATTATCTTAAAATTAGATTCTATGAAACTTTTTAAAATGCTAGTTTCGGTCAAAATATTGTAGTATATAATACACAATTTTGTACTAGTTTCGGTAAAAAAATCAAATTAAAACGAGGATTGTTCAAAATGCTACGAAACTTTTCAGATTCTTTCTATATGTTACGAGGGAATGTTATGATGGAAGTCTATGCACAAAATTTATCACAAAATTAAATTCTATGAAACTTTTTGAAATACTAGTTTAGATCAAAAAATCGTAGTATATTATATACAATTTTATACTAGTTTCGGTTTAAAAATCAAATTAAATAGAGGAATGTTCGAAATACTAAGAAACTTTTCAGATCCTTTGTATTTGTTACGAGGGAATGTTATGATGGAAGTCCATGCAAAAAATTATCTAATAATTAGATTCTAAGAAACCTTTTGAAATACTAGTTTCGGTCAAAAAAATGTAGTATATTATACACAATTTTATACTAGTTTCGGTTAAAAAATCAAATTAAATCGAGGATTGTTCGAAATGCTATGCAACTTTTCAGATCCTTTCTATATGTTACTAGGTAATGTTATGATGGAAGTCCATGCAAAAAATTAGCTCAAACTTAGATTCTATGAAACATTTTGAATACTAATTTCGGTAAAAAATTATAGTATATTATACACAATTTTGTATTAGTTTCGATCAAAAAATCAAATTAAATCGAGGATTGTTCGAAATGCTACGAAACTTTTCAGATCCTTTCTATCTGTTACGAGGGAATGTTATGATGGAAGTCCATGTAAAATTATCTTAAAATTAGTTTCTATGAAACTTTTTGAAATGCTAGTTTCGGTCAAAAAATCGTAGTATATTATACACAATTTTGTACTAGTTTCGGTCAAAAAATTAAATTAAATCGAGGATTGTCCGAAATACTACGAAACTTTTCAGATTCTCTCTATATGTTACGAGGGAATCTTATGATGGAAGTCCTTGAATTTTTTTTATCACAAAATTAGATTTTATGAAACTTTTTGAAATACTAGTTAAGGTCAAAAAATCGTAGTATATTATGCACAGTTTTATACTAGTTTCGGTCAAAAAATAAAATTAAATCGAGGAATGTTCGAAATGCTACGAAACTTTTCAGATCCTTTGTATATGTTACGAGGAAATGTTATGATGGAAGTCCATGCAAAAAATTATCTAAAAGTTAGATTCTAAGTAACTTTTTGAAATATTAGTTTTGGTCAAAAAAATGTAGTATATTATACACAATTTTATACAAGTTTCAGTCAAAAAATCAAATTAAATCGAGGATTGTTCGAAATGCTACGCAACTTTTTAGATCCTTTCTATATGTTACTAGGTAATGTTATGATGGAAGTCCATGCAAAAGATTAGCTCAAAATTAAATTCTATGAAACATTTTGAATACTAATTTCGGTCAAAAATTATAGTATATTATACACAATTTTGTACTAGTTTCAATCAAAAAATAAAATTAAATCGAGGATTGTTCGAAATGCTAGGAAACTTTTCAGATCCTCTCTATATGTTACGAGGGAATGTTATGATGGAATTCCATTCAAAAATTATCTTAAAATTAGTTTCTATGAAACTTTTTGAAATGCTAGTTTCGGTCCAAAAAACGTAGTATATTATACACAATTTGGTACTAGTTTTGGTCAAAAAATCAAATTAAATCGAGATTTGTTCGAAATGCTACGAAACATTTCAGATTCTCTCTATATGTTACGAGGGAATGTTATGATGGAAGTCCATGATTTTTTTTATCACAAAATTAGATTCTATGAAACTTTTTGAAATATTAGTTTATGCCAAAAAATCGTTGTATATTATGCACAATTTTATACTAGTTTCGGTCAAAAAATCAAATTAAATCGAGGATTGTTCAAAATGCTACGAAACTTTTCAGATCCTTTGTATATGTTACGAGAGAATTTTATGATGGAAGTCCTTGCAAAATATTATCTTAAAATTAGATTCTATGAAACTTTTTGAAATGCTAGTTTCGGTCAAAATATTGTAGTAAATAATACACAATTTTGTACTAGTTTCGGTCAAAAAATCAAATTAAAACGAGGATTGTTCAAAATGCTACGAAACTTTTCAGATTCTTTCTATATGTTACGAGGGAATGTTATGATGGAAGTCTATGCACAAAATTTATCACAAAATTAAATTCTATGAAACTTTTTGAAATCCTAGTTTAGGTAAAAAAATCGTAGTATATTATATACAATTTTATACTAGTTTCGGTTAAAAAATCAAATTAAATAGAGGAATGTTCGAAATGCTAAGAAACTTTTCAGATCCTTTGTATTTGTTACGAGAGAATGTTATGATGGAAGTCCATGCAAAAAATTATCTAATAATTAGATTCTAAGAAACCTTTTGAAATACTAGTTTCGGTCAAAAAAATGTAGTATATTATACACAATTTTATACTAGTTTCGGTTAAAAAATCAAATTAAATCGAGGATTGTTCGAAATGCTATGCAACTTTTCAGATCCTTTCTATATGTTACTAGGTAATGTTATGATGGAAGTCCATGCAAAAAATTAGCTCAAACTTAGATTCTATGAAACATTTTGAATACTAATTTCGGTAAAAAATTATAGTATATTATACACAATTTTGTATTAGTTTCGATCAAAAAATCAAATTAAATCGAGGATTGTTCGAAATGCTACGAAACTTTTAGGATCCTTTCTATCTGTTACGAGGGAATGTTATGATGGAAGTCCATGTAAAATTATCTTAAAATTAGTGTCTATGAAACTTTTTGAAATGCTAGTTTCGGTCAAAAAATCGTAGTATATTATACACAATTTTGTACTAGTTTCGGTCAAAAAATTAAATTAAATCGAGGATTGTCCGAAATACTACGAAACTTTTCAAATTCTCTCTATATGTTACGAGGGAATCTTATGATGGAAGTTCATGAATTTTTTTTATCACAAAATTAGATTTTATGAAACTTTTTGAAATACTAGTTAAGGTCAAAAAATCGTAGTATATTATGCACAGTTTTATACTAGTTTCGGTCAAAAAATTAAATTAAATCGAGGAATGTTCGAAATGCTACGAAACTTTTCAGATCCTTTGTATATGTTACGAGGAAATGTTATGATGGAAGTCCATGCAAAAAATTATCTAAAAGTTAGATTCTAAGTAACTTTTTGAAATATTAGTTTTGGTCAAAAAAATGTAGTATATTATACACAATTTTATACAAGTTTCAGTCAAAAAATCAAATTAAATCGAGGATTGTTCGAAATGCTACGCAACTTTTTAGATCCTTTCTATATGTTACTAGGTAATGTTATGATGGAAGTCTATGCAAAAGATTAGCTCAAAATTAAATTCTATGAAACATTTTGAATACTAATTTCGGTAAAAAATTATAGTATATTATACACAATTTTGTACTAGTTTCAATCAAAAAATAAAATTAAATCGAGGATTGTTCGAAATGCTAGGAAACTTTTCAGATCCTCTCTATATGTTACGAGGGAATGTTATGATGGAATTCCATTCAAAAATTATCTTAAAATTAGTTTCTATGAAACTTTTTGAAATGCTAGTTTCGGTCCAAAAAACGTAGTATATTATACACAATTTGGTACTAGTTTCGGTCAAAAAATCAAATTAAATCGAGATTTGTTCGAAATGCTACGAAACATTTCAGATTCTCTCTATATGTTACGAGGGAATGTTATGATGGAAGTCCATGATTTTTTTTATCACAAAATTAGATTCTATGAAACTTTTTGAAATATTAGTTTATGCCAAAAAATCGTTGTATATTATGCACAATTTTATACTAGTTTCGGTCAAAAAATCAAATTAAATCGAGGATTGTTCAAAATGCTACGAAACTTTTCAGATCCTTTGTATATGTTACGAGAGAATTTTATGATGGAAGTCCTTGCAAAATATTATCTTAAAATTAGATTCTATGAAACTTTTTGAAATGCTAGTTTAGGTCAAAATATTGTAGTATATAATACACAATTTTGTACTAGTTTCGGTCAAAAAATCAAATTAAAACGAGGATTGTTCAAAATGCTACGAAACTTTTCAGATTCTTTCTATATGTTACGAGGGAATGTTATGATGGAAGTCTATGCACAAAATTTATCACAAAATTAAATTCAATGAAACTTTTTGAAATCCTAGTTTAGGTAAAAAAATCGTAGTATATTATATACAATTTTATACTAGTTTCGGTTAAAAAATCAAATTAAATAGAGGAATGTTCGAAATGCTAAGAAACTTTTCAGATCCTTTGTATTTGTTACGAGAGAATGTTATGATGGAAGTCCATGCAAAAAATTATCTAATAATTAGATTCTAAGAAACCTTTTGAAATACTAGTTTCGGTCAAAAAAATGTAGTATATTATACACAATTTTATACTAGTTTCGGTTAAAAAATCAAATTAAATCGAGGATTGTTCGAAATGCTATGCAACTTTTCAGATCCTTTCTATATGTTACTAGGTAATGTTATGATGGAAGTCCATGCAAAAAATTAGCTCAAACTTAGATTCTATGAAACATTTTGAATACTAATTTCGGTAAAAAATTATAGTATATTATACACAATTTTGTATTAGTTTCGATCAAAAAATCAAATTAAATCGAGGATTGTTCGAAATGCTACGAAACTTTTCAGATCCTTTCTATCTGTTACGAAGGAATGTTATGATGGAAGTCCATGTAAAATTATCTTAAAATTAGTGTCTATGAAACTTTTTGAAATGCTAGTTTCGGTCAAAAAATCGTAGTATATTATACACAATTTTGTACTAGTTTCGGTCAAAAAATTAAATTAAATCGAGGATTGTCCGAAATACTACGAAACTTTTCAGATTCTCTCTATATGTTACGAGGGAATCTTATGATGGAAGTCCATGAATTTTTTTTATCACAAAATTAGATTTTCTGAAACTTTTTGAAATACTAGTTAAGGTCAAAAAATCGTAGTATATTATGCACAGTTTTATACTAGTTTCGGTCAAAAAATAAAATTAAATCGAGGAATGTTCGAAATGCTACGAAACTTTTCAGATCCTTTGTATATGTTACGAGGAAATGTTATGATGGAAGTCCATGCAAAAAATTATCTAAAAGTTAGATTCTAAGTAACTTTTTGAAATATTAGTTTTGGTCAAAAAAATGTAGTATATTATACACAATTTTATACAAGTTTCAGTCAAAAAATCAAATTAAATCGAGGATTGTTCGAAATGCTACGCAACTTTTTAGATCCTTTCTATATGTTACTAGGTAATGTTATGATGGAAGTCCATGCAAAAGATTAGCTCAAAATTAAATTCTATGAAACATTTTGAATACTAATTTCGGTAAAAAATTATAGTATATTATACACAATTTTGTACTAGTTTCAATCAAAAAATAAAATTAAATCGAGGATTGTTCGAAATGCTAGGAAACTTTTCAGATCCTCTCTATATGTTACGAGGGAATGTTATGATGGATTTCCATTCAAAAATTATCTTAAAATTAGTTTCTATGAAACTTTTTGAAATGCTAGTTTCGGTCCAAAAAACGTAGTATATTATACACAATTTGGTACTAGTTTCGGTCAAAAAATCAAATTAAATCGAGATTTGTTCGAAATGCTAAGAAACATTTCAGATTCTCTCTATATGTTACGAGGGAATGTTATGATGGAAGTCCATGATTTTTTTTATTACAAAATTAGATTCTATGAAACTTTTTGAAATATTAGTTTATGCCAAAAAATCGTTGTATATTATGCACAATTTTATACTAGTTTCGGTCTAAAAATCAAATTAAATCGAGGATTGTTCAAAATGCTACAAAACTTTTCAGATCCTTTGTATATGTTACGAGAGAATTTTATGATGGAAGTCCATGCAAAATATTATCTTAAAATTAGATTCTATGAAACTTTTTAAAATGCTAGTTTCGGTCAAAATATTGTAGTATATAATACACAATTTTGTACTAGTTTCGGTAAAAAAATCAAATTAAAACGAGGATTGTTCAAAATGCTACGAAACATTTCAGATTCTTTCTATATGTTACGAGGGAATGTTATGATGGAAGTCTATGCACAAAATTTATCACAAAATTAAATTCTATGAAACTTTTTGAAATACTAGTTTAGATAAAAAAATCGTAGTATATTATATACAATTTTATACTAGTTTCGGTTTAAAAATCAAATTAAATTGAGGAATGTTCGAAATGCTAAGAAACTTTTCAGATCCTTTGTATTTGTTACTAGGGAATGTTATGATGGAAGTCCATGCAAAAAATTATCTAATAATTAGATTCTAAGAAACCTTTTGAAATACTAGTTTCGGTCAAAAAAATGTAGTATATTATACACAATTTTATACTAGTTTCGGTTAAAAAATCAAATTAAATCGAGGATTGTTCGAAATGCTATGCAACTTTTCAGATCCTTTCTATATGTTACTAGGTAATGTTATGATGGAAGTCCATGCAAAAAATTAGCTCAAACTTAGATTCTATGAAACATTTTGAATACTAATTTCGGTAAAAAATTATAGTATATTATACACAATTTTGTATTAGTTTCGATCAAAAAATCAAATTAAATCGAGGATTGTTCGAAATGCTACGAAACTTTTCAGATCCTTTCTATCTGTTACGAGGGAATGTTATGATGGAAGTCCATGTAAAATTATCTTAAAATTAGTGTCTATGAAACTTTTTGAAATGCTAGTTTCGGTCCAAAAATCGTAGTATATTATACACAATTTTGTACTAGTTTCGGTCAAAAAATTAAATTAAATCGAGGATTGTCCGAAATACTACGAAACTTTTCAGATTCTCTCTATATGTTACGAGGGAATCTTATGATGGAAGTCCATGAATTTTTTTTATCACAAAATTAGATTTTATGAAACTTTTTGAAATACTAGTTAAGGTCAAAAAATCGTAGTATATTATGCACAGTTTTATACTAGTTTCGGTCAAAAAATAAAATTAAATCGAGGAATGTTCGAAATGCTACGAAACTTTTCAGATCCTTTGTATATGTTACGAGGAAATGTTATGATGGAAGTCCATGCAAAAAATTATCTAAAAGTTAGATTCTAAGTAACTTTTTGAAATATTAGTTTTGGTCAAAAAAATGTAGTATATTATACACAATTTTATACAAGTTTCAGTCAAAAAATCAAATTAAATCGAGGATTGTTCGAAATGCTACGCAACTTTTTAGATCCTTTCTATATGTTACTAGGTAATGTTATGATGGAAGTCCATGCAAAAGATTAGCTCAAAATTAAATTCTATGAAACATTTTGAATACTAATTTCGGTCAAAAATTATAGTATATTATACACAATTTTGTACTAGTTTCAATCAAAAAATTAAATTAAATCGAGGATTGTTCGAAATGCTAGGAAACTATTCAGATCCTCTCTATATGTTACGAGGGAATGTTATGATGGATTTCCATTCAAAAATTATCTTAAAATTAGTTTCTATGAAACTTTTTGAAATGCTAGTTTCGGTCCAAAAAACGTAGTATATTATACACAATTTGGTACTAGTTTCGGTCAAAAAATCAAATTAAATCGAGATTTGTTCGAAATGCTACGAAACATTTCAGATTCTCTCTATATGTTACGAGGGAATGTTATGATGGAAGTCCATGATTTTTTTTATCACAAAATTAGATTCTATGAAACTTTTTGAAATATTAGTTTATGCCAAAAAATCGTTGTATATTATGCACAATTTTATACTAGTTTCGGTCAAAAAATTAAATTAAATCGAGGATTGTTCAAAATGCTACAAAACTTTTCAGATCCTTTGTATATGTTACGAGAGAATTTTATGATGGAAGTCCATGCAAAATATTATCTTAAAATTAGATTCTATGAAACTTTTTAAAATGCTAGTTTCGGTCAAAATATTGTAGTATATAATACACAATTTTGTACTAGTTTCGGTCAAAAAATCAAATTAAAACGAGGATTGTTCAAAATGCTACGAAACTTTTCAGATTCTTTCTATATGTTACGAGGGAATGTTATGATGGAAGTCTATGCACAAAATTTATCACAAAATTAAATTCTATGAAACTTTTTGAAATCCTAGTTTAGATAAAAAAATCGTAGTATATTATATACAATTTTATACTAGTTTCGGTTTAAAAATCAAATTAAATAGAGGAATGTTCGAAATGCTAAGAAACTTTTCAGATCCTTTGTATTTGTTACGAGGGAATGTTATGATGGAAGTCCATGCAAAAAATTATCTAATAATTAGATTCTAAGAAACCTTTTGAAATACTAGTTTCGGTCAAAAAAATGTAGTATATTATACACAATTTTATACTAGTTTCGGTTAAAAAATCAAATTAAATCGAGGATTGTTCGAAATGCTATGCAACTTTTCAGACCCTTTCTATATGTTACTAGGTAATGTTATGATGGAAGTCCATGCAAAAAATTAGCTCAAACTTAGATTCTATGAAACATTTTGAATACTAATTTCGGTAAAAAATTATAGTATATTATACACAATTTTGTATTAGTTTCGATCAAAAAATCAAATTAAATCGAGGATTGTTCGAAATGCTACGAAACTTTTCAGATCCTTTCTATCTGTTACGAGGGAATGTTATGATGGAAGTCCATGTAAAATTATCTTAAAATTAGTTTCTATGAAACTTTTTGAAATGCTAGTTTCGGTCATAAAATCGTAGTATATTATACACAATTTTGTACTAGTTTCGGTCAAAAAATTAAATTAAATCGAGGATTGTCCGAAATACTACGAAACTTTTCAGATTCTCTCTATATGTTACGAGGGAATCTTATGATGGAAGTCCATGAATTTTTTTTATCACAAAATTAGATTTTATGAAACTTTTTGAAATACTAGTTAAGGCTAAAAAATCGTAGTATATTATGCACAGTTTTATACTAGTTTCGGTCAAAAAATCAAATTAAATCGAGGAATGTTCGAAATGCTACGAAACTTTTCAGATCGTTTGTATATGTTACGAGGAAATGTTATGATGGAAGTCCATGCAAAAAATTATCTTAAAATTAGATTCTATGAAACTTTTTGAAATGCTAGTTTCGGTCAAAAAATCGTAGTATATAATACACAATTTTATACTAGTTTCGGTCAAAAAATCAAATTAAAATGAGGATAGTTCAAAATGCTATGAAACTTTTCAGATTCTTTCTATATGTTACGAGGGAATGTTATGATGGAAGTCTATGCACAAAATTTATCACAAAATTAAATTCTACGAAACTTTATAGATCCTTTGTATATGTTACGAGGGAATGTTATGATGGAAGTCCATACAAAAAATTATCTAATAATTTGATTCTAAGAAACTTTTTGAAATACTAGTTTCGGTAAAAAAATGTAGTATATTATACACAATTTTATACTAGTTTCGGTAAAAAAATCAAATTAAATCGAGGATTGTTCGAAATGCTACGAAACTTTTCAAATTCTCTCTATATGTTACGAGGGAATGTTACGATGGAAGTCTATGAAAAAAATTAATCACAAAATTAGATTCTAGGTAACTTTTTGAAATTCTAGTTTCGGTCAAAAAATCGTAGTATATAATACACAATTTTGTACTAGTTTTGGTCAAAAAATCAAATTAAATCGAGGATTGTTCGAAATGGTAAGAAACTTTTCAGATCCTTTCTATATATTACGAGGGAATGTTATGATGGAAGTCCATGCAAAAAATTATCTTAAAATTTGATTCTATGAAACTTTTTGAAATACTAGTATAGGTCAAAAAATCGTAGTATATTATGCACAATTTTATACTAGTTTCGGTCAAAAAATCAAATTAAATCGGGGATTGTTCGAAATGCTACGAAACTTTTCAAATTCTCTCTATATGTTACGAGGGAATGTTATGATGGAAGTCCATGAAAAAATTAATCACAAAATTAGATTCTATGAAACTTTTTGAAATGCTAGTTTCGGTCAAAAAAATCGTAGTATATAAAACACAATTTTATACTAGTTTTGGTCAAAAAATCAAATTAAATCGAGGATTGTTCGAAATGGTAAGCAACTTTTCAGATCCTTTCTATATGTTACGAGGGAATGTTATGATGGAAGTCCATGCAAAAAATTATCTTAAAATTAGATTCTATGAAACTTTTTTAATTACTAGTTTAGGTCAAAAAATCGTAGTATATTATGCACAATTTTCTACTAGTTTCGGTCAAAAAATGAAATTAAATCGAGGATTGTTCGAAATGCTACGAAACTTTTCAAATTCTCTCTATATGTTACGAGGGAATGTTATGATGGAAGTCCATCAAAAAAATTAATCAGAAAATTAGATTCTGTGAAACTTTTTGAAATGCTAGTTTCGGTCAAAAAATCGTAGTATATAATACACAATTTTGTACTAGTTTTGATCAAAAAATCAAATTAAATCGAGGATTGTTCGAAATGGTAAGAAACTTTTCAGATCCTTTCTATATGTTACGAGGGAATGTTATGATGGAAGTCCATGCAAAAAATTATCTTAAAATTAGATTCTATGAAACTTTTTGAAATACTAGTTTAGGTCAAAAAATCGTAGTATATTATGCACAATTTTATACTAGTTTCGGTCAAAAAATCAAATTAAATCGAGGATTGTTCGAAATGCTACGAAATTTTTTAGATCCTTTGTATATGTTACGAGGGAATGCTATGATGGAAGTCCATGCAAAAAATTATCTTAAAATTAGATTCTATAAAACTTTTTGAAATGCTTGTTTCGGTAAAAAAATTATAGTATTTTATACTCAATTTTGTACTAGTTTTGGTCAAAAAATAAAATTAAATCGAGGATTGTTCGAAATGCTACGAAACTTTTCAGATCCTTTCTATATGTTACGAGGGAATGTTATGATGGAATTCATTCAAAAAATTATCTTAAAATTAATTCTATGAAACTTTTTTAAATACTAGTTTAGGTAAAAAAATCACAGTATATTATGCACAATTTTATACTAGTTTCGGTCAAAAAATCAAATTAAATCGAGGATTGTTCGAAATGCTACGAAACTTTTTAAATTCTGTCTATATGTTACGAGGGAATGTTATGATGGAAGTCCATGAAAAAAATTAATCACAAAATAAGATTCTATGAAACTTTTTGAAATGCTAGTTTCTGTCAAAAAATCGTAGTATATAATACACAATTTTGTACTAGTTTTGGTCAAAAAATAAAATTAAATCTAGGATTGTTCGAAATGCTACGAAACTTTTCAGATCCTTTCTATATGTTACGAGGGAATGTTATGATGGAAGTCCATGCAAAAATTATCTGAAAATTAGATTCTATGAAACTTTTTGAAATGCTAGTTTAGGTCAAAAAATCGTAGTATATTATGCACGATTTTATACTAGTTTCGGTCAAAAAATCAAATTAAATCGAGGATTGTTCGAAATGCGACGAAACTTTTCAAATTCTCTCTATATGTCACGAGGGAATGTTATGATGGAAGTTCATGCAAAAAATTATCTTAAAATTAGATTCTATGAAACTTTTTAAAATGCTAGTTTCGGTCAAAAATCGTAGTATATTATACACAATTTTGTACTAGTTTCGGTCAAAATATCAAATTAAATCGGGAATTGTTCGAAATGCTACGAAACTTTTCAGATCCTTTCTATATGTTACGAGGGAATGTTATGATGAAATTCCATGCAAAAAATTATCTTATAATTAGATTCTATGAAACTTTTTGAAATACTAGTTTAGGTCAAAAAATCGTAGTATATTATGCACAATTTTATACTTGTTTCGGTCAAAAAATCAAATTAAATCGAGGATGATTTGAAATGCTACGAAACTTTATAGATCCTTTGTATATGTTACGAGGGAATGTTATGATGGAAGTCCATGCAAAAAATTATCTTAAAATTAGATTCTATGAAACGTTTTAAAATACTAGTTTATGTCAAAAAATAGTAGTATATTATGCACAATTTTATACTAGTTTCGGTCAAAAAATCAAATTAAATCGAGGACTGTTTAAAATGATACGAAACTTTTCAGATTCTCTATATATGTTACGAGGGAATGTTATGATGGAAGTCCATGAATTTTTTAATCAAAAAATTTGATTCTATGAAACTTTTTGAAATGCTAGTTTCGGTTAAAAATTTGTAGTATATAATACACAATTTCGTACTAGTTTCGGTCAAAAAATCAAACTAAATCGAAGATTGTTCGAAATGCTACGAAACGTTTTAGATCCTTTCTATATGTTACGAGGGAATGTTATGATGGAAGTCCATGCAATAATTATCTTAAAATTAGATTCTATGAAATTTTTTGAAATGCTAGTTTCGTTCAAAAAATCGTAGTATATTATACATAATTTTGTACTAGTTTCGGTCAACATATTAAATTAAATCGAAGATTGTTCGAAATGCTACGAAACTTTTCAGATTCTTTCTATATGTTACGAGGGAATGTTATGATTGAAGTCCATGAAAAATATTTATCACAAAATTAGATTCTATGAAACTTTTTTAAATGCTAGTATCGGTAAAAAAATCTTAGTATATTATGCAGAATTTTATACTAGTTTCGGTCAAAAAATCAAATTAAATCGAGGATTGTTCGAAATGCTACGAAACATTTCAAATTCTCTCTATATGTTACGAGGGAATGTTATGATGGAAGTCCATGAAAAAAATTAATCACAAAATTAGATTCTATGAAACTTTTTGAAATGCTAGTTTCGGTCAAAAAATCGTAGTATATAATACATAATTTTGTACTAGTTTTGGTCAAAAAATCAAATTAAATCGAGGATTGTTCGAAATGGTAAGAAACTTTTCAGATCCTTTCTATATGTTACGAGGGAATGTTATGATGGAAGTCCATGCAAAAATTATCTTAAAATTAGATTCTATGAAACTTTTTGAAATGCTAGTTTAGGTCAAAAAATCGTAGTATATTATGCACAATTTTATACTAGTTTCGGTCAAAAAATCAAATTAAATCGAGGATTGTTCGAAATGCTACGAAACTTTTCAAATTCTCTCTATATGTTACGAGGGAATGTTATGATGGAAGTCCATGAAAAAATTAATTACAAAATTAGATTCTATGAAACTTTTTGAAATGCTAGTTTCGGTCAAAAAATCGTAGTATATAATACACAATTTTGTACTTGTTTTGGTCAAAAAATAAAATTAAATCGAGGATTGTTCGAAATGCTACGAAACTTTTCAAATTCTCTCTATATGTTACGAGGGAATGTTATGATGGAAGTCCATGAAAAAATTAAATCACAAAATTAGATTCTATGAAACTTTTTTAAATGCTAGTTTCGGTCAAAAAATTATAGTATATTATACATAATTTTGTACTAGTTTCGGTCAACATATTAAATTAAATCGGGGATTGTTCGAAATGCTACGAAACTTTTCAGATCCTTTCTATATGTTACGAGGGAATATTATGATGGAAGTCCATGCAAAAAATTATCTTAAAATTAGATTCGATGAAACTTTTTGAAATTCTAGTTTAGGTCAAAAAATCGTAGTATATTATGCACCATTTTATACTAGTTTAGGTCAAAAAATCAAATTAAATCGAGGATTATTCGAAATGCTACGAAACTTTTGAAATTCTCTCTATATGTTACGAGGGAATGTTATGATGGAAGTCCATGAAAACAATTAATCACAAAATTAGATTCTATGAAACTTTTTGAAATGCTAGTTTCGGTCAAAAAATCTTAGTATATAATACACAATTTTATACTAGTTTTGGTCAAAAAATCAAATTAAATCGAGGATAGTTCGAAATGCTACGAAACTTTTCAGATCCTTTCTATATGTTACGAGGGAATGTTATGATGGAAGTCCATGCAAAAAATTATCTTAAAATTAGATTCTATGAAACTTTTTGAAATACTAGTTTAGGTCAAAAAATCATAGTATATTATGCACAATTTTATACTAGTTTCGGTCAAAAAATCAAATTAAATCGGGGATTGTTCGAAATGCTACAATACTTTACAGATCCTTTCTATATGTTACGAGGGAATGTTATGATGGAAGTCCATGCAAAAAATCATCTTAAAATTAGATTCTATGAAATTTTTTGAAATGCTAGTTTAGGTCAAAATATCGTAGTATATTATGCACAATTTTATACTAGTTTCGTTCAAAAAATCAAATTAAATCGAGGATTGTTCGAAATGCGACGGAACTTTTCAAATTCTCTCTATATGTCACGAGGGAATGTTATGATGGAAGTTCATGTAAAAAATTATCTTAAAATTAGATTCTATGAAACTTTTTAAAATGCTAGTTTCGGTCAAAAAATCGTAGTATATTATATACAATTTTGGACTAGTTTCGGTCAAAAAATCAAATTAAATCGGGGATTGTTCGAAATGCTACGAAACTTTTCAAATTCTCTCTATATGTTACGAGGGAATGTTATGATGGAAGTCCATGAAAAAAATTAATCACAAAATTAGATTCTATGAAACTTTTTGAAATGCTAGTTTCGGTCAAAAATATCGTAGTATATAAAACACAATTTTATACTAGTTTTGGTCAAAAAATCAAATTAAATCGAGGATTGTTCGAAATGGTAAGCAACTTTTCAGATCCTTTCTATATGTTACGAGGGAATGTTATGATGGAAGTCCATGCAAAAAATTATCTTAAAATTAGATTCTATGAAACTTTTTTAATTACTAGTTTAGGTCAAAAAATCGTAGTATATTATGCACAATTTTTTACTAGTTTCGGTCAAAAAATCAAATTAAATCGAGGATTGTTCGAAATGCTACGAAACTTTTCAAATTCTCTCTATATGTTACGAGGGAATGTTATGATGGAAGTCCATCAAAAAAATTAATCAGAAAATTAGATTCTGTGAAACTTTTTTAAATGCTAGTTTCGGTCAAAAAATCGTAGTATATAATACACAATTTTGTACTAGTTTTGGTCAAAAAATCAAATTAAATCGAGGATTGTTCGAAATGGTAAGAAACTTTTCAGATCCTTTCTATATGTTACGAGGGAATGTTATGATGGAAGTCCATGCAAAAAATTATCTTAAAATTAGATTCTATGAAACTTTTTGAAATACTAGTTTAGGTCAAAAAATCGTAGTATATTGTTTCGGTCAAAAAGTCAAATTAAATCGAGGATTGTTCGAAATGCTACGAAATTTTTTATATCCTTTGTATATGTTACGAGGGAATGTTATGATGGAAGTCCATGCAAAAAATTATCTTAAAATTAGATTCTATAAAACTTTTTGAAATGCTTGTTTCGGTAAAAAAATATAGTATTTTATACTCAATTTTGTACTAGTTTTGGTCAAAAAATAAAATTAAATCGAGGATTGTTCGAAATGCTACGAAACTTTTCAGATCCTTTCTATATGTTACGAGGGAATGTTATGATGGAATTCATTCAAAAAATTATCTTAAAATTAGATTCTACGAAACTTTTTTAAATACTAGTTTAGGTAAAAAAATCGCAGTATATTATGCACAATTTTATACTAGTTTCGGTCAAAAAATCAAATTAAATCGAGGATTGTTCGAAATGCTCCGAAACTTTTTAAATTCTCTCTATATGTTACGAGGGAATGTTATGATGGAAGTCCATGAAAAAAATTAATCACAAAATTAGATTCTATGAAACTTTTTGAAATGCTAGTTTCTGTCAAAAAATCGTAGTATATAATACACAATTTTGTACTAGTTTTGGTCAAAAAATTAAATTAAATCGAGGATTGTTCGAAAAGCTACGAAACTTTTCAGATCCTTTCTATATGTTACGAGGGAATGTTATGATGGAAGTCCATGCAAAAATTATCTTAAAATTAGATTCTATGAAACTTTTTGAAATGCTAGTTTAGGTCAAAAAATCGTAGTATATTATGCACGATTTTATACTAGTTTCGGTCAAAAAATCAAATTAAATAGAGGATTGTTCGAAATGCTACAAAAATTTTCAAATTCTCTCTATATGTTACCAGGGAATGTTATGATGGAAGTCCATGAAAACAATTAATCACAAAATTAGATTCTATGAAACTTTTTGAAATGCTAGTTTCGGTCAAAAAAGCTTAGTATATAATACACAATTTTGTATTAGTTTTGGTCAAAAAATAAAATTAAATTGAGGATTGTTCGAAATGGAACGAAACTTTTCAGATCCTTTCTATATGTTACGAGGGAATGTTATGATGGAAGTCCATGCAAAAAATTATCTTAAAATTAGATTCTATGAAACATTTTTTAAATATTAGTTTAGGTCAAAAAATCGTAGTATATTATGCACAATTTTATACTAGTTTCGGTCAAAAAATCAAATTAAATCGGGGATTGTTCGAAATGCTACAATACTTTACAGATCCTATCTATATGTTACGAGGGAATGTTATGATGGAAGTCCATGCAAAAAATCATCTTAAACTTAGATTCTATGAAACTTTTTGAAATGCTAGTTTCGGTCAAAAAATCGTAGTATATTATACACAATTTTGTACTAGTTTCGGTATAAATATCAAATTAAATCGGGAATTGTTCGAAATGCTACGAAACTTTTCAGATCCTTTCTATATGTTACGAGGGAATGTTATGATGAAAGTCCATGCAAAAAATTATCTTATAATTAGATTCTATGAAACTTTTTGAAATACTAGTTTAGGTCAAAAAATCGTAGTATATTATGCACAATTTTATACTAGTTTCGGTCAAAAAATCAAATTAAATCGAGGATGGTTTGAAATGCTACGAAACTTTATAGATCCTTTGTATATGTTACGAGGGAATGTTATGATGGAAGTCCATGCAAAAAATTATCTTAAAATTAGATTCTATGAAACGTTTTAAAATACTAGTTTATGTCAAAAAATAGTAGTATATTATGCACAATTTTATACTAGTTTCGGTCAAAAAATCAAATTAAATCGAGGACTGTTCTAAATGATACGAAACTTTTCAGATTCTCTATATATGTTACGAGGGAATGTTATGATGGAAGTCCATGAATTTTTTTATCAAAGAATTAGATTCTATGAAACTTTTTGAAATGCTAGTTTCGGTCAAAAATTCGTAGTATATAATACACAATTTCGTACTAGTTTCGGTCAAAAAATCAAACTAAATCGAGGATTGTTCGAAATGCTACGAAACGTTTTAGATCCTTTCTATATGTTACGAGGGAATGTTATGATGGAAGTCCATGCAATAATTATCTTAAAATTAGATTCTATGAAACTTTTTGAAATGCTAGTTTCGTTCAAAAAATCGTAGTATATTATACATAATTTTGTACTTGTTTCGGTCAACATATCAAATTAAATCGAAGATTGTTCGAAATGCTACGAACTTTTCAGATTCTCTCTATATGTTACGAGGGAATGTTATGATTGAAGTCCATGAAAAATATTTATCACAAAATTAGATTCTATGAAACTTTTTGAAATGCTAGTATCGGTAAAAAAATCTTAG
The DNA here is from genome assembly GCA_963966055.1 of Lathyrus aphaca. Classification (NCBI taxonomy): domain Eukaryota; kingdom Viridiplantae; phylum Streptophyta; class Magnoliopsida; order Fabales; family Fabaceae; genus Lathyrus; species Lathyrus aphaca. Next base: position 15,143,817 of record OZ014522.1, read on the forward strand.
TATATTATGCAGAATTTTATACTAGTTTCGGTCAAAAAATCAAATTAAATCGAGGATTGTTCGAAATGCTACGAAACTTTTCAAATTCTCTCTATATGTTACGAGGGAATGTTATGATGGAAGTCCATGAAAAAAATTAATCACAAAATTAGATTCTATGAAACTTTTTGAAATGCTAGTTTCGGTCAAAAAATCGTAGTATATAGTACACAATTTTGTACTAGTTTTGGTCAAAAAATCAAATTAAATCGAGGATTGTTCGAAATGGTAAGAAACTTTTCAGATCCTTTCTATATGTTACGAGGGAATGTTATGATGGAAGTCCATGCAAAAATTATCTTAAAATTAGATTCTATGAAACTTTTTGAAATGCTAGTTTAGGTCAAAAAATCGTAGTATATTATGCACAATTTTATACTAGTTTCGGTCAAAAAATCAAATTAAATCGAGGATTGTTCGAAATGCTACGAAACTTTTCAAATTCTCTCTATATGTTACGAGGGAATGTTATGATGGAAGTCCATGAAAAAATTAATTACAAAATTAGATTCTATGAAACTTTTTGAAATGCTAGTTTCGGTCAAAAAATCGTAGTATATAATACACAATTTTGTACTTGTTTTGGTCAAAAAATAAAATTAAATCGAGGATTGTTCGAAATGCTACGAAACTTTTCAAATTCTCTCTATATGTTACGAGGGAATGTTATGATGGAAGTCCATGAAAAAAATTAATCACAAAATTAGATTCTATGAAACTTTTTTAAATGCTAGTTTCGGTCAAAAAATTATAGTATTTTATACTCAATTTTGTACTAGTTTCGGTCAAAAAATCAAATTAAATCGGGGATTGTTCGAAATGATACGAAACTTTTCAGATCCTTTCTATATATTACGAGGGAATGTTATGATGGAAGTCCATGCAAAAAATTATCTTAAAATTAGATTCTATGAAACTTTTTGAAATTCTAGTTTAGGTCAAAAAATCGTAGTATATTATGCACCATTTTATACTAGTTTAGGTCAAAAAATCAAATTAAATCGAGGATTATTCGAAATGCTACGAAACTTTTGAAATTCTCTCTATATGTTACGAGGGAATGTTATGATGGAAGTCCATGAAAACAATTAATCACAAAATTAGATTCTATGAAACTTTTTGAAATGCTAGTTTCGGTCAAAAAATCTTAGTATATAATACACAATTTTGTACTAGTTTTGGTCAAAAAATCAAATTAAATCGAGGATAGTTCGAAATGTTACGAAACTTTTCAGATCCTTTCTATATGTTACGAGGGAATGTTATGATGGAAGTCCATGCAAAAAATTATCTTAAAATTAGATTCTATGAAACTTTTTGAAATACTAGTTTAGGTCAAAAAATCATAGTATATTATGCACAATTTTATACTAGTTTCGGTCAAAAAATCAAATTAAATCGGGGATTGTTCGAAATGCTACAATACTTTACAGATCCTTTCTATATGTTACGAGGGAATGTTATGATGGAAGTCCATGCAAAAAATCATCTTAAAATTAGATTCTATGAAATTTTTTGAAATGCTAGTTTAGGTCAAAATATCGTAGTATATTATGCACAGTTTTATACTAGTTTCGTTCATAAAATCAAATTAAATCGAGGATTGTTCGAAATGCGACGAAACTTTTCAAATTCTCTCTATATGTCACGAGGGAATGTTATGATGGAAGTTCATGCAAAAAATTATCTTAAAATTAGATTCTATGAAACTTTTTAAAATGCTAGTTTCGGTCAAAAAATCGTAGTATATTATATACAATTTTGTACTAGTTTCGGTCAAAAAATTAAATTAATTCGGGAATTGTTCGAAATGCTACGAAACTTTTCAGATCCTTTCTATATGTTACGAGGGAATGTTATGATGGAAGTCCATGCAAAAAATTATCTTATAATTAGATTCTATGAAAGTTTTTGAAATACTAGTTTAGGTTAAAAAATCGTAGTATATTATGCACAATTTTATACTAGTTTCGGTCAAAAAATCAAATTAAATCGAGGAAGGTTCGAAATGCTATGAAACTTTATAGATCTTTTGTATATGTTACGAGGGAATGTTATGATGGAAGTCCATGCAAAAAATTATCTTAAAATTAGATTCTATGAAACGTTTTAAAATACTAGTTTATGTCAAAAAATCGTAGTATATTATGCACAATTTTATACTAGTTTCGGTCAAAAAATCAAATTAAATCGAGGACTGTTCGAAATGCTACGAAACTTTTCAGATTTTCTATATATGTTACGAGGGAATGTTATGATGGAAGTCCATGAATTTTTTTAATCAAAAAATTAGATTCTATGAAACTTTTTGAAATGCTAGTTTCGGTCAAAAATTCGTAGTATATAATTCACAATTTTGTACTAGTTTCGGTCAAAAAATAATATTAAATCGGGGATTGTTCGAAATGCTACGAAACGTTTTAGATCCTTTCTATATGTTACGAGGGAATGTTATGATGGAAGTCCATGCAATAATTATCTTAAAATTAGATTCTATGAAACATTTTGAAATGCTAGTTTCGTTCAAAAAATCCTAGTATATTATACATAATTTTGTACTAGTTTCGGTAAAAATATCAAATTAAATCGAAGATTGTTCGAAATGCTACCAAAATTTTCAGATTCTCTCTATATGTTACGAGGGAATGTTATGATTGAATTCCATGAAAAATATTTATCACAAAATTAGATTCTATGAAACTTTTTGAAATGCTAGCATCGGTAAAAGAATCGTAGTATATTATGCAGAATTTTATACTAGTTTCGGTCAAAAAATCAAATTAAATCGAGGATTGTTCGAAATATAACGAAACTTTTCAAATTCTCTCTATATGTTACGAGGGAATGTTATGATGGAAGTCCATGAAAAAAATTAATCACAAAATTAGATTCTATGAAACATTTTGAAATGCTAGTTTCGGTCAAAAAATCGTAGTATATAATACACAATTTTGTACTAGTTTTGGTCAAAAAATCAAATTAAATCGAGGATTGTTCGAATTGGTAAGAAACTTTTCAGATCCTTTCTATATGTTACGAGGGAATGTTATGATGGAAGTCCATGCAAAAATTATCTTAAAATTAGATTCTATGAAACTTTTTGAAATGCTAGTTTAGGTCAAAAAATCGTAGTATATTATGCACAATTTTATACTAGTTTCGGTCAAAAAATCAAATTAAATCGAGGATTATTCGAAATGCTACGAAACTTTTAAAATTCTCTCTATATGATACGAGGGAATGTTATGATGGAAGTCCATGAAAACAATTAATCACAAAATTAGATTCTATGGAACTTTTTGAAATGCTAGTTTCGGTCAAAAAATCGTAGTATATAATACACAATTTTGTACTAGTTTTGGTCAAAAAATCAAATTAATTCGAGGATTGTTCGAAATGGTAAGAAACTTTTCAGATCCTTTCTATATGTTACGAGGGAATGTTATGATGGAAGTCCATGCAAAAATTATCTTAAAATTAGATTCTATGAAACTTTTTGAAATGCTAGTTTAGGTAAAAAAATCGTAGTATATTATGCACAATTTTATACTAGTTTCGGTCAAAAAATCAAATTAAATCGAGGATTGTTCGAAATGCTACGAAACTTTTCAAATTCTCTCTATATGTTACGAGGGAATGTTATGATTGAAGTCCATGAAAAAAATTAATTCCAAAATTAGATTCTATGAAACTTATTGAAATGCTAGTTTCGGTCAAAAAATCGTAGTATATAATACACAATTTTGTACTTGTTTTGGTCAAAAAATAAAATTAAATCGAGGATTGTTCGAAATGCTACGAAACTTTTCAAATTCTCTCTATATGTTACGAGGGAATGTTATGATGGAAGTCCATGAAAAAAATTAATCACAAAATTAGATCCTATGAAACTTTTTTAAATGCTAGTTTCGGTCAAAAAATTATAGTATTTTATTCTCAATTTTGTACTAGTTTCGGTCAAAAAATCAAATTAAATTGGGGATTGTTCGAAATGCTACGAAACTTTTCAGATCCTTTCTATATGTTACGAGGGAATGTTATGATGGAAGTCCATGCAAAAAATTATCTTATAATTAGATTCTATGAAACTTTTTGAAATACTAGTTTAGGTCAAAAAATCGTAGTATATTATGCACAGTTTTATACTAGTTTCGGTCAAAAAATCAAATTAAATCGATGATTATTCGAAATGCTACGAAACTTTTAAAATTCTCTCTATATGATACGAGGGAATGTTATGATGGAAGTCCATGAAAACAATTAATCACAAAATTAGATTCTATGGAACTTTTTGAAATGCTAGTTTCGGTCAAAAAATCGTAGTATATAATACACAATTTTGTACTAGTTTTGGTCAAAAAATCAAATTAATTCGAGGATTGTTCGGAATGGTAAGAAACTTTTCAGATCCTTTCTATATGTAACGAGGGAATGTTATGATGGAAGTCCATGCATAAAATTTATCTTAAAATTAGATTCTATGAAACTTTTTGAAATGATAGTTTCGGTCAAAAAATCGTAGTATATAATACATAATTTTGTACTAGTTTTGGTCAAAAAATCAAACTAAATCGAGGATTGTTCGAAATGGTAAGAAACTTTTCAGATCCTTTCTATATGTTACGAGGGAATGTTATGATGGAAGTCCATGTAAAAAATTATCTTAAAATTAGATTCTATGAAACTTTTTGAAATACTAGTTTAGGTCAAAATATCATAGTATATTATGCACAATTTTATACTAGTTTCGGTCAAAAAATCAAATTGAATCGAGGATTGTTCGAAATGCTACGAAACTTTTCAGATCCTTTCTATATGTTACGAGGGAATGTTATGATGGAATTCATTCAAAAAATTATCTTAAAATTAGATTCTATGAAACTTTTTTAAATACTAGTTTAGGTCAAAAAATCATAGTATATTATGCATAATTTTATACTAGTTTCGGTCAAAAATTCAAATTAAATCGAGGATTGTTCGAAATGCTACGAAACTTTTCGAATTCTCTCTATATGTTACGAGGGAATGTTATGATGGAAGTCCATGAAAAAAATTAATCACAAAATTAGATTCTATGAAACTTTTTGAAATGCTAGTTTCTGTCAAAAAATCGTAATATATAATACACAATTTTGTACTAGTTTTGGTCAAAAAATTAAATTAAATCGAGGATTGTTCGAAATGCTACGAAACTTTTCAGATCCTTTCTATATGTTACGAGGGAATGTTATGATGGAAGTCCATGCAAAAAATTATCTTATAATTAGATTCTATGAAACTTTTTGAAATACTAGTTTAGGTCAAAAAATCGTAGTATATTATGCACAATTTTATACTAGTTTCGGTCAAAAAATCAAATTAAATCGAGGATTATTCGAAATGCTACGAAACTTTTAAAATTCTCTCTATATGATACGAGGGAATGTTATGATGGAAGTCCATGAAAACAATTAATCACAAAATTAGATTCTATGGAACTTTTTGAAATGCTAGTTTCGGTCAAAAAATCGTAGTATATAATACACAATTTTGTACTAGTTTTGGTCAAAAAATCAAATTAATTCGAGGATTGTTCGGAATGGTAAGAAACTTTTCAGATCCTTTCTATATGTAACGAGGGAATGTTATGATGGAAGTCCATGCAAAAAATTTATCTTAAAATTAGATTCTATGAAACTTTTTGAAATGATAGTTTCGGTCAAAAAATCGTAGTATATAATACATAATTTTGTACTAGTTTTGGTCAAAAAATCAAACTAAATCGAGGATTGTTCGAAATGGTAAGAAACTTTTCAGATCCTTTCTATATGTTACGAGGGAATGTTATGATGGAAGTCCATGTAAAAAATTATCTTAAAATTAGATTCTATGAAACTTTTTGAAATACTAGTTTAGGTCAAAATATCATAGTATATTATGCACAATTTTGTACTAGTTTCGGTCAAAAAATCAAATTGAATCGAGGATTGTTCGAAATGCTACGAAACTTTTCAGATCCTTTCTATATGTTACGAGGGAATGTTATGATGGAATTCATTCAAAAAATTATCTTAAAATTAGATTCTATGAAACTTTTTTAAATACTAGTTTAGGTCAAAAAATCATAGTATATTATGCATAATTTTATACTAGTTTCGGTCAAAAAATCAAATTAAATCGAGGATTGTTCGAAATGCTACGAAACTTTTCGAATTCTCTCTATATGTTACGAGGGAATGTTTTGATGGAAGTCCATGAAAAAAATTAATCACAAAATTAGATTCTATGAAACTTTTTGAAATGCTAGTTTCTGTCAAAAAATCGTAATATATAATACACAATTTTGTACTAGTTTTGGTCAAAAAATTAAATTAAATCGAGGATTGTTCGAAATGCTACGAAACTTTTCAGATCCTTTCTATATGTTACGAGGGAATGTTATGATGGAAGTCCATGCAAAAAATTATCTTATAATTAGATTCTATGAAACTTTTTGAAATACTAGTTTAGGTCAAAAAATCGTAGTATATTATGCACAATTTTATACTAGTTTCGGTCAAAAAATCAAATTAAATCGAGGATTATTCGAAATGCTACGAAACTTTTAAAATTCTCTCTATATGATACGAGGGAATGTTATGATGGAAGTCCATGAAAACAATTAATCACAAAATTAGATTCTATGGAACTTTTTGAAATGCTAGTTTCGGTCAAAAAATCGTAGTATATAATACACAATTTTGTACTAGTTTTGGTCAAAAAATCAAATTAATTCGAGGATTGTTCGGAATGGTAAGAAACTTTTCAGATCCTTTCTATATGTAACGAGGGAATGTTATGATGGAAGTCCATGCAAAAAATTTATCTTAAAATTAGATTCTATGAAACTTTTTGAAATGATAGTTTCGGTCAAAAAATCGTAGTATATAATACATAATTTTGTACTAGTTTTGGTCAAAAAATCAAACTAAATCGAGGATTGTTCGAAATGGTAAGAAACTTTTCAGATCCTTTCTATATGTTACGAGGGAATGTTATGATGGAAGTCCATGTAAAAAATTATCTTAAAATTAGATTCTATGAAACTTTTTGAAATACTAGTTTAGGTCAAAATATCATAGTATATTATGCACAATTTTATACTAGTTTCGGTCAAAAAATCAAATTGAATCGAGGATTGTTCGAAATGCTACGAAACTTTTCAGATCCTTTCTATATGTTACGAGGGAATGTTATGATGGAATTCATTCAAAAAATTATCTTAAAATTAGATTCTATGAAACTTTTTTAAATACTAGTTTAGGTCAAAAAATCATAGTATATTATGCATAATTTTATACTAGTTTCGGTCAAAAAATCAAATTAAATCGAGGATTGTTCGAAATGCTACGAAACTTTTCGAATTCTCTCTATATGTTACGAGGGAATGTTATGATGGAAGTCCATGAAAAAAATTAATCAGAAAATTAGATTCTATGAAACTTTTTGAAATGCTAGTTTCTGTCAAAAAATCGTAATATATAATACACAATTTTGTACTAGTTTTGGTCAAAAAATTAAATTAAATCGAGGATTGTTCGAAATGCTACGAAACTTTTCAGATCCTTTCTATATGTTACGAGGGAATGTTATGATGGAAGTCCATGCAAAAAATTATCTTATAATTAGATTCTATGAAACTTTTTGAAATACTAGTTTAGGTCAAAAAATCGTAGTATATTATGCACAATTTTATACTAGTTTCGGTCAAAAAATCAAATTAAATCGAGGATTTTTCGAAATGCTACGAAACTTTTAAAATTCTCTCTATATGATACGAGGGAATGTTATAATGGAAGTCCATGAAAACAATTAATCACAAAATTAGATTCTATGGAACTTTTTGAAATGCTAGTTTCGGTCAAAAAATCGTAGTATATAATACACAATTTTGTACTAGTTTTGGTCAAAAAATCAAATTAATTCGAGGATTGTTCGGAATGGTAAGAAACTTTTCAGATCCTTTCTATATGTAACGAGGGAATGTTATGATGGAAGTCCATGCAAAAAATTTATCTTAAAATTAGATTCTATGAAACTTTTTGAAATGATAGTTTCGGTCAAAAAATCGTAGTATATAATATATAATTTTATACTAGTTTCGGTCAAAAAATCAAATTAAATCGAGGATTGTTCGAAATGCTACGAAACTTTTCGAATTCTCTCTATATGTTACGAGGGAATGTTATGATGGAAGTCCATGAAAAAAATTAATCACAAAATTAGATTCTATGAAACTTTTTGAAATGCTAGTTTCTGTCAAAAAATCGTAATATATAATACACAATTTTGTACTAGTTTTGGTCAAAAAATTAAATTAAATCGAGGATTGTTCGAAATGCTACGAAACTTTTCAGATCCTTTCTATATGTTACGAGGGAATGTTATGATGGAAGTCCATGCAAAAATTATCTTAAAATTAGATTCTATGAATCTTTTTGAAATGCTAGTTTAGGTCAAAAAATCGTAGTATATTATGCACAATTATATACTAGTTTCGGTCAAAAAATCAAATTAAATCGAGGATTGTTCGAAGTGCTACGAAACTTTTCAAATTCTCTCTATATGTTACGAGGGAATGTTATGATGGAAGTCCATGAAAACAATTAATCACAAAATTAGATTCTATGAAACTTTTTGAAATGCTAGTTTCGGTCAAAAAATCTTAGTAGATAATACACAATTTTGTGATAGTTTTGGTCAAAAAATCAAATTAAATCGAGGATTGTTCGAAATGGTACGAAACTTTTAAGATCCTTTCTATATGTTACGAGGGAATGTAATGATGGAAGTCCATGCAAAAAATTATCTTAAAATTAGATTCTATGAAACTTTTTGAAATTGTAGTTTAGGTCAAAAAATCGTAGTAAATTATGCACAATTTTATACTAGTTTCGGTCAAAAAATAAAATTAAATCGGGGATTGTTCGAAAAGCTACAATACTTTACAAATCCTTTCTATATGTTACGAGGGAATATTATGATGGAAGTCCCTGCAAAAAATCATCTTAAAATTAGATTCTATGAAACGTTTTGAAATACTAGTTTAGGTCAAAAAATCGTAGTATATTATGCACAATTTTATACTAGTTTCGGTCAAAAAATCAAATTAAATCGAGGATTGTACAAAATGCTACGAAACTTTTCAAATTCTCTCTATATGTTACGAGGGAATGTTATGATGGAAGTCATGCAAAAAATTATCTTAAAATTAGAACCTATGAAACTTTTTGAAATGCTAGTTTCGGTCAAAAAATCGTAGTATATTATACACAATTTTGTACTAGTTTCGGTCAAAAAATCAAATTAAATCGGGAATTGTTAGAAATGCTACGAAACTTTTCAAATCCTTTCTATATGTTACGAGGGAATGTTATGATGGAAGTCCATGCAAAAAATTATCTTATAATTAGATTCTATGAAACTTTTTGAAATACTAGTTTAGTTCAAAAAATCGTAGTATATTATGCACAATTTTATACTAGTTTCGGTCAAAAAATCAAATTAAATCGAGGATTGTTCGAAATGCTACGAAACTTTTAAAATTCTCTCTATAAGTTACGAGGGAATGTTATGATGGAAGTCCATCAAAAAAATTAATCACAAAATTAGATTCTATGAAACTTTTTGAAATCCTAGTTTCTGTCAAAAAATCGTAGTATATAATACACAATTTTGTACAAGTTTTGGTCAAAAAATAAAATTAAATCGAGGATTGTTCGAAATACTACGAAACTATTCAGATCCTTTCTATATGTTACGAGGGAATGTTATGATGGAAGTCCATGCAAAAATTATCTTAAAATTAGATTCTATGAAACTTTTTGAAATGCTAGTTTAGGTCAAAAAATCGTAGTATATTATGCACCATTTTATACTAGTTTCGGTCAAAAAATCAAAGTAAATCGAGGATTGTTCGAAATGCTACGAAACTTTTAAAATTCTCTCTATATGTTACGAGGGAATGTTAAGATGGAAGTCCATGAAAAAAATTAATCACAAAATTAGATTCTATGAAACTTTTTGAAATGCTAGTTTCGGTCAAAAAATCGTAGTATATAATACACAATTTCGTACTTGTTTTGGTAAAAAAATAAAATTAAATCGAGGATTGTTCGAAATGCTACGAATCTTTTCAAATTCTCTCTATATGTTACGAGGGAATGTTATGATGGAAGTCCATGAAAAAAATTAATCACAAAATTAGATTCTATGAAACTTTTTGAAATGCTAGTTTCGGTAAAAAAATTATAGTATTTTATACTCAATTTTGTACTAGTTTCGGTCAAAAAATCAAATTAAATCGGGGATTGTTCGAAATGCTACGAAACTTTTCAGATCCTTTCTATATGTTACGAGGGAATGTTATGATGGAAGTCCATGCAAAAAATTATCTTAAAATTAGATTCTATGAAACTTTTTGAAATGCTAGTTTCGGACAAAAAATCGTAGTATATTATACACAATTTTGTAAAAGTTTCGGTTAAAAAATAAAATTAAATCGGGAATTGTTCGAAATGCTACGAAACTTTTCAGATCCTTTCTATATGTTACGAGGGAATGTTATGATGGAAGTCCATGCAAAAAATTATCTTAAAATTAGATTCTATGAAACTTTTTGAAATACTAGTTTAGTTCAAAAAATCGTAGTATATTATGCACAATTTTATACTAGTTTCGGTCAAAAAATCAAATTAAATCGAGGATTATCGAAATGCTACGAAACTTTTAAAATTCTCTCTATATGATACGAGGGAATGTTATGATGGAAGTCCATGAAAACAATTAATCACAAAATTAGATTCTATGGAACTTTTTGAAATGCTATTTTCGGTCAAAAAATCGTAGTATATAATACACAATTTTGTACTAGTTTTGGTCAAAAAATCAAATTAATTCGAGGATTGTTCGGAATGGTAAGAAACTTTTCAGATCCTTTCTATATGTTACAAGGGAATGTTATGATGGAAGTCCATGCAAAAAATTATCTTAAAATTAGATTCTATGAAACTTTTTGAAATGATAGTTTCGGTCAAAAAATCGTAGTATATAATACATAATTTTGTACTAGTTTTGGTCAAAAAATCAAACTAAATCGAGGATTGTTCGAAATGGTTAGAAACTTTTCAGATCCTTTCTATATGTTACGAGGGAATGTTATGATGGAAGTCCATGTAAAAAATTATCTTAAAATTAGATTCTATGAAACTTTTTGAAATACTAGTTTAGGTCAAAATATCATAGTATATTATGCACAATTTTATACTAGTTTCGGTCAAAAAATCAAATTGAATCGAGGATTGTTCGAAATGCTACGAAACTTTTCAGATCCTTTCTATATGTTACGAGGGAATGTGATGATGGAATTCATTCAAAAAATTATCTTAAAATTAGATTCTATGAAACTTTTTTAAATACTAGTTTAGGTCAAAAAATCATAGTATATTATGCATAATTTTATACTAGTTTCGGTCAAAAAATCAAATTAAATCGAGGATTGTTCGAAATGCTACGAAACTTTTCGAATTCTCTCTATATGTTACGAGGGAATGTTATGATGGAAGTCCATGAAAAAAATTAATCACAAAATTAGATTCTATGAAACTTTTTGAAATGCTAGTTTCTGTCAAAAAATCGTAATATATAATACACAATTTTGTACTAGTTTTGGTCAAAAAATAAAATTAAATCGAGGATTGTTCGAAATGCTACGAAACTTTTCAGATCCTTTCTATATGTTACGAGGGAATGTTATGATGGAAGTCCATGCAAAAATTATCTTAAAATTAGATTCTATGAATCTTTTTGAAATGCTAGTTTAGGTCAAAAAATCGTAGTATATTATGCACAATTATATACTAGTTTCGGTCAAAAAATCAAATTAAATCGAGGATTGTTCGAAGTGCTACGAAACTTTTCAAATTCTCTCAATATGTTACGAGGGAATGTTATGATGGAAGTCCATGAAAACAATTAATCATAAAATTAGATTCTATGAAACTTTTTGAAATGCTAGTTTCGGTAAAAAAATCTTAGTAGATAATACACAATTTTGTCATAGTTTTGGTCAAAAAATCAAATTAAATCGAGGATTGTTCGAAATGGTACGAAACTTTTAAGATCCTTTCTATATGTTACGAGGGAATGTAATGAAGGAAGTCCATGCAAAAAATTATCTTAAAATTAGATTCTATGAAACTTTTTGAAATAGTAGTTTAGGTCAAAAAATCGTAGTAAATTATGCACTATTTTATACTAGTTTCGGTCAAAAAATCAAATTAAATCGGGGATTGTTCGAAAAGCTAAAATACTTTACAAATCCTTTCTATATGTTACGAGGGAATATTATGATGGAAGTCCCTGCAAAAAATCATCTTAAAATTAGATTCTATGAAACGTTTTGAAATACTAGTTTAGGTCAAAAAATCGTAGTATATTATGCACAATTTTATACTAGTTTCGGTCAAAAAATCAAATTAAATCGAGGATTGTTCAAAATGCTACGAAACTTTTCAAATTCTCTCTATATGTTACGAGGGAATGTTATGATGGAAGTCATGCAAAAAATTATCTTAAAATTAGAACCTATGAAACTTTTTGAAATGCTAGTTTCGGTCAAAAAATCGTAGTATATTATACACAATTTTGTACTAGTTTCGGTCAAAAAATCAAATTAAATCGGGAATTGTTAGAAATGCTACGAAACTTTTCAAATCCTTTCTATATGTTACGAGGGAATGTTATGATGGAAGTCCATGCAAAAAATTATCTTATAATTATATTCTATGAAACTTTTTGAAATACTAGTTTAGTTCAAAAAATCGTAGTATATTATGCACAATTTTATACTAGTTTCGGTCAAAAAATCAAATTAAATCGAGGATTGTTCGAAATGCTACGAAACTTTTAAAATTCTCTCTATAAGTTACGAGGGAATGTTATGATGGAAGTCCATCAAAAAAATTAATCACAAAATTAGATTCTATGAAACTTTTTGAAATCCTAGTTTCTGTCAAAAAATCGTAGTATATAATACACAATTTTGTACAAGTTTTGGTCAAAAAATAAAATTAAATCGAGGATTGTTCGAAATACTACGAAACTATTCAGATCCTTTCTATATGTTACGAGGGAATGTTATGATGGAAGTCCATGCAAAAATTATCTTAAAATTAGATTCTATGAAACTTTTTGAAATGCTAGTTTAGGTCAAAAAATCGTAGTATATTATGCACCATTTTATACTAGTTTCGGTCAAAAAATCAAAGTAAATCGAGGATTGTTCGAAATGCTACGAAACTTTTAAAATTCTCTCTATATGTTACGAGGGAATGTTAAGATGGAAGTCCATGAAAAAAATTAATCACAAAATTAGATTCTATGAAACTTTTTGAAATGCTAGTTTCGGTCAAAAAATCGTAGTATATAATACACAATTTCGTACTTGTTTTGGTCAAAAAATAAAATTAAATCGAGGATTGTTCGAAATGCTACGAATCTTTTCAAATTCTCTCTATATGTTACGAGGGAATGTTATGATGGAAGTCCATGAAAAAAATTAATCACAAAATTAGATTCTATGAAACTTTTTGAAATGCTAGTTTCGGTAAAAAAATTATAGTATTTTATACTCAATTTTTACTAGTTTCGGTCAAAAAATCAAATTAAATCGGGGATTGTTCGAAATGCTACGAAACTTTTCAGATCCTTTCTATATGTTACGAGGGAATGTTATGATGGAAGTCCATGCAAAAAATTATCTTAAAATTAGATTCTATGAAACTTTTTGAAATGCTAGTTTCGGTCAAAAAATCGTAGTATATTATACACAATTTTGTAAAAGTTTCGGTTAAAAAATCAAATTAAATCGGGAATTGTTCGAAATGCTACGAAACTTTTCAGATCCTTTCTATATGTTACGAGGGAATGTTATGATGGAAGTCCATGCAAAAAATTATCTTAAAATTAGATTCTATGAAATTTTTTAAATACTAGTTTAGTTCAAAAAATCGTAGTATATTATGCACAATTTTATACTAGTTTCGGTCAAAAAATCAAATTAAATCGAGGATTATTCGAAATGCTACGAAACTTTTAAAATTCTCTCTATATGATACGAGGGAATGTTATGATGGAAGTCCATGAAAACAATTAATCACAAAATTAGATTCTATGGAACTTTTTGAAATGCTATTTTCGGTCAAAAAATCGTAGTATATAATACACAATTTTGTACTAGTTTTGGTCAAAAAATCAAATTAATTCGAGGATTGTTCGGAATGGTAAGAAACTTTTCAGATCCTTTCTATATGTTACAAGGGAATGTTATGATGGAAGTCCATGCAAAAAATTATCTTAAAATTAGATTCTATGAAACTTTTTGAAATGATAGTTTCGGTCAAAAAATCGTAGTATATAATACATAATTTTGTACTAGTTTTGGTCAAAAAATCAAACAAAATCGAGGATTGTTCGAAATGGTTAGAAACTTTTCAGATCCTTTCTATATGTTACGAGGGAATGTTATGATGGAAGTCCATGTAAAAAATTATCTTAAAATTAGATTCTATGAAACTTTTTGAAATACTAGTTTAGGTCAAAATATCATAGTATATTATGCACATTTTTATACTAGTTTCGGTCAAAAAATCAAATTGAATCGAGGATTGTTCGAAATGCTACGAAACTTTTCAGATCCTTTCTATATGTTACGAGGGAATGTGATGATGGAATTCATTCAAAAAATTATCTTAAAATTAGATTCTATGAAACTTTTTTAAATACTAGTTTAGGTCAAAAAATCATAGTATATTATGCATAATTTTATACTAGTTTCGGTCAAAAAATCAAATTAAATCGAGGATTGTTCGAAATGCTACAAAACTTTTCGAATTCTCTCTATATGTTACGAGGGAATGTTATGATGGAAGTCCATGAAAAAAATTAATCACAAAATTAGATTCTATGAAACTTTTTGAAATGCTAGTTTCTGTCAAAAAATCGTAATATATAATACACAATTTTGTACTAGTTTTGGTCAAAAAATTAAATTAAATCGAGGATTGTTCGAAATGCTACGAAACTTTTCAGATCCTTTCTATATGTTACGAGGGAATGTTATGATGGAAGTCCATGCAAAAATTATCTTAAAATTAGATTCTATGAATCTTTTTGAAATGCTAGTTTAGGTCAAAAAATCGTAGTATATTATGCACAATTTTATACTAGTTTCGGTCAAAAAATCAAATTAAATCGAGGATTGTTCGAAGTGCTACGAAACTTTTCAAATTCTCTCTATATGTTACGAGGGAATGTTATGATGGAAGTCCATGAAAACAATTAATCACAAAATTAGATTCTATGAAACTTTTTGAAATGCTAGTTTCGGTCAAAAAATCTTAGTAGATAATACACAATTTTGTCATAGTTTTGGTCAAAAAATCAAATTAAATCGAGGATTGTTCGAAATGGTACGAAACTTTTAAGATCCTTTCTATATGTTACGAGGGAATGTAATGATGGAAGTCCATGCAAAAAATTATCTTAAAATTAGATTCTATGAAACTTTTTGAAATAGTAGTTTAGGTCAAAAAATCGTAGTAAATTATGCACAATTTTATACTAGTTTCGGTCAAAAAATCAAATTAAATCGGGGATTGTTCGAAAAGCTACAATACTTTACAAATCCTTTCTATATGTTACGAGGGAATATTATGATGGAAGTCCCTGCAAAAAATCATCTTAAAATTAGATTCTATGAAACGTTTTGAAATACTAGTTTAGGTCAAAAAATCGTAGTATATTATGCACAATTTTATACTAGTTTCGGTCAAAAAATCAAATTAAATCGAGGATTGTTCAAAATGCTACGAAACATTTCAAATTCTCTCTATATGTTACGAGGGAATGTTATGATGGAAGTCATGCAAAAAATTATCTTAAAATTAGAACCTATGAAACTTTTTGAAATGCTAGTTTCGGTCAAAAAATCGTAGTATATTATACACAATTTTGTACTAGTTTCGGTCAAAAAATCAAATTAAATCGGGAATTGTTAGAAATGCTACGAATCTTTTGAGATCCTTTCTATATGTTACGAGGGAATGTTATGATGGAAGTCCATGCAAAAAATTATCTTATAATTAGATTCTATGAAACTTTTTGAAATACTAGTTTAGTTCAAAAAATCGTAGTATATTATGCACAATTTTATACTAGTTTCGGTCAAAAAATCAAATTAAATCGAGGATTGTTCGAAATGCTACGAAACTTTTAAAATTCTCTCTATAAGTTACGAGGGAATGTTATGATGGAAGTCCATGCAAAAATTATCTTAAAATTAGATTCTATGAAACTTTTTGAAATGCTAGTTTAGGTCAAAAAATCGTAGTATATTATGCACCATTTTATACTAGTTTCGGTCAAAAAATCAAAGTAAATCGAGGATTGTTCGAAATGCTACGAAACTTTTAAAATTCTCTCTATATGTTACGAGGGAATGTTAAGATGGAAGTCCATGAAAAAAATTAATCACAAAATTAGATTCTATGAAACTTTTTGAAATGCTAGTTTCGGTCAAAAAATCGTAGTATATAATACACAATTTCGTACTTGTTTTGGTCAAAAAATAAAATTAAATCGAGGATTGTTCGAAATGCTACGAATCTTTTCAAATTCTCTCTATATGTTACGAGGGAATGTTATGATGGAAGTCCATGAAAAAAATTAATCACAAAATTAGATTCTATGAAACTTTTTGAAATGCTAGTTTCGGTAAAAAAATTATAGTATTTTATACTCAATTTTGTACTAGTTTCGGTCAAAAAATCAAATTAAATCGGGGATTGTTCGAAATGCTACGAAACTTTTCAGATCCTTTCTATATGTTACGAGGGAATGTTATGATGGAAGTCCATGCAAAAAATTATCTTAAAATTAGATTCTATGAAACTTTTTGAAATGCTAGTTTCAGTCAAAAAATCGTAGTATATTATACACAATTTTGTACAAGTTTCGGTTAAAAAATCAAATTAAATCGGGAATTGTTCGAAATGCTACGAAACTTTTCAGATCCTTTCTATATGTTACGAGGGAATGTTATGATGGAAGTCCATGCAAAAAATTATCTTAAAATTAGATTCTATGAAACTTTTTGAAATACTAGTTTAGTTCAAAAAATCGTAGTATATTATGCACAATTTTATACTAGTTTCGGTCAAAAAATCAAATTAAATCGAGGATTATTCGAAATGCTACGAAACTTTTAAAATTCTCTCTATATGATACGAGGGAATGTTATGATGGAAGTCCATGAAAACAATTAATCACAAATTAGATTCTATGGAACTTTTTGAAATGCTAGTTTCGGTCAAAAAATCGTAGTATATAATACACAATTTTGTACTAGTTTTGGTCAAAAAATCAAATTAATTCGAGGATTGTTCGGAATGGTAAGAAACTTTTCAGATCCTTTCTATATGTTACAAGTGAATGTTATGATGGAAGTCCATGCAAAAAATTATCTTAAAATTAGATTCTATGAAACTTTTTGAAACGATAGTTTCGGTCAAAAAAACGTAGTATATAATATATAATTTTGTACTAGTTTTGGTCAAAAAATCAAACTAAATCGAGGATTGTTCGAAATGGTAAGAAACTTTTCAGATCCTTTCTATATGTTACGAGGGAATGTAATGAAGGAAGTCCATGCAAAAAATTATCTTAAAATTAGATTCTATGAAACTTTTTGAAATAGTAGTTTAGGTCAAAAAATCGTAGTAAATTATGCACTATTTTATACTAGTTTCGGTCAAAAAATCAAATTAAATCGGGGATTGTTCGAAAAGCTAAAATACTTTACAAATCCTTTCTATATGTTACGAGGGAATATTATGATGGAAGTCCCTGCAAAAAATCATCTTAAAATTAGATTCTATGAAACGTTTTGAAATACTAGTTTAGGTCAAAAAATCGTAGTATATTATGCACAATTTTATACTAGTTTCGGTCAAAAAATCAAATTAAATCGAGGATTGTTCAAAATGCTACGAAACATTTCAAATTCTCTCTATATGTTACGAGGGAATGTTATGATGGAAGTCATGCAAAAAATTATCTTAAAATTAGAACCTATGAAACTTTTTGAAATGCTAGTTTCGGTCAAAAAATCGTAGTATATTATACACAATTTTGTACTAGTTTCGGTCAAAAAATCAAATTAAATCGGGAATTGTTAGAAATGCTACGAATCTTTTCAGATCCTTTCTATATGTTACGAGGGAATGTTATGATGGAAGTCCATGCAAAAAATTATCTTATAATTAGATTCTATGAAACTTTTTGAAATACTAGTTTAGTTCAAAAAATCGTAGTATATTATGCACAATTTTATACTAGTTTCGGTCAAAAAATCAAATTAAATCGAGGATTGTTCGAAATGCTACGAAACTTTTAAAATTCTCTCTATAAGTTACGAGGGAATGTTATGATGGAAGTCCATCAAAAAAATTAATCACAAAATTAGATTCTATGAAACTTTTTGAAATCCTAGTTTCTGTCAAAAAATCGTAGTATATAATACACAATTTTGTACAAGTTTTGGTCAAAAAATAAAATTAAATCGAGGATTGTTCGAAATACTACGAAACTATTCAGATCCTTTCTATATGTTACGAGGGAATGTTATGATGGAAGTCCATGCAAAAATTATCTTAAAATTAGATTCTATGAAACTTTTTGAAATGCTAGTTTAGGTCAAAAAATCGTAGTATATTATGCACCATTTTATACTAGTTTCGGTCAAAAAATCAAAGTAAATCGAGGATTGTTCGAAATGCTACGAAACTTTTAAAATTCTCTTATATGTTACGAGGGAATGTTAAGATGGAAGTCCATGAAAAAAATTAATCACAAAATTAGATTCTATGAAACTTTTTGAAATGCTAGTTTCGGTCAAAAAATCGTAGTATATAATACACCATTTCGTACTTGTTTTGGTCAAAAAATTAAATTAAATCGAGGATTGTTCGAAATGCTACGAATCTTTTCAAATTCTCTCTATATGTTACGAGGGAATGTTATGATGGAAGTCCATGAAAAAAATTAATCACAAAATTAGATTCTATGAAACTTTTTGAAATGCTAGTTTCGGTAAAAAAATTATAGTATTTTATACTCAATTTTGTACTAGTTTCGGTCAAAAAATCAAATTAAATCGGGGATTGTTCGAAATGCTACGAAACTTTTCAGATCCTTTCTATATGTTACGAGGGAATGTTATGATGGAAGTCCATGCAAAAAATTATCTTAAAATTAGATTCTATGAAACTTTTTGAAATGCTAGTTTCAGTCAAAAAATCGTAGTATATTATACACAATTTTGTACAAGTTTCGGTTAAAAAATCAAATTAAATCGGGAATTGTTCGAAATGCTACGAAACTTTTCAGATCCTTTCTATATGTTACGAGGGAATGTTATGATGGAAGTCCATGCAAAAATTTATCTTAAAATTAGATTCTATGAAACTTTTTGAAATACTAGTTTAGTTCAAAAAATCGTAGTATATTATGCACAATTTTATACTAGTTTCGGTCAAAAAATCAAATTAAATCGAGGATTATTCGAAATGCTACGAAACTTTTAAAATTCTCTCTATATGATACGAGGGAATGTTATGATGGAAGTCCATGAAAACAATTAATCACAAATTAGATTCTATGGAACTTTTTGAAATGCTAGTTTCGGTCAAAAAATCGTAGTATATAATACACAATTTTGTACTAGTTTTGGTCAAAAAATCAAATTAATTCGAGGATTGTTCGGAATGGTAAGAAACTTTTCAGATCCTTTCTATATGTTACAAGGGAATGTTATGATGGAAGTCCATGCAAAAAATTATCTTAAAATTAGATTCTATGAAACTTTTTGAAATGATAGTTTCGGTCAAAAAATCGTAGTATATAATATATAATTTTGTACTAGTTTTGGTCAAAAAATCAAACTAAATCGAGGATTGTTCGAAATGGTAAGAAACTTTTCAGATCCTTTCTATATGTTACGAGGGAATGTTATGATGGAAGTCCATGTAAAAAATTATCTTAAAATTAGATTCTATGAAACTTTTTGAAATACTAGTTTAGGTCAAAATATCATAGTATATTATGCACAATTTTATACTAGTTTCGGTCAAAAAATCAAATTGAATCGAGGATTGTTCGAAATGCTACGAAACTTTTCAGATCCTTTCTATATGTTACGAGGGAATGTGATGATGGAATTCATTCAAAAAATTATCTTAAAATTAGATTCTATGAAACTTTTTTAAATACTAGTTTAGGTCAAAAAATCATAGTATATTATGCATAATTTTATGCTAGTTTCGGTCAAAAAATCAAATTAAATCGAGGATTGTTCGAAATGCTACGAAACTTTTCGAATTCTCTCTATATGTTACGAGGGAATGTTATGATGGAAGTCCATGAAAAAAATTAATCACAAAATTAAATTCTATGAAACTTTTTGAAATGCTAGTTTCTGTCAAAAAATCGTAATATATAATACACAATTTTGTACTAGTTTTGGTCAAAAAATTAAATTAAATCGAGGATTGTTCGAAATGCTACGAAACTTTTCAGATCCTTTCTATATGTTACGAGGGAATGTTATGATGGAAGTCCATGCAAAAATTATCTTAAAATTAGATTCTATGAATCTTTTTGAAATGCTAGTTTAGGTCAAAAAATCGTAGTATATTATGCACAATTTTATACTAGTTTCGGTCAAAAAATCAAATTAAATCGAGGATTGTTCGAAGTGCTACGAAACTTTTCAAATTCTCTCTATATGTTACGAGGGAATGTTATGATGGAAGTCCATGAAAACAATTAATCACAAAATTAGATTCTATGAAACTTTTTGAAATGCTAGTTTCGGTCAAAAAATCTTAGTAGATAATACACAATTTTGTCATAGTTTTGGTCAAAAAATCAAATTAAATCGAGGATTGTTCGAAATGGTACGAAACTTTTAAGATCCTTTCTATATGTTACGAGGGAATGTAATGATGGAAGTCCATGCAAAAAATTATCTTAAAATTAGATTCTATGAAACTTTTTGAAATATTAGTTTAGGTCAAAAAATCGTAGTAAATTATGCACAATTTTATACTAGTTTCGGTCAAAAAATCAAATTAAATCGGGGATTGTTCGAAAAGCTACAATACTTTACAAATCCTTTCTATATGTTACGAGGGAATATTATGATGGAAGTCCCTGCAAAAAATCATCTTAAAATTAGATTCTATGAAACGTTTTGAAATACTAGTTTAGGTCAAAAAATCGTAGTATATTATGCACAATTTTATACTAGTTTCGGTCAAAAAATCAAATTAAATCGAGGATTGTTCAAAATGCTACGAAACTTTTCAAATTCTCTCTATATGTTACGAGGGAATGTTATGATGGAAGTCATGCAAAAAATTATCTTAAAATTAGAACCTATGAAACTTTTTGAAATGCTAGTTTCGGTCAAAAAATCGTAGTATATTATACACAATTTTGTACTAGTTTCGGTCAAAAAATCAAATTAAATCGGGAATTGTTAGAAATGCTACGAATCTTTTCAGATCCTTTCTATATGTTACGAGGGAATGTTATGATGGAAGTCCATGCAAAAAATTATCTTATAATTAGATTCTATGAAACTTTTTGAAATACTAGTTTAGTTCAAAAAATCGTAGTATATTATGCACAATTTTATACTAGTTTCGGTCAAAAAATCAAATTAAATCGAGGATTGTTCGAAATAATACGAAACTTTAAAAATTCTCTCTATAAGTTACGAGGGAATGTTATGATGGAAGTCCATCAAAAAAATTAATCACAAAATTAGATTCTATGAATCTTTTTGAAATCCTAGTTT
This sequence comes from Lathyrus aphaca, assembly GCA_963966055.1. NCBI lineage: Eukaryota > Viridiplantae > Streptophyta > Magnoliopsida > Fabales > Fabaceae > Lathyrus > Lathyrus aphaca. The sequence goes on from OZ014522.1 coordinate 15,165,793, forward strand.
CTGTCAAAAAATCGTAGTATATAATACACAATTTTGTACAAGTTTTGGTCAAAAAATAAAATTAAATCGAGGATTGTTCGAAATACTACGAAACTATTCAGATCCTTTCTATATGTTACGAGGGAATGTTATGATGGAAGTCCATGCAAAAATTATCTTAAAATTAGATTCTATGAAACTTTTTGAAATGCTAGTTTAGGTCAAAAAATCGTAGTATATTATGCACCATTTTATACTAGTTTCGGTCAAAAAATCAAAGTAAATCGAGGATTGTTCGAAATGCTACGAAACTTTTAAAATTCTCTCTATATGTTACGAGGGAATGTTAAGATGGAAGTCCATGAAAAAAATTAATCACAAAATTAGATTCTATGAAACTTTTTGAAATGCTAGTTTCGGTCAAAAAATCGTAGTATATAATACACAATTTCGTACTTGTTTTGGTCAAAAAATAAAATTAAATCGAGGATTGTTCGAAATGCTACGAATCTTTTCAAATTCTCTCTATATGTTACGAGGGAATGTTATGATGGAAGTCCATGAAAAAAATTAATCACAAAATTAGATTCTATGAAACTTTTTGAAATGCTAGTTTCGGTAAAAAAATTATAGTATTTTATACTCAATTTTGTACTAGTTTCGGTCAAAAAATCAAATTAAATCGGGGATTGTTCGAAATGCTACGAAACTTTTCAGATCCTTTCTATATGTTACGAGGGAATGTTATGATGGAAGTCCATGCAAAAAATTATCTTAAAATTAGATTCTATGAATCTTTTTGAAATGCTAGTTTCGGTCAAAAAATCGTAGTATATTATACACAATTTTGTACAAGTTTCGGTTAAAAAATCAAATTAAATCGGGAATTGTTCGAAATGCTACGAAACTTTTCAGATCCTTTCTATATGTTACGAGGGAATGTTATGATGGAAGTCCATGCAAAAAATTATCTTAAAATTAGATTCTATGAAACTTTTTGAAATACTAGTTTAGTTCAAAAAATCGTAGTATATTATGCACAATTTTTTACTAGTTTTGTTCAAAAAATCAAATTAAATCGAGGACTGTTCGAAATGCTACGATACTTTTCAGATTCTCTATATATGTTACGAGGGAATGTTATGATGGAAGTCCATGAAAACAATTAATCACAAAATTAGATTCTATGGAACTTTTTGAAATGCTAGTTTCGGTCAAAAAATCGTAGTATATAATACACAATTTTGTACTAGTTTTGGTCAAAAAATCAAATTAATTCGAGGATTGTTCGAAATGGTAAGAAACTTTTCAGATCCTTTCTATATGTTACGAGGGAATGTTATGATGGAAGTCCATGCAAAAAATTATCTTAAAATTAGATTCTATGAAACTTTTTGAAATGATAGTTTCGGTCAAAAAATCGTAGTATATAATACATAATTTTGTACTAGTTTTGGTCAAAAAATCAAACTAAATCGAGGATTGTTCGAAATGGTAAAAAACTTTTCAGATCCTTTCTATATGTTACGAGGGAATGTTATGATGGAAGTCCATGCCAAAATTATCTTAAAATTAGATTCTATGAAACTTTTTGAAATGCTAGTTTAGGTCAAAAAATCGTAGTATATTATGCACAATTTTATACTAGTTTCGGTCAAAAAATCAAATTAAATCGAGGATTGTTCGAAATGCTACGAAACTTTTCAAATTCTCTCTATATGTTACGAGGGAATGTTATGATGGAAGTCCATGAAAAAAATTAATTACAAAATTAGATTCTATGAAACTTATTGAAATGCTAGTTTCGGTCAAAAAATCGTAGTATATAATACACAATTTTGTACTTGTTTTGGTCAAAAAATAAAATTAAATCGAGGATTGTTCGAAATGCTACGAAACTTTTCAAATTCTCTCTATATGTTACGAGGGAAATTTATGATGGAAGTCCATGAAAAAAATAAATCACAAAATTAGATTCTATGAAACTTTTTTAAATGCTAGTTTCGGTCAAAAATATAGTATTTTATTCTCAATTTTGTACTAGTTTCGGTCAAAAAATCAAATTAAATCGCGGATTGTTCGAAATGCTACGAAACTTTTCAGATCCTTTCTATATGTTACGAGGGAATGTTATGATGGAAGTCCATGCAAAAAATTATCTTAAAACTAGATTCTATGAAACTTTTTGAAATACTAGTTTAGGTCAAAAAATCGTAGTATATTATGCACAATTTTATACTAGTTTCGGTCAAAAAATTAAATTAAATCGAGGATTGTTCGAAATGCTACGAAACTTTTCATATTCTCTATATATGTTACGAGGGAATGTTATGATGGAAGTCCATGAAATTTTTTTATCAAAAAATTAGATTCTTTGAAACTTTTTGAAATGCTAGTATCGGTCAAAAAGTCGTAGTATATAATACACAATTTTGTACTAGTTTTGGTCAAAAAATCAAATTAATTCGAGGATTGTTCGAAATGGTAAGAAACTTTTCAGATCCTTTCTATATGTTACGAGGGAATGTTATGATGGAAGTACATGCAAAAAATTATCTTAAAATTAGATTCTATGAAACTTTTTGAAATGATAGTTTCGGTAAAAAAATCGTAGTATATAATACACAATTTTGTACTTGTTTTGGTCAAAAAATCAAACTAAATCAAGGATTGTTCGAAATGCTACGAATCTTTTCAAATTCTCTCTATATGTTACGAGGGAATGTTATGATGGAAGTCCATGAAAAAAATTAATCACAAAATTAGATTCTATGAAACTTTTTGAAATACTAGTTTAGGTCAAAAAATGATAGTATTTTATACTCAATTTTATACTAGTTTCGGTCAAAAAATCAAATTAAATCGGGGATTGTTCGAAATGTTACGAAACTTTTCAGATCCTTTCTATATATTACGAGGGAATGTTATGATGGAAGTCCATGCAAAAAATTATCTTAAAATTAGATTCTATGAAACTTTTTGAAATGCTAGTTTCGGTCAAAAAATCGTAGTATATTATACACAATTTTGTACAAGTTTCGGTTAAAAAATCAAATTAAATCGGGAATTGTTCGAAATGCTACGAAACTTTTCAGATCCTTTCTATATGTTACGAGGGAATGTTATGATGGAAGTCCATGCAAAAAATTATCTTATAATTAGATTCTATGAAACTTTTTGAAATACTAGTTTAGTTCAAAAAATCGTAGTATATTATGCACAATTTTATACTAGTTTCGGTAAAAAAATCAAATTAAATCGAGGAATGTTCGAAATGCTACGAAACTTTTCAGATTCTCTATATATGTTACGAGGGAATGTTATGATGGAAGTCCATGAAAACAATTAATCACAAAATTAGATTCTATGGAACTTTTTGAAATGCTAGTTTCGGTCAAAAAATCGTAGTATATAATACACAATTTTGTACTAGTTTTGGTCAAAAAATCAAATTAATTCGAGGATTGTTCGAAATGGTAAGAAACTTTTCAGATCCTTTCTATATGTTACGAGGGAATGTTATGATGGAAGTCCATGCAAAAAATTATCTTAAAATTAGATTCTATGAAACTTTTTGAAATGATAGTTTCGGTCAAAAAATCGTAGTATATAATACATAATTTTGTACTAGTTTTGGTCAAAAAATCAAACTAAATCGAGGATTGTTCGAAATGGTAAGAAACTTTTCAGATCCTTTCTATATGTTACGAGGGAATGTTATGATGGAAGTCCATGCAAAAATTATCTTAAAATTAGATTCTATGAAACTTTTTGAAATGCTAGTTTAGGTCAAAAAATCGTAGTATATTATGCACAATTTTATACTAGTTTCGGTCAAAAAATCAAATTAAATCGAGGATTGTTCGAAATGCTACGAAACTTTTCAAATTCTCTCTATATGTTACGAGGGAATGTTATGATGGAAGTCCATGAAAAAAATTAATTACAAAATTAGATTCTATGAAACTTATTGAAATGCTAGTTTCGGTCAAAAAATCGTAGTATATAATACACAATTTTGTACTTGTTTTGGTCAAAAAATAAAATTAAATCGAGGATTGTTCGAAATGCTACGAAACTTTTCAAATTCTCTCTATATGTTACGAGGGAATATTATGATGGAAGTCCATGAAAAAAATTAATCACAAAATTAGATTCTATGAAACTTTTTTAAATGCTAGTTTCGGTCAAAAAATATAGTATTTTATTCTCAATTTTGTACTAGTTTCGGTCAAAAAATCAAATTAAATCGGGGATTGTTCGAAATGCTACGAAACTTTTCAGATCCTTTCTATATGTTACGAGGGAATGTTATGATGGAAGTCCATGCATAAAAAATATCTTAAAACTAGATTCTATGAAACTTTTTGAAATACTAGTTTAGGTCAAAAAATCATAGTATATTATGCACAATTTTAAACTAGTTTCGGTCAAAAAATCAAATTAAATCGAGGATTGTTCGAAATGCAACGAAACTTTTCAGATTCTCTATATATGTTACGAGGGAATGTTATGATGGAAGTCCAGGAAATTTTTTAATCAAAAAATTAGATTCTTTGAAACTTTTTGAAATGCTAGTATCGGTCAAAAAATCGTAGTATATAATACACAATTTTGTACTAGTTTTGGTCAAAAAATCAAATTAATTCGAGGATTGTTCGAAATGGTAAGAAACTTTTCAGATCCTTTCTATATGTTACGAGGGAATGTTATGATGGAAGTACATGCAAAAAATTATCTTAAAATTAGATTCTATGAAACTTTTTGAAATGATAGTTTCGGTAAAAAAATCGTAGTATATAATACACAATTTTGTACTTGTTTTGGTCAAAAAATCAAACTAAATCAAGGATTGTTCGAAATGCTACGAATCTTTTCAAATTCTCTCTATATGTTACGAGGGAATGTTATGATGGAAGTCCATGAAAAAAATTAATCACAAAATTAGATTCTATGAAACTTTTTGAAATACTAGTTTAGGTCAAAAAATGATAGTATTTTATACTCAATTTTATACTAGTTTCGGTCAAATAATCAAATTAAATCGGGGATTGTTCGAAATGCTACGAAACTTTTCAGATCCTTTCTATATGTTACGAGGGAATGTTATGATGGAAGTCCATGCAAAAAATTATCTTAAAATTAGATTCTATGAAACTTTTTGAAATGCTAGTTTCGGTCAAAAAATCGTAGTATATTATACACAATTTTGTACAAGTTTCGGTTAAAAAATCAAATTAAATCGGGAATTGTTCGAAATGCTACGAAACTTTTCAGATCCTTTCTATATGTTACGAGAGAATGTTATGATGGAAGTCCATGCAAAAAATTATCTTATAATTAGATTCTATGAAACTTTTTGAAATACTAGTTTAGTTCAAAAAATCGTAGTATATTATGCACAATTTTATACTAGTTTCGGTCAAAAAATCAAATTAAATCGAGGACTGTTCGAAATGCTACGTAACTTTTCAGATTCTCTATATATGTTACGAGGGAATGTTATGATGGAAGTCCATGAAAACAATTAATCACAAAATTAGATTCTATGGAACTTTTTGAAATGCTAGTTTCGGTCAAAAAATCGTAGTATATAATACACAATTTTGTACTAGTTTTGGTCAAAAAATCAAATTAATTCGAGGATTGTTCGAAATGGTAAGAAACTTTTCAGATCCTTTCTATATGTTACGAGGGAATGTTATGATGGAAGTCCATGCAAAAAATTATCTTAAAATTAGATTCTATGAAACTTTTTGAAATGATAGTTTCGGTCAAAAAATCGTAGTATATAATACATAATTTTGTACTAGTTTTGGTCAAAAAATCAAACTAAATCGAGGATTGTTCGAAATGGTAAGAAACTTTTCAGATCCTTTCTATATGTTACGAGGGAATGTTATGATGGAAGTCCATTCAAAAATTATCTTAAAATTAGATTCTATGAAACTTTTTGAAATGCTAGTTTAGGTCAAAAAATCGTAGTATATTATGCACAATTTTATACTAGTTTCGGTCAAAAAATCAAATTAAATCGAGGATTGTTCGAAATGCTACGAAACTTTTCAAATTCTCTCTATATGTTACGAGGGAATGTTATGATGGAAGTCCATGAAAAAAATTAATTACAAAATTAGATTCTATGAAACTTATTGAAATGCTAGTTTCGGTCAAAAAATCGTAGTATATAATACACAATTTTGTACTTGTTTTGGTCAAAAAATAAAATTAAATCGAGGATTGTTCGAAATGCTACGAAACTTTTCAAATTCTCTCTATATGTTACGAGGGAAAGTTATGATGGAAGTCCATGAAAAAAATTAATCACAAAATTAGATTCTATGAAACTTTTTTAAATGCTAGTTTCGGTCAAAAAATATAGTATTTTATTCTCAATTTTGTACTAGTTTCGGTCAAAAAATCAAATTAAATCGGGGATTTTTCGAAATGCTACGAAACTTTTCAGATCCTTTCTATATGTTACGAGGGAATGTTATGATGGAAGTCCATGCAAAAAATTATCTTAAAACTAGATTCTATGAATCTTTTTGAAATACTAGTTTAGGTCAAAAAATCGTAGTATATTATGCACAATTTTATACTAGTTTCGGTCAAAAAATCAAATTAAATCGAGGAATGTTCGAAATGCTACGAAACTTTTCAAATTCTCTCTATATGTTACGAGGGAATGTTATGATGGAAGTCCATGAAAAAAATTAATTACAAAATTAGATTCTATGAAACTTATTGAAATGCTAGTTTCGGTCAAAAAATCGTAGTATATAATACACAATTTTGTACTTGTTTTGGTCAAAAAATAAAATTAAATCGAGGATTGTTCGAAATGCTACGAAACTTTTCAAATTCTCTCTATATGTTACGAGGGAAAGTTATGATGGAAGTCCATGAAAAAAATTAATCACAAAATTAGATTCTATGAAACTTTTTTAAATGCTAGTTTCGGTCAAAAATATAGTATTTTATTCTCAATTTTGTACTAGTTTCGGTCAAAAAATCAAATTAAATCGGGGATTGTTCGAAATGCTAAGAAACTTTTCAGATCCTTTCTATATGTTACGAGGGAATGTTATGATGGAAGTCCATGCAAAAAATTATCTTAAAACTAGATTCTATGAAACTTTTTGAAATACTAGTTTAGGTCAAAAAATCGTAGTATATTATGCACAATTTTATACTAGTTTCGGTCAAAAAATCAAATTAAATCGAGGATTGTTCGAAATGCTACGAAACTTTTCATATTCTCTATATATGTTACGAGGGAATGTTATGATGGAAGTCCATGAAATTTTTTTATCAAAAAATTAGATTCTTTGAAACTTTTTGAAATGCTAGTATCGGTCAAAAAGTCGTAGTATATAATACACAATTTTGTACTAGTTTTGGTCAAAAAATCAAATTAATTCGAGGATTGTTCGAAATGGTAAGAAACTTTTCAGATCCTTTCTATATGTTACGAGGGAATGTTATGATGGAAGTACATGCAAAAAATTATCTTAAAATTAGATTCTATGAAACTTTTTGAAATGATAGTTTCGGTAAAAAAATCGTAGTATATAATACACAATTTTGTACTTGTTTTGGTCAAAAAATCAAACTAAATCAAGGATTGTTCGAAATGCTACGAATCTTTTCAAATTCTCTCTATATGTTACGAGGGAATGTTATGATGGAAGTCCATGAAAAAAATTAATCACAAAATTAGATTCTATGAAACTTTTTGAAATACTAGTTTAGGTCAAAAAATGATAGTATTTTATACTCAATTTTATACTAGTTTCGGTCAAAAAATCAAATTAAATCGGGGATTGTTCGAAATGTTACGAAACTTTTCAGATCCTTTCTATATGTTACGAGGGAATGTTATGATGGAAGTCCATGCAAAAAATTATCTTAAAATTAGATTCTATGAAACTTTTTGAAATGCTAGTTTCGGTCAAAAAATCGTAGTATATTATACACAATTTTGTACAAGTTTCGGTTAAAAAATCAAATTAAATCGGGAATTGTTCGAAATGCTACGAAACTTTTCAGATCCTTTCTATATGTTACGAGGGAATGTTATGATGGAAGTCCATGCAAAAAATTATCTTATAATTAGATTCTATGAAACTTTTTGAAATACTAGTTTAGTTCAAAAAATCGTAGTATATTATGCACAATTTTATACTAGTTTCGGTAAAAAAATCAAATTAAATCGAGGAATGTTCGAAATGCTACGAAACTTTTCAGATTCTCTATATATGTTACGAGGGAATGTTATGATGGAAGTCCATGAAAACAATTAATCACAAAATTAGATTCTATGGAACTTTTTGAAATGCTAGTTTCGGTCAAAAAATCGTAGTATATAATACACAATTTTGTACTAGTTTTGGCAAAAAATCAAATTAATTCGAGGATTGTTCGAAATGGTAAGAAACTTTTCAGATCCTTTCTATATGTTACGAGGGAATGTTATGATGGAAGTCCATGCAAAAAATTATCTTAAAATTAGATTCTATGAAACTTTTTGAAATGATAGTTTCGGTCAAAAAATCGTAGTATATAATACATAATTTTGTACTAGTTTTGGTCAAAAAATCAAACTAAATCGAGGATTGTTCGAAATGGTAAGAAACTTTTCAGATCCTTTCTATATGTTACGAGGGAATGTTATGATGGAAGTCCATTCAAAAATTATCTTAAAATTAGATTCTATGAAACTTTTTGAAATGCTAGTTTAGGTCAAAAAATCGTAGTATATTATGCACAATTTTATACTAGTTTCGGTCAAAAAATCAAATTAAATCGAGGATTGTTCGAAATGCTACGAAACTTTTCAAATTCTCTCTATATGTTACGAGGGAATGTTATGATGGAAGTCCATGAAAAAAATTAATTACAAAATTAGATTCTATGAAACTTATTGAAATGCTAGTTTCGGTCAAAAAATCGTAGTATATAATACACAATTTTGTACTTGTTTTGGTCAAAAAATAAAATTAAATCGAGGATTGTTCGAAATGCTACGAAACTTTTCAAATTCTCTCTATATGTTACGAGGGAATATTATGATGGAAGTCCATGAAAAAAATTAATCACAAAATTAGATTCTATGAAACTTTTTTAAATGCTAGTTTCGGTCAAAAAATATAGTATTTTATTCTCAATTTTGTACTAGTTTCGGTCAAAAAATCAAATTAAATCGGGGATTGTTCGAAATGCTACGAAACTTTTCAGATCCTTTCTATATGTTACGAGGGAATGTTATGATGGAAGTCCATGCATAAAAAATATCTTAAAACTAGATTCTATGAAACTTTTTGAAATACTAGTTTAGGTCAAAAAATCATAGTATATTATGCACAATTTTAAACTAGTTTCGGTCAAAAAATCAAATTAAATCGAGGATTGTTCGAAATGCAACGAAACTTTTCAGATTCTCTATATATGTTACGAGGGAATGTTATGATGGAAGTCCAGGAAATTTTTTAATTAAAAAATTAGATTCTTTGAAACTTTTTGAAATGCTAGTATCGGTCAAAAAATCGTAGTATATAATACACAATTTTGTACTAGTTTTGGTCAAAAAATCAAATTAATTCGAGGATTGTTCGAAATGGTAAGAAACTTTTCAGATCCTTTCTATATGTTACGAGGGAATGTTATGATGGAAGTACATGCAAAAAATTATCTTAAAATTAGATTCTATGAAACTTTTTGAAATGATAGTTTCGGTAAAAAAATCGTAGTATATAATACACAATTTTGTACTTGTTTTGGTCAAAAAATCAAACTAAATCAAGGATTGTTCGAAATGCTACGAATCTGTTCAAATTCTCTCTATATGTTACGAGGGAATGTTATGATGGAAGTCCATGAAAAAAATTAATCACAAAATTAGATTCTATGAAACTTTTTGAAATACTAGTTTAGGTCAAAAAATGATAGTATTTTATACTCAATTTTATACTAGTTTCGGTCAAATAATCAAATTAAATCGGGGATTGTTCGAAATGCTACGAAACTTTTCAGATCCTTTCTATATGTTACGAGGGAATGTTATGATGGAAGTCCATGCAAAAAATTATCTTAAAATTAGATTCTATGAAACTTTTTGAAATGCTAGTTTCGGTCAAAAAATCGTAGTATATTATACACAATTTTGTACAAGTTTCGGTTAAAAAATCAAATTAAATCGGGAATTGTTCGAAATGCTACGAAACTTTTCAGATCCTTTCTATATGTTACGAGAGAATGTTATGATGGAAGTCCATGCAAAAAATTATCTTATAATTAGATTCTATGAAACTTTTTGAAATACTAGTTTAGTTCAAAAAATCGTAGTATATTATGCACAATTTTATACTAGTTTCGGTGAAAAAATCAAATTAAATCGAGGACTGTTCGAAATGCTACGTAACTTTTCAGATTCTCTATATATGTTACGAGGGAATGTTATGATGGAAGTCCATGAAAACAATTAATCACAAAATTAGATTCTATGGAACTTTTTGAAATGCTAGTTTCGGTCAAAAAATCGTAGTATATAATACACAATTTTGTACTAGTTTTGGTCAAAAAATCAAATTAATTCGAGGATTGTTCGAAATGGTAAGAAACTTTTCAGATCCTTTCTATATGTTACGAGGGAATGTTATGATGGAAGTCCATGCAAAAAATTATCTTAAAATTAGATTCTATGAAACTTTTTGAAATGATAGTTTCGGTCAAAAAATCGTAGTATATAATACATAATTTTGTACTAGTTTTGGTCAAAAAATCAAACTAAATCGAGGATTGTTCGAAATGGTAAGAAACTTTTCAGATACTTTCTATATGTTACGAGGGAATGTTATGATGGAAGTCCATTCAAAAATTATCTTAAAATTAGATTCTATGAAACTTTTTGAAATGCTAGTTTAGGTCAAAAAATCGTAGTATATTATGCACAATTTTATACTAGTTTCGGTCAAAAAATCAAATTAAATCGAGGATTGTTCGAAATGCTACGAAACTTTTCAAATTCTCTCTATATGTTACGAGGGAATGTTATGATGGAAGTCCATGAAAAAAATTAATTACAAAATTAGATTCTATGAAACTTATTGAAATGCTAGTTTCGGTCAAAAAATCGTAGTATATAATACACAATTTTGTACTTGTTTTGGTCAAAAAATAAAATTAAATCGAGGATTGTTCGAAATGCTACGAAACTTTTCAAATTCTCTCTATATGTTACGAGGGAAAGTTATGATGGAAGTCCATGAAAAAAATTAATCACAAAATTAGATTCTATGAAACTTTTTTAAATGCTAGTTTCGGTCAAAAAATATAGTATTTTATTCTCAATTTTGTACTAGTTTCGGTCAAAAAATCAAATTAAATCGGGGATTTTTCGAAATGCTACGAAACTTTTCAGATCCTTTCTATATGTTACGAGGGAATGTTATGATGGAAGTCCATGCAAAAAATTATCTTAAAACTAGATTCTATGAATCTTTTTGAAATACTAGTTTAGGTCAAAAAATCGTAGTATATTATGCACAATTTTATACTAGTTTCGGTCAAAAAATCAAATTAAATCGAGGAATGTTCGAGTTGCTACGAAACTTTTCAAATTCTCTCTATATGTTACGAGGGAATGTTATGATGGAAGTCCATGAAAAAAATTAATTACAAAATTAGATTCTATGAAACTTATTGAAATGCTAGTTTCGGTCAAAAAATCGTAGTATATAATACACAATTTTGTACTTGTTTTGGTCAAAAAATAAAATTAAATCGAGGATTGTTCGAAATGCTACGAAACTTTTCAAATTCTCTCTATATGTTACGAGGGAAAGTTATGATGGAAGTCCATGAAAAAAATTAATCACAAAATTAGATTCTATGAAACTTTTTTAAATGCTAGTTTCGGTCAAAAATATAGTATTTTATTCTCAATTTTGTACTAGTTTCGGTCAAAAAATCAAATTAAATCGGGGATTGTTCGAAATGCTAAGAAACTTTTCAGATCCTTTCTATATGTTACGAGGGAATGTTATGATGGAAGTCCATGCAAAAAATTATCTTAAAACTAGATTCTATGAAACTTTTTGAAATACTAGTTTAGGTCAAAAAATCGTAGTATATTATGCACAATTTTATACTAGTTTCGGTCAAAAAATCAAATTAAATCGAGGATTGTTCGAAATGCTACGAAACTTTTCATATTCTCTATATATGTTACGAGGGAATGTTATGATGGAAGTCCATGAAATTTTTTTATCAAAAAATTAGATTCTTTGAAACTTTTTGAAATGCTAGTATCGGTCAAAAAATCGTCGTATATAATACACAATTTTGTACTAGTTTTGGTCAAAAAATCAAATTAATTCGAGGATTGTTCGAAATGGTAAGAAACTTTTCAGATCCTTTCTATATGTTACGAGGGAATGTTATGATGGAAGTACATGCAAAAAATTATCTTAAAATTAGATTCTATGAAACTTTTTGAAATGATAGTTTCGGTAAAAAAATCGTAGTATATAATACACAATTTTGTACTTGTTTTGGTCAAAAAATCAAACTAAATCAAGGATTGTTCGAAATGCTACGAATCTTTTCAAATTCTCTCTATATGTTACGAGGGAATGTTATGATGGAAGTCCATGAAAAAAATTAATCACAAAATTAGATTCTATGAAACTTTTTGAAATACTAGTTTAGGTCAAAAACTTATAGTATTTTATACTCAATTTTATACTAGTTTCGGTCAAAAAATCAAATTAAATCGGGGATTGTTCGAAATGCTACGAAACTTTTCAGATCCTTTCTATATGTTACGAGGGAATGTTATGATGGAAGTCCATGCAAAAAATTATCTTAAAATTAGATTCGATGAAACTTTTTGAAATGCTAGTTTCGGTAAAAAAATCGTAGTATATTATACACAATTTTGTACAAGTTTCGGTTAAAAAATCAAATTAAATCGGGAATTGTTCGAAATGCTACGAAACTTTTCAGATCCTTTCTATATGTTACGAGGGAATGTTATGATGGAAGTCCATGCAAAAAATTATCTTATAATTAGATTCTATGAAACTTTTTGAAATACTAGTTTAGTTCAAAAAATCGTAGTATATTATGCACAATTTTATACTAGTTTCGGTCAAAAAATAAGATTAAATCGAGGACTGTTCGAAATGCTACGAAACTTTTCAGATTCTCTATATATGTTACGAGGGAATGTTATGATGGAAGTACATGAAAACAATTAATCACAAAATTAGATTCTATGGAACTTTTTGAAATGCTAGTTTCGGTCAAAAAATCGTAGTATATAATACACAATTTTGTACTTGTTTTGGTCAAAAAATAAAATTAAATCGAGGATTGTTCGAAATGCTACGAATCTTTTCACATTCTCTCTATATGTTACGAGGGAATATTATGATGGAAGTCCATGAAAAAAATTAATCACAAAATTAGATTCTATGAAACTTTTTTAAATGATAGTTTCAGTCAAAAAATATAGTATTTTATTCTCAATTTTGTACTAGTTTCGGTCAAAAAATCAAATTAAATCGGGGATTGTTCGAAATGCTACGAAACTTTTCAGATCCTTTCTATATGTTACGAGGGAATGTTATGATGGAAGTCCATGCAAAAAAATATCTTAAAACTAGATTCTATGAAACTTTTTGAAATACTAGTTTAGGTCAAAAAATCATAGTATATTATGCACAATTTTATACTAGTTTCGGTCAAAAAATCAAATTAAATCGAGGATTGTTCGAAATGCAACGAAACTTTTCAGATTCTCTATATATGTTACGAGGGAATGTTATGATGGAAGTCCAGGAAATTTTTTAATCAAAAAATTAGATTCTTTGAAACTTTTTGAAATGCTAGTATCGGTCAAAAAATCGTAGTATATAATACACAATTTTGTACTAGTTTTGGTTAAAAAATCAAATTAATTCGAGGATTGTTCGAAATGGTAAGAAACTTTTCAGATCCTTTCTATATGTTACGAGGGAATGTTATGATGGAAGTACATGCAAAAAATTATCTTAAAATTAGATTCTATGAAACTTTTTGAAATGATAGTTTCGGTAAAAAAATCGTAGTATATAATACACAATTTTGTACTTGTTTTGGTCAAAAAATCAAACTAAATCAAGGATTGTTCGAAATGCTACGAATCTTTTCAAATTCTCTCTATATGTTACGAGGGAATGTTATGATGGAAGTCCATGAAAAAAATTAATCACAAAATTAGATTCTATGAAACTTTTTGAAATACTAGTTTAGGTCAAAAACTTATAGTATTTTATACTCAATTTTATACTAGTTTCGGTCAAAAAATCAAATTAAATCGGGGATTGTTCGAAATGCTACGAAACTTTTCAGATCCTTTCTATATGTTACGAGGGAATGTTATGATGGAAGTCCATGCAAAAAATTATCTTAAAATTAGATTCTATGAAACTTTTTGAAATGCTAGTTTCGGTAAAAAAATCGTAGTATATTATACACAATTTTGTACAAGTTTCGGTTAAAAAATCAAATTAAATCGGGAATTGTTCGAAATGCTACGAAACTTTTCAGATCCTTTCTATATGTTACGAGGGAATGTTATGATGGAAGTCCATGCAAAAAATTATCTTATAATTAGATTCTATGAAACTTTTTGAAATACTAGTTTAGTTCAAAAAATCGTAGTATATTATGCACAATTTTATACTAGTTTCGGTCAAAAAATAAGATTAAATCGAGGACTGTTCGAAATGCTATGAAACTTTTCAGATTCTCTATATATGTTACGAGGGAATGTTATGATGGAAGTACATGAAAACAATTAATCACAAAATTAGATTCTATGGAACTTTTTGAAATGCTAGTTTCGGTCAAAAAATCGTAGTATATAATACACAATTTTGTATTTGTTTTGGTCAAAAAATAAAATTAAATCGAGGATTGTTCGAAATGCTACGAAACTTTTCACATTCTCTCTATATGTTACGAGGGAATATTATGATGGAAGTCCATGAAAAAAATTAATCACAAAATTAGATTCTATGAAACTTTTTTAAATGATAGTTTCAGTCAAAAAATATAGTATTTTATTCTCAATTTTGTACTAGTTTCGGTCAAAAAATCAAATTAAATCGGGGATTGTTCGAAATGCTACGAAACTTTTCAGATCCTTTCTATATGTTACGAGGGAATGTTATGATGGAAGTCCATGCAAAAAAATATCTTAAAACTAGATTCTATGAAACTTTTTTAAATACTAGTTTAGGTCAAAAAATCATAGTATATTATGCACAATTTTATACTAGTTTCGGTCAAAAAATCAAATTAAATCGAGGATTGTTCGAAATGCAACGAAACTTTTCAGATTCTCTATATATGTTACGAGGGAATGTTATGATGGAAGTCCAGGAAATTTTTTAATCAAAAAATTAGATTCTTTGAAACTTTTTGAAATGCTAGTATCGGTCAAAAAATCGTAGTATATAATACACAATTTTGTACTAGTTTTGGTCAAAAAATCAAATTAATTCGAGGATTGTTCGAAATGGTAAGAAACATTTAAGATCCTTTCTATATGTTACGAGGGAATGTTATGATGGAAGTACATGCAAAAAATTATCTTAAAATTAGATTCTATGAAACTTTTTGAAATGATAGTTTCGGTAAAAAAATCGTAGTATATAATACACAATTTTGTACTTGTTTTGGTCAAAAAATCAAACTAAATCAAGGATTGTTCGAAATGCTACGAATCTTTTCAAATTCTCTCTATATGTTACGAGGGAATGTTATGATGGAAGTCCATGAAAAAAATTAATCACAAAATTAGATTCTATGAAACTTTTTGAAATACTAGTTTAGGTCAAAAAATGATAGTATTTTATACTCAATTTTATACTAGTTTCGGTCAAAAAATCAAATTAAATCGGGGATTGTTCGAAATGCTACGAAACTTTTCAGATCCTTTCTATATGTTACGAGGGAATGTTATGATGGAAGTCCATGCAAAAAATTATCTTAAAATTAGATTCTATGAAACTTTTTGAAATGCTAGTTTCGGTCAAAAAATCGTAGTATATTATACACAATTTTGTACAAGTTTCGGTTAAAAAATCAAATTAAATCGGGAATTGTTCGAAATGCTACGAAACTTTTCAGATCCTTTCTATATGTTACGAGGGAATGTTATGATGGAAGTCCATGCAAAAAATTATCTTATAATTAGATTCTATGAAACTTTTTGAAATACTAGTTTAGTTCAAAAAATCGTAGTATATTATGCACAATTTTATACTAGTTTCGGTCAAAAAATCAAATTAAATCGAGGACTGTTCGAAATGCTACGTAACTTTTCAGATTCTCTATATATGTTACGAGGGAATGTTATGATGGAAGTCCATGAAAACAATTAATCACAAAATTAGATTCTATGGAACTTTTTGAAATGCTAGTTTCGGTCAAAAAATCGTAGTATATAACACACAATTTTGTACTAGTTTTGGTCAAAAAATCAAATTAATTCGAGGATTGTTCGAAATGGTAAGAAACTTTTCAGATCCTTTCTATATGTTACGAGGGAATGTTATGATGGAAGTCCATGCAAAAAATTATCTTAAAATTAGATTCTATGAAACTTTTTGAAATGATAGTTTCGGTCAAAAAATCGTAGTATATAATACATAATTTTGTACTAGTTTTGGTCAAAAAATCAAACTAAATCGAGGATTGTTCGAAATGGTAAGAAACTTTTCAGATCCTTTCTATATGTTACGAGGGAATGTTATGATGGAAGTCCATTCAAAAATTATCTTAAAATTAGATTCTATGAAACTTTTTGAAATGCTAGTTTAGGTCAAAAAATCGTAGTATATTATGCACAATTTTATACTAGTTTCGGTCAAAAAATCAAATTAAATCGAGGATTGTTCGAAATGCTACGAAACTTTTCAAATTCTCTCTATATGTTACGAGGGAATGTTATGATGGAAGTCCATGAAAAAAATTAATTACAAAATTAGATTCTATGAAACTTATTGAAATGCTAGTTTCGGTCAAAAAATCGTAGTATATAATACACAATTTTGTACTTGTTTTGGTCAAAAAATAAAATTAAATCGAGGATTGTTCGAAATGCTACGAAACTTTTCAAATTCTCTCTATATGTTACGAGGGAAAGTTATGATGGAAGTCCATGAAAAAAATTAATCACAAAATTAGATTCTATGAAACTTTTTTAAATGCTAGTTTCGGTCAAAAAATATAGTATTTTATTCTCAATTTTGTACTAGTTTCGGTCAAAAAATCAAATTAAATCGGGGATTGTTCGAAATGCTACGAAACTTTTCAGATCCTTTCTATATGTTACGAGGGAATGTTATGATGGAAGTCCATGCAAAAAATTATCTTAAAACTAGATTCTATGAATCTTTTTGAAATACTAGTTTAGGTCAAAAAATCGTAGTATATTATGCACAATTTTATACTAGTTTCGGTCAAAAAATCAAATTAAATCGAGGATTGTTCGAAATGCTACGAAACTTTTCAAATTCTCTCTATATGTTACGAGGGAATGTTATGATGGAAGTCCATGAAAAAAATTAATTACAAAATTAGATTCTATGAAACTTATTGAAATGCTAGTTTCGGTCAAAAAATCGTAGTATATAATACACAATTTTGTACTTGTTTTGGTCAAAAAATAAAATTAAATCGAGGATTGTTCGAAATGCTACGAAACTTTTCAAATTCTCTCTATATGTTACGAGGGAAAGTTATGATGGAAGTCCATGAAAAAAATTAATCACAAAATTAGATACTATGAAACTTTTTTAAATGCTAGTTTCGGTCAAAAAATATAGTATTTTATTCTCAATTTTGTACTAGTTTCGGTCAAAAAATCAAATTAAATCGGGGATTGTTCGAAATGCTACGAAACTTTTCAGATCCTTTCTATATGTTACGAGGGAATGTTATGATGGAAGTCCATGCAAAAAATTATCTTAAAACTAGATTCTATGAAACTTTTTGAAATACTAGTTTAGGTCAAAAAATCGTAGTATATTATGCACAATTTTATACTAGTTTCGGTCAAAAAATCAAATTAAATCGAGGATTGTTCGAAATGCTACGAAACTTTTCAGATTCTCTATATATGTTACGAGGGAATGTTATGATGGAAGTCCATGAAATTTTTTAATCAAAAAATTAGATTCTTTGAAACTTTTTGAAATGCTAGTATCGGTCAAAAAATCGAAGTATATAATACACAATTTTGTACTAGTTTTGGTCAAAAAATCAAATTAATTCGAGGATTGTTCGAAATGGTAAGAAACTTTTAAGATCCTTTCTATATGTTACGAGGGAATGTTATGATGGAAGTACATGCAAAAAATTATCTTAAAATTAGATTCTATGAAACTTTTTGAAATGATAGTTTCGGTAAAAAAATCGTAGTATATAATACACAATTTTGTACTTGTTTTGGTCAAAAAATCAAACTAAATCAAGGATTGTTCGAAATGCTACGAATCTTTTCAAATTCTCTCTATATGTTACGAGGGAATGTTATGATGGAAGTCCATGAAAAAAATTAATCACAAAATTAGATTCTATGAAACTTTTTGAAATACTAGTTTAGGTCAAAAAATGATAGTATTTTATACTCAATTTTATACTAGTTTCGGTCAAAAAATCAAATTAAATCGGGGATTGTTCGAAATGCTACGAAACTTTTCAGATCCTTTCTATATGTTACGAGGGAATGTTATGATGGAAGTCCATGCAAAAAATTATCTTAAAATTAGATTCTATGAAACTTTTTGAAATGCTAGTTTCGGTCAAAAAATCGTAGTATATTATACACAATTTTGTACAAGTTTCGGTTAAAAAATCAAATTAAATCGGGAATTGTTCGAAATGCTACGAAACTTTTCAGATCCTTTCTATATGTTACGAGGGAATGTTATGATGGAAGTCCATGCAAAAAATTATCTTATAATTAGATTCTATGAAACTTTTTGAAATACTAGTTTAGTTCAAAAAATCGTAGTATATTATGCACAATTTTATACTAGTTTCGGTCAAAAAATCAAATTAAATCGAGGACTGTTCGAAATGCTACGTAACTTTTCAGATTCTCTATATATGTTACGAGGGAATGTTATGATGGAAGTCCATGAAAACAATTAATCACAAAATTAGATTCTATGGAACTTTTTGAAATGCTAGTTTCGGTCAAAAAATCGTAGTATATAACACACAATTTTGTACTAGTTTTGGTCAAAAAATCAAATTAATTCGAGGATTGTTCGAAATGGTAAGAAACTTTTCAGATCCTTTCTATATGTTACGAGGGAATGTTATGATGGAAGTCCATGCAAAAAATTATCTTAAAATTAGATTCTATGAAACTTTTTGAAATGATAGTTTCGGTCAAAAAATCGTAGTATATAATACATAATTTTGTACTAGTTTTGGTCAAAAAATCAAACTAAATAGAGGATTGTTCGAAATGGTAAGAAACTTTTCAGATCCTTTCTATATGTTACGAGGGAATGTTATGATGGAAGTCCATTCAAAAATTATCTTAAAATTAGATTCTATGAAACTTTTTGAAATGCTAGTTTAGGTCAAAAAATCGTAGTATATTATGCACAATTTTATACTAGTTTCGGTCAAAAAATCAAATTAAATCGAGGATTGTTCGAAATGCTACGAAACTTTTCAAATTCTCTCTATATGTTACGAGGGAATGTTATGATGGAAGTCCATGAAAAAAATTAATTACAAAATTAGATTCTATGAAACTTATTGAAATGCTAGTTTCGGTCAAAAAATCGTAGTATATAATACACAATTTTGTACTTGTTTTGGTCAAAAAATAAAATTAAATCGAGGATTGTTCGAAATGCTACGAAACTTTTCAAATTCTCTCTATATGTTACGAGGGAAAGTTATGATGGAAGTCCATGAAAAAAATTAATCACAAAATTAGATTCTATGAAACTTTTTTAAATGCTAGTTTCGGTCAAAAAATATAGTATTTTATTCTCAATTTTGTACTAGTTTCGGTCAAAAAATCAAATTAAATCGGGGATTGTTCGAAATGCTACGAAACTTTTCAGATCCTTTCTATATGTTACGAGGGAATGTTATGATGGAAGTCCATGCAAAAAATTATCTTAAAACTAGATTCTATGAATCTTTTTGAAATACTAGTTTAGGTCAAAAAATCGTAGTATATTATGCACAATTTTATACTAGTTTCGGTCAAAAAATCAAATTAAATCGAGGATTGTTCGAAATGCTACGAAACTTTTCAAATTCTCTCTATATGTTACGAGGGAATGTTATGATGGAAGTCCATGAAAAAAATTAATTACAAAATTAGATTCTATGAAACTTATTGAAATGCTAGTTTCGGTCAAAAAATCGTAGTATATAATACACAATTTTGTACTTGTTTTGGTCAAAAAATAAAATTAAATCGAGGATTGTTCGAAATGCTACGAAACTTTTCAAATTCTCTCTATATGTTACGAGGGAAAGTTATGATGGAAGTCCATGAAAAAAATTAATCACAAAATTAGATACTATGAAACTTTTTTAAATGCTAGTTTCGGTCAAAAAATATAGTATTTTATTCTCAATTTTGTACTAGTTTCGGTCAAAAAATCAAATTAAATCGGGGATTGTTCGAAATGCTACGAAACTTTTCAGATCCTTTCTATATGTTACGAGGGAATGTTATGATGGAAGTCCATGCAAAAAATTATCTTAAAACTAGATTCTATGAAACTTTTTGAAATACTAGTTTAGGTCAAAAAATCGTAGTATATTATGCACAATTTTATACTAGTTTCGGTCAAAAAATCAAATTAAATCGAGGATTGTTCGAAATGCTACGAAACTTTTCAGATTCTCTATATATGTTACGAGGGAATGTTATGATGGAAGTCCATGAAATTTTTTAATCAAAAAATTAGATTCTTTGAAACTTTTTGAAATGCTAGTATCGGTCAAAAAATCGAAGTATATAATACACAATTTTGTACTAGTTTTGGTCAAAAAATCAAATTAATTCGAGGATTGTTCGAAATGGTAAGAAACTTTTCAGATCCTTTCTATATGTTACGAGGGAATGTTATGATGGAAGTACATGCAAAAAATTATCTTAAAATTAGATTCTATGAAACTTTTTGAAATGATAGTTTCGGTAAAAAAATCGTAGTATATAATACACAATTTTGTACTTGTTTTGGTCAAAAAATCAAACTAAATCAAGGATTGTTCGAAATGCTACGAATCTTTTCAAATTCTCTCTATATGTTACGAGGGAATGTTATGATGGAAGTCCATGAAAAAAATTAATCACAAAATTAGATTCTATGAAACTTTTTGAAATACTAGTTTAGGTCAAAAACTTATAGTATTTTATACTCAATTTTATACTAGTTTCGGTCAATAAATCAAATTAAATCGGGGATTGTTCGAAATGCTACGAAACTTTTCAGATCCTTTCTATATGTTACGAGGGAATGTTATGATGGAAGTCCATGCAAAAAATTATCTTAAAATTAGATTCTATGAAACTTTTTGAAATGCTAGTTTCGGTAAAAAAATCGTATTATATTATACACAATTTTGTACAAGTTTCGGTTAAAAAATCAAATTAAATTGGGAATTGTTCGAAATGCTACGAAACTTTTCAGATCCTTTCTATATGTTACGAGGGAATGTTATGATGGAAGTCCATGCAAAAAATTATCTTATAATTAGATTCTATGAAACTTTTTGAAATACTAGTTTAGTTCAAAAAATCGTAGTATATTATGCACAATTTTATACTAGTTTCGGTCAAAAAATAAGATTAAATCGAGGACTGTTCGAAATGCTACGAAACTTTTCAGATTCTCTATATATGTTACGAGGGAATGTTATGATGGAAGTACATGAAAACAATTAATCACAAAATTAGATTCTATGGAACTTTTTGAAATGCTAGTTTCGGTCAAAAAATCGTAGTATATAATACACAATTTTGTACTAGTTTTGGTCAAAAAATCAAATTAATTCGAGGATTGTTCGAAATGGTAAGAAACTTTTCAGATCCTTTCTATATGTTACGAGGGAATGTTATGATGGAAGTCCATGCAAAAAATTATCTTAAAATTAGATTCTATGAAACTTTTTGAAATGATAGTTTCGGTCAAAAAATCGTAGTATATAATACATAATTTTGTACTAGTTTTGGTCAAAAAATCAAACTAAATCGAGGATTGTTCGAAATGGTAAGAAACTTTTCAAATCCTTTCTGTATGTTACGAGGGAATGTTATGATGGAAGTCCATTCAAAAATTATCTTAAAATTAGATTCTATGAAACTTTTTGAAATGCTAGTTTAGGTCAAAAAATCGTAGTATATTATGCACAATTTTATACTAGTTTCGGTCAAAAAATCAAATTAAATCGAGGATTGTTCGAAATGCTACGAAACTTTTCAAATTCTCTCTATATGTTACGAGGGAATGTTATGATGGAAGTCCATGAAAAAAATTAATTACAAAATTAGATTCTATGAAACTTATTGAAATGCTAGTTTCGGTCAAAAAATCGTAGTATATAATACACAATTTTGTACTTGTTTTGGTCAAAAAATTAAATTAAATCGAGGATTGTTCGAAATGCTACGAAACTTTTCAAATTCTCTCTATATGTTACGAGGGAAAGTTATGATGGAAGTCCATGAAAAAAATTAATCACAAAATTAGATTCTATGAAACTTTTTTAAATGTTAGTTTCGGTCAAAAAATATAGTATTTTATTCTCAATTTTGTACTAGTTTCGGTCAAAAAATCAATTTAAATGGGGGATTGTTCGAAATGCTACGAAACTTTTCAGATCCTTTCTATATGTTACGAGGGAATGTTATGATGGAAGTCCATGCAAAAAATTATCTTAAAACTAGATTCTATGAATCTTTTTGAAATACTAGTTTAGGTCAAAAAATCGTAGTATATTATGCACAATTTTATACTAGTTTCGGTCAAAAAATCAAATTAAATCGAGGATTGTTCGAAATGCTACGAAACTTTTCAAATTCTCTCTATATGTTACGAGGGAATGTTATGATGGAAGTCCATGAAAAAAATTAATTACAAAATTAGATTCTATGAAACTTATTGAAATGCTAGTTTCGGTCAAAAAATCGTAGTATATAATACACAATTTTGTACTTGTTTTGGTCAAAAAATAAAATTAAATCGAGGATTGTTCGAAATGCTACGAAACTTTTCAAATTCTCTCTATATGTTACGAGGGAAAGTTATGATGGAAGTCCATGAAAAAAATTAATCACAAAATTAGATTCTATGAAACTTTTTTAAATGCTAGTTTCGGTCAAAAAATATAGTATTTTATTCTCAATTTTGTACTAGTTTCGGTCAAAAAATCAAATTAAATCGGGGATTGTTCGAAATGCTACGAAACTTTTCAGATCCTTTCTATATGTTACGAGGGAATGTTATGATGGAAGTCCATTCAAAAAATTATCTTAAAACTAGATTCTATGAATCTTTTTGAAATACTAGTTTAGGTCAAAAAATCGTAGTATATTATGCACAATTTTATACTAGTTTCGGTCAAAAAATCAAATTAAATCGAGGATTGTTCGAAATGCTACGAAACTTTTCAAATTCTCTCTATATGTTACGAGGGAATGTTATGATGGAAGTCCATGAAAAAAATTAATTACAAAATTAGATTCTATGAAACTTATTGAAATGCTAGTTTCGGTCAAAAAATCGTAGTATATAATACACAATTTTGTACTTGTTTTGGTCAAAAAATAAAATTAAATCGAGGATTGTTCGAAATGCTACGAAACTTTTCAAATTCTCTCTATATGTTACGAGGGAAAGTTATGATGGAAGTCCATGAAAAAAATTAATCACAAAATTAGATTCTATGAAACTTTTTTAAATGCTAGTTTCGGTCAAAAAATATAGTATTTTATTCTCAATTTTGTACTAGTTTCGGTCAAAAAATCAAATTAAATCGGGGATTGTTCGAAATGCTACGAAACTTTTCAGATCCTTTCTATATGTTACGAGGGAATGTTATGATGGAAGTCCATTCAAAAAATTATCTTAAAACTAGATTCTATGAATCTTTTTGAAATACTAGTTTAGGTCAAAAAATCGTAGTATATTATGCACAATTTTATACTAGTTTCGGTCAAAAAATCAAATTAAATCGAGGATTGTTCGAAATGCTACGAAA
Organism: Lathyrus aphaca; assembly: GCA_963966055.1. Lineage (NCBI taxonomy): Eukaryota > Viridiplantae > Streptophyta > Magnoliopsida > Fabales > Fabaceae > Lathyrus > Lathyrus aphaca. Next base: position 15,190,075 of record OZ014522.1, read on the forward strand.
CTTTTCAAATTCTCTCTATATGTTACGAGGGAATGTTATGATGGAAGTCCATGAAAAAAATTAATTACAAAATTAGATTCTATGAAACTTATTGAAATGCTAGTTTCGGTCAAAAAATCGTAGTATATAATACACAATTTTGTACTTGTTTTGGTCAAAAAATAAAATTAAATCGAGGATTGTTCGAAATGCTACGATACTTTTCAAATTCTCTCTATATGTTACGAGGGAAAGTTATGATGGAAGTCCATGAAAAAAATTAATCACAAAATTAGAGACTATGAAACTTTTTTAAATGCTAGTTTCGGTCAAAAAATATAGTATTTTATTCTCAATTTTGTACTAGTTTCGGTCAAAAAATCAAATTAAATCGGGGATTGTTCGAAATGCTACGAAACTTTTCAGATCCTTTCTATATGTTACGAGGGAATGTTATGATGGAAGTCCATTCAAAAAATTATCTTAAAACTAGATTCTATGAATCTTTTTGAAATACTAGTTTAGGTCAAAAAATCGTAGTATATTATGCACAATTTTATACTAGTTTCGGTCAAAAAATCAAATTAAATCGAGGATTGTTCGAAATGCTACAAAACTTTTCAGATTCTCTATATATGTTTTTAGGGAATGTTATGATGGAAGTCCATGAAAAAAATTAATTACAAAATTAGATTCTATGAAACTTATTGAAATGCTAGTTTCGGTCAAAAAATCGTAGTATATAATACACAATTTTGTACTTGTTTTGGTCAAAAAATAAAATTAAATCGAGGATTGTTCGAAATGCTACGAAACTTTTCAAATTCACTCTATATGTTACGAGGGAAAGTTATGATGGAAGTCCATGAAAAATATTAATCACAAAATTAGAGACTATGAAACTTTTTTAAATGCTAGTTTCGGTCAAAAAATATAGTATTTTATTCTCAATTTTGTACTAGTTTCGGTCAAAAAATCAAATTAAATCGGGGATTGTTCGAAATGCTACGAAACTTTTCAGATCCTTTCTATATGTTACGAGGGAATGTTATGATGGAAGTCCATGCAAAAAATTATCTTAAAACTAGATTCTATGAAACTTTTTGAAATACTAGTTTAGGTCAAAAAATCGTAGTATATTATGCACAATTTTATACTAGTTTCGGTCAAAAAATCAAATTAAATCGAGGATTGTTCGAAATGCTACGAAACTTTTCAAATTCTCTCTATATGTTACGAGGGAATGTTATGATGGAAGTCCATGAAAAAAATTAATTACAAAATTAGATTCTATGAAACTTATTGAAATGCTAGTTTCGGTCAAAAAATCGTAGTATATAATACACAATTTTGTACTTGTTTTGGTCAAAAAATAAAATTAAATCGAGGATTGTTCGAAATGCTACGAAACTTTTCAAATTCTCTCTATATGTTACGAGGGAAAGTTATGATGGAAGTCCATGAAAAAAATTAATCACAAAATTAGATACTATGAAACTTTTTTAAATGCTAGTTTCGGTCAAAAAATATAGTATTTTATTCTCAATTTTGTACTAGTTTCGGTCAAAAAATCAAATTAAATCGGGGATTGTTCGAAATGCTACGAAACTTTTCAGATCCTTTCTATATGTTACGAGGGAATGTTATGATGGAAGTCCATGCAAAAAATTATCTTAAAACTAGATTCTATGAAACTTTTTGAAATACTAGTTTAGGTCAAAAAATCGTAGTATATTATGCACAATTTTATACTAGTTTCGGTCAAAAAATCAAATTAAATCGAGGATTGTTCGAAATGCTACGAAACTTTTCAGATTCTCTATATATGTTACGAGGGAATGTTATGATGGAAGTCCATGAAATTTTTTAATCAAAAAATTAGATTCTTTGAAACTTTTTGAAATGCTAGTATCGGTCAAAAAATCGAAGTATATAATACACAATTTTGTACTAGTTTTGGTCAAAAAATCAAATTAATTCGAGGATTGTTCGAAATGGTAAGAAACTTTTCAGATCCTTTCTATATGTTACGAGGGAATGTTATGATGGAAGTACATGCAAAAAATTATCTTAAAATTAGATTCTATGAAACTTTTTGAAATGATAGTTTCGGTAAAAAAATCGTAGTATATAATACACAATTTTGTACTTGTTTTGGTCAAAAAATCAAACTAAATCAAGGATTGTTCGAAATGCTACGAATCTTTTCAAATTCTCTCTATATGTTACGAGGGAATGTTATGATGGAAGTCCATGAAAAAAATTAATCACAAAATTAGATTCTATGAAACTTTTTGAAATACTAGTTTAGGTCAAAAACTTATAGTATTTTATACTCAATTTTATACTAGTTTCGGTCAATAAATCAAATTAAATCGGGGATTGTTCGAAATGCTACGAAACTTTTCAGATCCTTTCTATATGTTACGAGGGAATGTTATGATGGAAGTCCATGCAAAAAATTATCTTAAAATTAGATTCTATGAAACTTTTTGAAATGCTAGTTTCGGTAAAAAAATCGTATTATATTATACACAATTTTGTACAAGTTTCGGTTAAAAAATCAAATTAAATTGGGAATTGTTCGAAATGCTACGAAACTTTTCAGATCCTTTCTATATGTTACGAGGGAATGTTATGATGGAAGTCCATGCAAAAAATTATCTTATAATTAGATTCTATGAAACTTTTTGAAATACTAGTTTAGTTCAAAAAATCGTAGTATATTATGCACAATTTTATACTAGTTTCGGTCCAAAAATAAGATTAAATCGAGGACTGTTCGAAATGCTACGAAACTTTTCAGATTCTCTATATATGTTACGAGGGAATGTTATGATGGAAGTACATGAAAACAATTAATCACAAAATTAGATTCTATGGAACTTTTTGAAATGCTAGTTTCGGTCAAAAAATCGTAGTATATAATACACAATTTTGTACTAGTTTTGGTCAAAAAATCAAATTAATTCGAGGATTGTTCGAAATGGTAAGAAACTTTTCAGATCCTTTCTATATGTTACGAGGGAATGTTATGATGGAAGTCCATGCAAAAAATTATCTTAAAATTAGATTCTATGAAACTTTTTGAAATGATAGTTTCGGTCAAAAAATCGTAGTATATAATACATAATTTTGTACTAGTTTTGGTCAAAAAATCAAACTAAATCGAGGATTGTTCGAAATGGTAAGAAACTTTTCAAATCCTTTCTGTATGTTACGAGGGAATGTTATGATGGAAGTCCATTCAAAAATTATCTTAAAATTAGATTCTATGAAACTTTTTGAAATGCTAGTTTAGGTCAAAAAATCGTAGTATATTATGCACAATTTTATACTAGTTTCGGTCAAAAAATCAAATTAAATCGAGGATTGTTCGAAATGCTACGAAACTTTTCAAATTCTCTCTATATGTTACGAGGGAATGTTATGATGGAAGTCCATGAAAAAAATTAATTACAAAATTAGATTCTATGAAACTTATTGAAATGCTAGTTTCGGTCAAAAAATCGTAGTATATAATACACAATTTTGTACTTGTTTTGGTCAAAAAATTAAATTAAATCGAGGATTGTTCGAAATGCTACGAAACTTTTCAAATTCTCTCTATATGTTACGAGGGAAAGTTATGATGGAAGTCCATGAAAAAAATTAATCACAAAATTAGATTCTATGAAACTTTTTTAAATGTTAGTTTCGGTCAAAAAATATAGTATTTTATTCTCAATTTTGTACTAGTTTCGGTCAAAAAATCAATTTAAATGGGGGATTGTTCGAAATGCTACGAAACTTTTCAGATCCTTTCTATATGTTACGAGGGAATGTTATGATGGAAGTCCATGCAAAAAATTATCTTAAAACTAGATTCTATGAATCTTTTTGAAATACTAGTTTAGGTCAAAAAATCGTAGTATATTATGCACAATTTTATACTAGTTTCGGTCAAAAAATCAAATTAAATCGAGGATTGTTCGAAATGCTACGAAACTTTTCAAATTCTCTCTATATGTTACGAGGGAATGTTATGATGGAAGTCCATGAAAAAAATTAATTACAAAATTAGATTCTATGAAACTTATTGAAATGCTAGTTTCGGTCAAAAAATCGTAGTATATAATACACAATTTTGTACTTGTTTTGGTCAAAAAATAAAATTAAATCGAGGATTGTTCGAAATGCTACGAAACTTTTCAAATTCTCTCTATATGTTACGAGGGAAAGTTATGATGGAAGTCCATGAAAAAAATTAATCACAAAATTAGATTCTATGAAACTTTTTTAAATGCTAGTTTCGGTCAAAAAATATAGTATTTTATTCTCAATTTTGTACTAGTTTCGGTCAAAAAATCAAATTAAATCGGGGATTGTTCGAAATGCTACGAAACTTTTCAGATCCTTTCTATATGTTACGAGGGAATGTTATGATGGAAGTCCATTCAAAAAATTATCTTAAAACTAGATTCTATGAATCTTTTTGAAATACTAGTTTAGGTCAAAAAATCGTAGTATATTATGCACAATTTTATACTAGTTTCGGTCAAAAAATCAAATTAAATCGAGGATTGTTCGAAATGCTACGAAACTTTTCAAATTCTCTCTATATGTTACGAGGGAATGTTATGATGGAAGTCCATGAAAAAAATTAATTACAAAATTAGATTCTATGAAACTTATTGAAATGCTAGTTTCGGTCAAAAAATCGTAGTATATAATACACAATTTTGTACTTGTTTTGGTCAAAAAATAAAATTAAATCGAGGATTGTTCGAAATGCTACGAAACTTTTCAAATTCTCTCTATATGTTACGAGGGAAAGTTATGATGGAAGTCCATGAAAAAAATTAATCACAAAATTAGATTCTATGAAACTTTTTTAAATGCTAGTTTCGGTCAAAAAATATAGTATTTTATTCTCAATTTTGTACTAGTTTCGGTCAAAAAATCAAATTAAATCGGGGATTGTTCGAAATGCTACGAAACTTTTCAGATCCTTTCTATATGTTACGAGGGAATGTTATGATGGAAGTCCATTCAAAAAATTATCTTAAAACTAGATTCTATGAATCTTTTTGAAATACTAGTTTAGGTCAAAAAATCGTAGTATATTATGCACAATTTTATACTAGTTTCGGTCAAAAAATCAAATTAAATCGAGGATTGTTCGAAATGCTACGAAACTTTTCAAATTCTCTCTATATGTTACGAGGGAATGTTATGATGGAAGTCCATGAAAAAAATTAATTACAAAATTAGATTCTATGAAACTTATTGAAATGCTAGTTTCGGTCAAAAAATCGTAGTATATAATACACAATTTTGTACTTGTTTTGGTCAAAAAATAAAATTAAATCGAGGATTGTTCGAAATGCTACGATACTTTTCAAATTCTCTCTATATGTTACGAGGGAAAGTTATGATGGAAGTCCATGAAAAAAATTAATCACAAAATTAGAGACTATGAAACTTTTTTAAATGCTAGTTTCGGTCAAAAAATATAGTATTTTATTCTCAATTTTGTACTAGTTTCGGTCAAAAAATCAAATTAAATCGGGGATTGTTCGAAATGCTACGAAACTTTTCAGATCCTTTCTATATGTTACGAGGGAATGTTATGATGGAAGTCCATTCAAAAAATTATCTTAAAACTAGATTCTATGAATCTTTTTGAAATACTAGTTTAGGTCAAAAAATCGTAGTATATTATGCACAATTTTATACTAGTTTCGGTCAAAAAATCAAATTAAATCGAGGATTGTTCGAAATGCTACAAAACTTTTCAGATTCTCTATATATGTTTTTAGGGAATGTTATGATGGAAGTCCATGAAAAAAATTAATTACAAAATTAGATTCTATGAAACTTATTGAAATGCTAGTTTCGGTCAAAAAATCGTAGTATATAATACACAATTTTGTACTTGTTTTGGTCAAAAAATAAAATTAAATCGAGGATTGTTCGAAATGCTACGAAACTTTTCAAATTCACTCTATATGTTACGAGGGAAAGTTATGATGGAAGTCCATGAAAAATATTAATCACAAAATTAGAGACTATGAAACTTTTTTAAATGCTAGTTTCGGTCAAAAAATATAGTATTTTATTCTCAATTTTGTACTAGTTTCGGTCAAAAAATCAAATTAAATCGGGGATTGTTCGAAATGCTACGAAACTTTTCAGATCCTTTCTATATGTTACGAGGGAATGTTATGATGGAAGTCCATGCAAAAAATTATCTTAAAACTAGATTCTATGAAACTTTTTGAAATACTAGTTTAGGTCAAAAAATCGTAGTATATTATGCACAATTTTATACTAGTTTCGGTCAAAAAATCAAATTAAATCGAGGATTGTTCGAAATGCTACAAAACTTTTCAGATTCTCTATATATGTTTTTAGGGAATGTTATGATGGAAGTCCATGAAATTTTTTTATCAAAAAATTAGATTCTTTGAAACTTTTTGAAATGCTAGTTTCGGTCAAAAAATCGTAGTATATAATACACAATTTTGTACTAGTTTTGGTCAAAAAATCAAATTAATTCGAGGATTGTTCGAAATGGTAAGAAACTTTTCAGATCCTTTCTATATGTTACGAGGGAATGTTATGATGGAAGTACATGCAAAAAATTATCTTAAAATTAGATTCTATGAAACTTTTTGAAATAATAGTTTCGGTCAAAAAATCGTAGTATATAATACACAATTTTGTACTTGTTTTGGTCAAAAAATCAAACTAAATCAAGGATTGTTCGAAATCTTACGATTCTTTTCAAATTCTCTCTATATGTTACGAGGGAATGTTATGATGGAAGTCCATGAAAAAAATTAATCACAAAATTAGATTCTATGAAACTTTTTGAAATACTAGTTTAGGTCAAAAAATTTTAGTATTTTATACTCAATTTTATACTAGTTTCGGTCAAAAAATCAAATTAAATTGGGGATTGTTCGAAATGCTACGAAACTTTTCAGATCCTTTCTATATGTTACGAGGGAATGTTATGATGGAAGTCCATGCAAAAAATTATCTTAAAATTAGATTCTATGAAACTTTTTGAAATGCTAGTTTCGGTCAAAAAATCGTACTATATTATATACAATTTTGTACAAGTTTCGGTTAAAAAATCAAATTAAATCGGGAATTGTTCGAAATGCTACGAAACTTTTCAGATCCTTTCTATATGTTACGAGGGAATGTTATGATGGAAGTCCATGCAAAAAATTATCTTATAATTAGATTCTATGAAACTTTTTGAAATACTAGTTTAGTTCAAAAAATCGTAGTATATTATAAACAATTTTATACTAGTTTCGGTCAAAAAATCAAATTAAATCGAGGACTGTTTGAAATGCTACGAAACTTTTCTGATTCTCTATATATGTTACGAGGGAATGTTATGATGGAAGTCCATGAAAACAATTAATCACAAAATTAGATTCTATGGAACTTTTTGTAATGCTAGTTTCTGTCAAAAAATCGTAGTATATAATACACAATTTTGTACTAGTTTTGGTCAAAAAATCAAATTAATTCGAGGATTGTTCGAAATGGTAAGAAACTTTTCAGATCCTTTCTATATGTTACGAGGGAATGTTATGATGGAAGTCCATGCAAAAAATTATCTTAAAATTAGATTCTATGAAACTTTTTGAAATGATAGTTTCGGTCAAAAAATCGTAGTATATAATACATAATTTTGTACTAGTTTTGGTCAAAAAACCAAACTAAATCGAGGATTGTTCGAAATGGTAAGAAACTTTTCAGATCCTTTCTATATGTTACGAGGGAATGTTATGATGGAAGTCCATTCAAAAATTATCTTAAAATTAGATTCTATGAAACTTTTTGAAATGCTAGTTTAGGTCAAAAAATCGTAGTATATTATGCACAATTTTATACTAGTTTCGGTCAAAAAATCAAATTAAATCGAGGATTGTTCGAAATGCTACGAAACTTTTCAAATTCTCTCTATATGTTACGAGGGAATGTTATGATGGAAGTCCATGAAAAAAATTAATTACAAAATTAGATTCTATGAAACTTATTGAAATGCTAGTTTCGGTCAAAAAATCGTAGTATATAATACACAATTTTGTACTTGTTTTGGTCAAAAAATAAAATTAAATCGAGGATTGTTCGAAATGCTACGAAACTTTTCAAATTCTCTCTATATGTTACGAGGGAAAGTTATGATGGAAGTCCATGAAAAAAATTAATCACAAAATTAGATTCTATGAAACTTTTTTAAATGCTAGTTTCGGTCAAAAAATATAGTATTTTATTCTCAATTTTGTACTAGTTTCGGTCAAAAAATCAAATTAAATCGGGGATTGTTCGAAATGCTACGAAACTTTTCAGATCCTTTCTATATGTTACGAGGGAATGTTATGATGGAAGTCCATGCAAAAAATTATCTTAAAATTAGATTCTATGAAACTTTTTGAAATACTAGTTTAGGTCAAAAAATCGTAGTATATTATGTACAATTTTATAATAGTTTCGGTCAAAAAATCAAATTAAATCGAGGATTATTCGAAATGCTACGAAACTTTTAAAATTCTCTCTATATGATACGAGGGAATGTTATGATGGAAGTCCATGAAAACAATTAATCACAAAATTAGATTCTATGGAACTTTTTGAAATGCTAGTTTCGGTCAAAAAATCGTAGTATATAATACACAATTTTGTACTAGTTTTGGTCAAAAAATCAAATTAATTCGAGGATTGTTCGAAATGGTAAGAAACGTTTCAGATCCTTTCTATATGTTACGAGGGAATGTTATGATGGAAGTCCATGCAAATAATTATCTTAAAATTAGATTCTATGAAACTTTTTGAAATGATAGTTTCGGTTAAAAAGTCGTAGTATATAATACATAATTTTGTACTAGTTTTGGTCAAAAAATCAAACTAAATCGAGGATTGTTCGAAATGGTAAGAAACTTTTCAGATCCTTTCTATATGTTACGAGGGAATGTTATGATGGAAGTCCATGCAAAAATTATCTTAAAATTAGATTCTATGAAACTTTTTGAAATGCTAGTTTAGGTCAAAAAATCGTAGTATATTATGCACAATTTTATACTAGTTTCGGTCAAAAAATCAAATTAAATCGAGGATTGTTCGAAATGCTACGAAACTTTTCAAATTCTCTCTATATGTTACGAGGGAATGTTATGATGGAAGTCCATGAAAAAAATTAATTACAAAATTAGATTCTATGAAACTTATTGAAATGCTAGTTTCGGTCAAAAAATCGTAGTATATAATACACAATTTTGTACTTGTTTTGGTCAAAAAATAAAATTAAATCGAGGATTGTTCGAAATGCTACGAAACTTTTCAAATTCTCTCTATATGTTACGAGGGAAAGTTATGATGGAAGTCCATGAAAAAAATTAATCACAAAATTAGATTCTATGAAACTTTTTTAAATGCTAGTTTCGGTCAAAAAATATAGTATTTTATTCTCAATTTTGTACTAGTTTCGGTCAAAAAATCAAATTAAATCGGGGATTGTTCGAAATGCTACGAAACTTTTCAGATCCTTTCTATATGTTACGAGGGAATGTTATGATGGAAGTCCATTCAAAAAATTATCTTAAAACTAGATTCTATGAATCTTTTTGAAATACTAGTTTAGGTCAAAAAATCGTAGTATATTATGCACAATTTTATACTAGTTTCGGTCAAAAATCAAATTAAATCGAGGATTGTTCGAAATGCTACGAAACTTTTCAAATTCTCTCTATATGTTACGAGGGAATGTTATGATGGAAGTCCATGAAAAAAATTAATTACAAAATTAGATTCTATGAAACTTATTGAAATGCTAGTTTCGGTCAAAAAATCGTAGTATATAATACACAATTTTGTACTTGTTTTGGTCAAAAAATAAAATTAAATCGAGGATTGTTCGAAATGCTACGAAACTTTTCAAATTCTCTCTATATGTTACGAGGGAAAGTTATGATGGAAGTCCATGAAAAAAATTAATCACAAAATTAGAGACTATGAAACTTTTTTAAATGCTAGTTTCGGTCAAAAAATATAGTATTTTATTCTCAATTTTGTACTAGTTTCGGTCAAAAAATCAAATTAAATCGGGGATTGTTCGAAATGCTACGAAACTTTTCAGATCCTTTCTATATGTTACGAGGGAATGTTATGATGGAAGTCCATTCAAAAAATTATCTTAAAACTAGATTCTATGAATCTTTTTGAAATACTAGTTTAGGTCAAAAAATCGTAGTATATTATGCACAATTTTATACTAGTTTCGGTCAAAAAATCAAATTAAATCGAGGATTGTTCGAAATGCTACAAAACTTTTCAGATTCTCTATATATGTTTTTAGGGAATGTTATGATGGAAGTCCATGAAAAAAATTAATTACAAAATTAGATTCTATGAAACTTATTGAAATGCTAGTTTCGGTCAAAAAATCGTAGTATATAATACACAATTTTGTACTTGTTTTGGTCAAAAAATAAAATTAAATCGAGGATTGTTCGAAATGCTACGAAACTTTTCAAATTCACTCTATATGTTACGAGGGAAAGTTATGATGGAAGTCCATGAAAAAAATTAATCACAAAATTAGAGACTATGAAACTTTTTTAAATGCTAGTTTCGGTCAAAAAATATAGTATTTTATTCTCAATTTTGTACTAGTTTCGGTCAAAAAATCAAATTAAATCGGGGATTGTTCGAAATGCTACGAAACTTTTCAGATCCTTTCTATATGTTACGAGGGAATGTTATGATGGAAGTCCATTCAAAAAATTATCTTAAAACTAGATTCTATGAATCTTTTTGAAATACTAGTTTAGGTCAAAAAATCGTAGTATATTATGCACAATTTTATACTAGTTTCGGTCAAAAAATCAAATTAAATCGAGGATTGTTCGAAATGCTACAAAACTTTTCAGATTCTCTATATATGTTTTTAGGGAATGTTATGATGGAAGTCCATGAAAAAAATTAATTACAAAATTAGATTCTATGAAACTTATTGAAATGCTAGTTTCGGTCAAAAAATCGTAGTATATAATACACAATTTTGTACTTGTTTTGGTCAAAAAATAAAATTAAATCGAGGATTGTTCGAAATGCTACGAAACTTTTCAAATTCACTCTATATGTTACGAGGGAAAGTTATGATGGAAGTCCATGAAAAAAATTAATCACAAAATTAGAGACTATGAAACTTTTTTAAATGCTAGTTTCGGTCAAAAAATATAGTATTTTATTCTCAATTTTGTACTAGTTTCGGTCAAAAAATCAAATTAAATCGGGGATTGTTCGAAATGCTACGAAACTTTTCAGATCCTTTCTATATGTTACGAGGGAATGTTATGATGGAAGTCCATGCAAAAAATTATCTTAAAACTAGATTCTATGAAACTTTTTGAAATACTAGTTTAGGTCAAAAAATCGTAGTATATTATGCACAATTTTATACTAGTTTCGGTCAAAAAATCAAATTAAATCGAGGATTGTTCGAAATGCTACAAAACTTTTCAGATTCTCTATATATGTTTTTAGGGAATGTTATGATGGAAGTCCATGAAATTTTTTTATCAAAAAATTAGATTCTTTGAAACTTTTTGAAATGCTAGTTTCGGTCAAAAAATCGTAGTATATAATACACAATTTTGTACTAGTTTTGGTCAAAAAATCAAATTAATTCGAGGATTGTTCGAAATGGTAAGAAACTTTTCAGATCCTTTCTATATGTTACGAGGGAATGTTATGATGGAAGTACATGCAAAAAATTATCTTAAAATTAGATTCTATGAAACTTTTTGAAATAATAGTTTCGGTCAAAAAATCGTAGTATATAATACACAATTTTGTACTTGTTTTGGTCAAAAAATCAAACTAAATCAAGGATTGTTCGAAATCTTACGATTCTTTTCAAATTCTCTCTATATGTTACGAGGGAATGTTATGATGGAAGTCCATGAAAAAAATTAATCACAAAATTAGATTCTATGAAACTTTTTGAAATACTAGTTTAGGTCAAAAAATTTTAGTATTTTATACTCAATTTTATACTAGTTTCGGTCAAAAAATCAAATTAAATCGGGGATTGTTCGAAATGCTACGAAACTTTTCAGATCCTTTCTATATGTTACGAGGGAATGTTATGATGGAAGTCCATGCAAAAAATTATCTTAAAATTAGATTCTATGAAACTTTTTGAAATGCTAGTTTCGGTCAAAAAATCGTACTATATTATATACAATTTTGTACAAGTTTCGGTTAAAAAATCAAATTAAATCGGGAATTGTTCGAAATGCTACGAAACTTTTCAGATCCTTTCTATATGTTACGAGGGAATGTTATGATGGAAGTCCATGCAAAAAATTATCTTATAATTAGATTCTATGAAACTTTTTGAAATACTAGTTTAGTTCAAAAAATCGTAGTATATTATAAACAATTTTATACTAGTTTCGGTCAAAAAATCAAATTAAATCGAGGACTGTTTGAAATGCTACGAAACTTTTCTGATTCTCTATATATGTTACGAGGGAATGTTATGATGGAAGTCCATGAAAACAATTAATCACAAAATTAGATTCTATGGAACTTTTTGTAATGCTAGTTTCTGTCAAAAAATCGTAGTATATAATACACAATTTTGTACTAGTTTTGGTCAAAAAATCAAATTAATTCGAGGATTGTTCGAAATGGTAAGAAACTTTTCAGATCCTTTCTATATGTTACGAGGGAATGTTATGATGGAAGTCCATGCAAAAAATTATCTTAAAATTAGATTCTATGAAACTTTTTGAAATGATAGTTTCGGTCAAAAAATCGTAGTATATAATACATAATTTTGTACTAGTTTTGGTCAAAAAATCAAACTAAATCGAGGATTGTTCGAAATGGTAAGAAACTTTTCAGATCCTTTCTATATGTTACGAGGGAATGTTATGATGGAAGTCCATTCAAAAATTATCTTAAAATTAGATTCTATGAAACTTTTTGAAATGCTAGTTTAGGTCAAAAAATCGTAGTATATTATGCACAATTTTATACTAGTTTCGGTCAAAAAATCAAATTAAATCGAGGATTGTTCGAAATGCTACGAAACTTTTCAAATTCTCTCTATATGTTACGAGGGAATGTTATGATGGAAGTCCATGAAAAAAATTAATTACAAAATTAGATTCTATGAAACTTATTGAAATGCTAGTTTCGGTCAAAAAATCGTAGTATATAATACACAATTTTGTACTTGTTTTGGTCAAAAAATAAAATTAAATCGAGGATTGTTCGAAATGCTACGAAACTTTTCAAATTCTCTCTATATGTTACGAGGGAAAGTTATGATGGAAGTCCATGAAAAAAATTAATCACAAAATTAGATTCTATGAAACTTTTTTAAATGCTAGTTTCGGTCAAAAAATATAGTATTTTATTCTCAATTTTGTACTAGTTTCGGTCAAAAAATCAAATTAAATCGGGGATTGTTCGAAATGCTACGAAACTTTTCAGATCCTTTCTATATGTTACGAGGGAATGTTATGATGGAAGTCCATGCAAAAAATTATCTTAAAATTAGATTCTATGAAACTTTTTGAAATACTAGTTTAGGTCAAAAAATCGTAGTATATTATTCACAATTTTATAATAGTTTCGGTCAAAAAATCAAATTAAATCGAGGATTATTCGAAATGCTACGAAACTTTTAAAATTCTCTCTATATGATACGAGGGAATGTTATGATGGAAGTCCATGAAAACAATTAATCACAAAATTAGATTCTATGGAACTTTTTGAAATGCTAGTTTCGGTCAAAAAATCGTAGTATATAATACACAATTTTGTACTAGTTTTGGTCAAAAAATCAAATTAATTCGAGGATTGTTCGAAATGGTAAGAAACTTTTCAGATCCTTTCTATATGTTACGAGGGAATGTTATGATGGAAGTCCATGCAAAAAATTATCTTAAAATTAGATTCTATGAAACTTTTTGAAATGATAGTTTCGGTTAAAAAGTCGTAGTATATAATACATAATTTTGTACTAGTTTTGGTCAAAAAATCAAACTAAATCGAGGATTGTTCGAAATGGTAAGAAACTTTTCAGATCCTTTCTATATGTTACGAGGGAATGTTATGATGGAAGTCCATGCAAAAATTATCTTAAAATTAGATTCTATGAAACTTTTTGAAATGCTAGTTTAGGTCAAAAAATCGTAGTATATTATGCACAATTTTATACTAGTTTCGGTCAAAAAATCAAATTAAATCGAGGATTGTTCGAAATGCTACGAAACTTTTCAAATTCTCTCTATATGTTACGAGGGAATGTTATGATGGAAGTCCATGAAATAAATTAATTACAAAATTAGATTCTATGAAACTTATTGAAATGCTAGTTTCGGTCAAAAAATCGTAGTATATAATACACAATTTTGTACTTGTTTTGGTCAAAAAATAAAATTAAATCGAGGATTGTTCGAAATGCTACGAAACTTTTCAAATTCTCTCTATATGTTACGAGGGAAAGTTATGATGGAAGTCCATGAAAAAAATTAATCACAAAATTAGATTCTATGAAACTTTTTTAAATGCTAGTTTCGGTCAAAAAATATAGTATTTTATTCTCAATTTTGTACTAGTTTCGGTCAAAAAATCAAATTAAATCGGGGATTGTTCGAAATGCTACGAAACTTTTCAGATCCTTTCTATATGTTACGAGGGAATGTTATGATGGAAGTCCATTCAAAAAATTATCTTAAAACTAGATTCTATGAATCTTTTTGAAATACTAGTTTAGGTCAAAAAATCGTAGTATATTATGCACAATTTTATACTAGTTTCGGTCAAAAAATCAAATTAAATCGAGGATTGTTCGAAATGCTACGAAACTTTTCAAATTCTCTCTATATGTTACGAGGGAATGTTATGATGGAAGTCCATGAAAAAAATTAATTACAAAATTAGATTCTATGAAACTTATTGAAATGCTAGTTTCGGTCAAAAAATCGTAGTATATAATACACAATTTTGTACTTGTTTTGGTCAAAAAATAAAATTAAATCGAGGATTGTTCGAAATGCTACGAAACTTTTCAAATTCTCTCTATATGTTACGAGGGAAAGTTATGATGGAAGTCCATGAAAAAAATTAATCACAAAATTAGAGACTATGAAACTTTTTTAAATGCTAGTTTCGGTCAAAAAATATAGTATTTTATTCTCAATTTTGTACTAGTTTCGGTCAAAAAATCAAATTAAATCGGGGATTGTTCGAAATGCTACGAAACTTTTCAGATCCTTTCTATATGTTACGAGGGAATGTTATGATGGAAGTCCATTCAAAAAATTATCTTAAAACTAGATTCTATGAATCTTTTTGAAATACTAGTTTAGGTCAAAAAATCGTAGTATATTATGCACAATTTTATACTAGTTTCGGTCAAAAAATCAAATTAAATCGAGGATTGTTCGAAATGCTACAAAACTTTTCAGATTCTCTATATATGTTTTTAGGGAATGTTATGATGGAAGTCCATGAAAAAAATTAATTACAAAATTAGATTCTATGAAACTTATTGAAATGCTAGTTTCGGTCAAAAAATCGTAGTATATAATACACAATTTTGTACTTGTTTTGGTCAAAAAATAAAATTAAATCGAGGATTGTTCGAAATGCTACGAAACTTTTCAAATTCTCTCTATATGTTACGAGGGAAAGTTATGATGGAAGTCCATGAAAAAAATTAATCACAAAATTAGATTCTATGAAACTTTTTTAAATGCTAGTTTCGGTCAAAAAATATAGTATTTTATTCTCAATTTTGTACTAGTTTCGGTCAAAAAATCAAATTAAATCGGGGATTGTTCGAAATGCTACGAAACTTTTCAGATCCTTTCTATATGTTACGAGGGAATGTTATGATGGAAGTCCATTCAAAAAATTATCTTAAAACTAGATTCTATGAATCTTTTTGAAATACTAGTTTAGGTCAAAAAATCGTAGTATATTATGCACAATTTTATACTAGTTTCGGTCAAAAAATCAAATTAAATCGAGGATTGTTCGAAATGCTACGAAACTTTTCAGATTCTCTATATATGTTTTTAGGGAATGTTATGATGGAAGTCCATGAAATTTTTTTATCAAAAAATTAGATTCTTTGAAACTTTTTGAAATGCTAGTTTCGGTCAAAAAATCGTAGTATATAATACACAATTTTGTACTAGTTTTGGTCAAAAAATCAAATTAATTCGAGGATTGTTCGAAATGGTAAGAAACTTTTCAGATCCTTTCTATATGTTACGAGGGAATGTTATGATGGAAGTACATGCAAAAAATTATCTTAAAATTAGATTCTATGAAACTTTTTGAAATAATAGTTTCGGTCAAAAAATCGTAGTATATAATACACAATTTTGTACTTGTTTTGGTCAAAAAATCAAACTAAATCAAGGATTGTTCGAAATCTTACGATTCTTTTCAAATTCTCTCTATATGTTACGAGGGAATGTTATGATGGAAGTCCATGAAAAAAATTAATCACAAAATTAGATTCTATGAAACTTTTTGAAATACTAGTTTAGGTCAAAAAATTTTAGTATTTTATACTCAATTTTATACTAGTTTCGGTCAAAAAATCAAATTAAATCGGGGATTGTTCGAAATGCTACGAAACTTTTCAGATCCTTTCTATATGTTACGAGGGAATGTTATGATGGAAGTCCATGCAAAAAATTATCTTAAAATTAGATTCTATGAAACTTTTTGAAATGCTAGTTTCGGTCAAAAAATCGTACTATATTATATACAATTTTGTACAAGTTTCGGTTAAAAAATCAAATTAAATCGGGAATTGTTCGAAATGCTACGAAACTTTTCAGATCCTTTCTATATGTTACGAGGGAATGTTATGATGGAAGTCCATGCAAAAAATTATCTTATAATTAGATTCTATGAAACTTTTTGAAATACTAGTTTAGTTCAAAAAATCGTAGTATATTATAAACAATTTTATACTAGTTTCGGTCAAAAAATCAAATTAAATCGAGGACTGTTTGAAATGCTACGAAACTTTTCTGATTCTCTATATATGTTACGAGGGAATGTTATGATGGAAGTCCATGAAAACAATTAATCACAAAATTAGATTCTATGGAACTTTTTGTAATGCTAGTTTCTGTCAAAAAATCGTAGTATATAATACACAATTTTGTACTAGTTTTGGTCAAAAAATCAAATTAATTCGAGGATTGTTCGAAATGGTAAGAAACTTTTAAGATCCTTTCTATATGTTACGAGGGAATGTTATGATGGAAGTCCATGCAAAAAATTATCTTAAAATTAGATTCTATGAAACTTTTTGAAATGATAGTTTCGGTCAAAAAATCGTAGTATATAATACATAATTTTGTACTAGTTTTGGTCAAAAAATCAAACTAAATCGAGGATTGTTCGAAATGGTAAGAAACTTTTCAGATCCTTTCTATATGTTACGAGGGAATGTTATGATGGAAGTCCATTCAAAAATTATCTTAAAATTAGATTCTATGAAACTTTTTGAAATGCTAGTTTAGGTCAAAAAATCGTAGTATATTATGCACAATTTTATACTAGTTTCGGTCAAAAAATCAAATTAAATCGAGGATTGTTCGAAATGCTACGAAACTTTTCAAATTCTCTCTATATGTTACGAGGGAATGTTATGATGGAAGTCCATGAAAAAAATTAATTACAAAATTAGATTCTATGAAACTTATTGAAATGCTAGTTTCGGTCAAAAAATCGTAGTATATAATACACAATTTTGTACTTGTTTTGGTCAAAAAATAAAATTAAATCGAGGATTGTTCGAAATGCTACGAAACTTTTCAAATTCTCTCTATATGTTACGAGGGAAAGTTATGATGGAAGTCCATGAAAAAAATTAATCACAAAATTAGATTCTATGAAACTTTTTTAAATGCTAGTTTCGGTCAAAAAATATAGTATTTTATTCTCAATTTTGTACTAGTTTCGGTCAAAAAATCAAATTAAATCGGGGATTGTTCGAAATGCTACGAAACTTTTCAGATCCTTTCTATATGTTACGAGGGAATGTTATGATGGAAGTCCATGCAAAAAATTATCTTAAAATTAGATTCTATGAAACTTTTTGAAATACTAGTTTAGGTCAAAAAATCGTAGTATATTATTCACAATTTTATAATAGTTTCGGTCAAAAAATCAAATTAAATCGAGGATTATTCGAAATGCTACGAAACTTTTAAAATTCTCTCTATATGATACGAGGGAATGTTATGATGGAAGTCCATGAAAACAATTAATCACAAAATTAGATTCTATGGAACTTTTTGAAATGCTAGTTTCGGTCAAAAAATCGTAGTATATAATACACAATTTTGTACTAGTTTTGGTCAAAAAATCAAATTAATTCGAGGATTGTTCGAAATGGTAAGAAACTTTTCAGATCCTTTCTATATGTTACGAGGGAATGTTATGATGGAAGTCCATGCAAAAAATTATCTTAAAATTAGATTCTATGAAACTTTTTGAAATGATAGTTTCGGTTAAAAAGTCGTAGTATATAATACATAATTTTGTACTAGTTTTGGTCAAAAAATCAAACTAAATCGAGGATTGTTCGAAATGGTAAGAAACTTTTCAGATCCTTTCTATATGTTACGAGGGAATGTTATGATGGAAGTCCATGCAAAAATTATCTTAAAATTAGATTCTATGAAACTTTTTGAAATGCTAGTTTAGGTCAAAAAATCGTAGTATATTATGCACAATTTTATACTAGTTTCGGTCAAAAAATCAAATTAAATCGAGGATTGTTCGAAATGCTACGAAACTTTTCAAATTCTCTCTATATGTTACGAGGGAATGTTATGATGGAAGTCCATGAAATAAATTAATTACAAAATTAGATTCTATGAAACTTATTGAAATGCTAGTTTCGGTCAAAAAATCGTAGTATATAATACACAATTTTGTACTTGTTTTGGTCAAAAAATAAAATTAAATCGAGGATTGTTCGAAATGCTACGAAACTTTTCAAATTCTCTCTATATGTTACGAGGGAAAGTTATGATGGAAGTCCATGAAAAAAATTAATCACAAAATTAGATTCTATGAAACTTTTTTAAATGCTAGTTTCGGTCAAAAAATATAGTATTTTATTCTCAATTTTGTACTAGTTTCGGTCAAAAAATCAAATTAAATCGGGGATTGTTCGAAATGCTACGAAACTTTTCAGATCCTTTCTATATGTTACGAGGGAATGTTATGATGGAAGTCCATGCAAAAAATTATCTTAAAATTAGATTCTATGAAACTTTTTGAAATACTAGTTTAGGTCAAAAAATCGTAGTATATTATGCACAATTTTATAATAGTTTCGGTCAAAAAATCAAATTAAATCGAGGATTATTCGAAATGCTACGAAACTTTTAAAATTCTCTCTATATGATACGAGGGAATGTTATGATGGAAGTCCATGAAAACAATTAATCACAAAATTAGATTCTATGGAACTTTTTGAAATGCTAGTTTCGGTCAAAAAATCGTAGTATATAATACACAATTTTGTACTAGTTTTGGTCAAAAAATCAAATTAATTCGAGGATTGTTCGAAATGGTAAGAAACTTTTCAGATCCTTTCTATATGTTACGAGGGAATGTTATGATGGAAGTCCATGCAAAAAATTATCTTAAAATTAGATTCTATGAAACTTTTTGAAATGATAGTTTCGGTTAAAAAGTCGTAGTATATAATACATAATTTTGTACTAGTTTTGGTCAAAAAATCAAACTAAAACGAGGATTGTTCGAAATGGTAAGAAACTTTTCAGATCCTTTCTATATGTTACGAGGGAATGTTATGATGGAAGTCCATGCAAAAATTATCTTAAAATTAGATTCTATGAAACTTTTTGAAATGCTAGTTTAGGTCAAAAAATCGTAGTATATTATGCACAATTTTATACTAGTTTCGGTCAAAAAATCAAATTAAATCGAGGATTGTTCGAAATGCTACGAAACTTTTCAAATTCTCTCTATATGTTACGAGGGAATGTTATGATGGAAGTCCATGAAAAAAATTAATTACAAAATTAGATTCTATGAAACTTATTGAAATGCTAGTTTCGGTCAAAAAATCGTAGTATATAATACACAATTTTGTACTTGTTTTGGTCAAAAAATAAAATTAAATCGAGGATTGTTCGAAATGCTACGAAACTTTTCAAATTCTCTCTATATGTTACGAGGGAAAGTTATGATGGAAGTCCATGAAAAAAATTAATCACAAAATTAGATTCTATGAAACTTTTTTAAATGCTAGTTTCGGTCAAAAAATATAGTATTTTATTCTCAATTTTGTACTAGTTTCGGTCAAAAAATCAAATTAAATCGGGGATTGTTCGAAATGCTACGAAACTTTTCAGATCCTTTCTATATGTTACGAGGGAATGTTATGATGGAAGTCCATGCAAAAAATTATCTTAAAATTAGATTCTATGAAACTTTTTGAAATACTAGTTTAGGTCAAAAAATCGTAGTATATTATGCACAATTTTATACTAGTTTCGGTCAAAAAATCAAATTAAATCGAGGATTATTCGAAATGCTACGAAACTTTTAAAATTCTCTCTATATGATACGAGGGAATGTTATGATGGAAGTCCATGAAAACAATTAATCACAAAATTAGATTCTATGGAACTTTTTGAAATGCTAGTTTCGGTCAAAAAATCTTAGTATATAATACACAATTTTGTACTAGTTTTGGTCAAAAAATCAAATTAATTCGAGGATTGTTCGAAATGGTAAGAAACTTTTCAGATCCTTTCTATATGTTACGAGGGAATTTTATGATGGAAGTCCATGCAAAAAATTATCTTAAAATTAGATTCTATGAAACTTTTTGAAATGATAGTTTCGGTCAAAAAATCTTAGTATATAATACATAATTTTGTACTAGTTTTGGTCAAAAAATCAAACTAAATCGAGGATTGTTAGAAATGGTAAGAAACTTTTCAGATCCTTTCTATATGTTACGAGGGAATGTTATGATGGAAGTCCATGTAAAAAATTATCTTAAAATTAGATTCTATGAAACTTTTTGAAATACTAGTTTAGGTCAAAATATCATAGTATATTATGCACAATTTTATACTAGTTTCGGTCAAAAAATCAAATTGAATCGAGGATTGTTCGAAATGCTACGAAACTTTTCAGATCCTTTCTATATGTTACGAGGGAATGTTATGATGGAAGTCCATGCAAAAAATTATCTTATAATTAGATTCTATGAAACTTTTTGAAATACTAGTTTAGTTCAAAAAATCGTAGTATATTATGCACAATTTTATACTAGTTTCGGTCAAAAAATCAAATTAAATCGAGAATTATTCGAAATGCTAAGAAACTTTTCAGATTCTCTATATATGTTACGAGGGAATGTTATGATGGAAGTCCATGAAAACAATTAATCACAAAATTAGATTCTATGGAACTTTTTGTAATGCTAGTTTCTGTCAAAAAATTGTAGTATATAATACACAATTTTGTACTAGTTTTGGTCAAAAAATCAAATTAATTCGAGGATTGTTCGAAATGGTAAGAAACTTTCCAGATCCTTTCTATATGTTACGAGGGAATGTTATGATGGAAGTCCATGCAAAAAATTATCTTAAAATTAGATTCTATGAAACTTTTTGAAATGATAGTTTCGGTCAAAAAATCGTAGTATATAACACATAATTTTGTACTAGTTTTGGTCAAAAAATCAAACTAAATCGAGGATTGTTCGAAATGGTAAGAAACTTTTCAGATCCTTTCTATATGTTACGAGGGAATGTTATGATGGAAGTCCATTCAAAAATTATCTTAAAATTAGATTCTATGAAACTTTTTGAAATGCTAGTTTAGGTCAAAAAATCGTAGTATATTATGCACAATTTTATACTAGTTTCGGTCAAAAAATCAAATTAAATCGAGGATTGTTCGAAATGCTACGAAACTTTTCAAATTCTCTCTATATGTTACGAGGGAATGTTATGATGGAAGTCCATGAAAAAAATTAATTACAAAATTAGATTCTATGAAACTTATTGAAATGCTAGTTTCGGTCAAAAAATCGTAGTATATAATACACAATTTTGTACTTGTTTTGGTCAAAAAATAAAATTAAATCGAGGATTGTTCGAAATGCTACGAAACTTTTCAAATTCTCTCTATATGTTACGAGGGAAAGTTATGATGGAAGTCCATGAAAAAAATTAATCACAAAATTAGATTCTATGAAACTTTTTTAAATGCTAGTTTCGGTCAAAAAATTATAGTATTTTATTCTCAATTTTGTACTAGTTTCGGTCAAAAAATCAAATTAAATCGGGGATTGTTCGAAATGCTACGAAACTATTCAGATCCTTTCTATATGTTACGAGGGAATGTTATGATGGAAGTCCATGCAAAAAATTATCTTAAAATTAGATTCTATGAAACTTTTTGAAATACTAGTTTAGGTCAAAAAATCGTAGTATATTATGCACAATTTTATACTAGTTTCGGTCAAAAAATCAAATTAAATCGAGGATTATTCGAAATGCTACGAAACTTTTAAAATTCTCTCTATATGATACGAGGGAATGTTATGATGGAAGTCCATGAAAACAATTAATCACAAAATTAGATTCTATGGAACTTTTTGAAATGCTAGTTTCGGTCAAAAAATCGTAGTATATAATACACAATTTTGTACTAGTTTTGGTCAAAAAATCAAATTAATTCGAGGATTGTTCGATATGGTAAGAAACTTTTCAGATCCTTTCTATATGTTACGAGGGAATGTTATGATGGAAGTCCATGCAAAAAATTATCTTAAAATTAGATTCTATGAAACTTTTTGAAATGATAGTTTCGGTCAAAAAATCGTAGTATATAATACATAATTTTGTACTAGTTTTGGTCAAAAAATCAAACTAAATCGAGGATTGTTCGAAATGGTAAGAAACTTTTCAGATCCTTTCTATATGTTACGAGGGAATGTTATGATGGAAGTCCATGCAAAAAATTATCTTAAAATTAGATTCTATGAAACTTTTTTAAATACTAGTTTAGGTCAAAAAATCGTAGTATATTATGCACAATTTTATACTAGTTTCGGTCAAAAAATCAAATTAAATCGAGGATTGTTCGAAATGCTACGAAACTTTTCAGATTCTCTATATATGTTACGAGGGAATGTTATGATGGAAGTCCATGAAATTTTTTTATCAAAATATTAGATTCTATGAAACTTTTTGAAATGTTAGTTTCGGTCAAAAAATCGTAGTATATAATACACAATTTTGTACTAGTTTCGGTCAAAAAATCAAATTAAATCGAGGATTGTTCGAAATGCTATGAAACTTTTCAGATCCTTTCTATATGTTACGAGGGAATGTTATGATGGAAGTCCATGTAAAATTTATCTTAAAATTAGATTCTATGAAACTTTTTAAAATGCTAGTTTCAGTCAAAAAAACATAGTATATTATACACAATTTTGTACTAGTTTTTGTCAAAAAATCAAATTAAATCGGGAATTGTTCGAAATGCTACGAAACTTTTCAGATCCTTTCTATATGTTATGAGGGAATGTTATGATGGAAATCCATGCAAAAAGTTATCTTAAAATTAGATTCTATGAAACTTTTTGAAATACTAGTTTAGGTTAAAATATCGTAGTATATTATGCACAATTTTATACTAGTTTTGGTCAAAAATATCAAATTAAATCGAGGATTGTTCGAAATGCTACGAAACATTTCAGATTCTCTCTATATGTTACGAGGGAATGCTATGATGGAAGTGCATGACAAAAATTTATCACAAAATTAGATTCTATGATACTTTTTGAAATGCTAGTTTCGGTAAAAAAAAAATCGTAGTATATAATAAACAATTTTGTACTAGTTTCGGTCAAAATATCAAATTAAATCGAGGATTGTTCGAAATGCTACGAAACTTTTCAGATTCTCTATATATGTTACGAGGGAATGTTATGATGGAAGTCCATGAAATTTTTTTATCAAAAAATTAGATTCTATGAAACTTTTTGAAATGCTAGTTTCGGTCAAAAAATCGTAGTATATAATACACAATTTTGTACTAGTTTCGGTCCAAAAATCAAATTAAATCGGGGATTGTTCGAAATGCTACGAAACTTTTCAGATCCTTTCTATATGTTACGAGGGAATGTTATGATGGAAGTCCATGCAAAAAATTATCTTAAAATTAGATTCTATGAAACTTTTTGAAATACTAGTTTAGGTCAAAAAATCGTAGTATATTATGCACAATTTTATACTAGTTTCGGTCAAAAAATTAAATTAAATCGAGGATTATTCGAAATGCTACGAAACTTTTAAAATTCTCTCTATATGATACGAGGGAATGTTATGATGGAAGTCCATGAAAACAATTAATCACAAAATTAGATTCTATGGAACTTTTTGAAATGCTAGTTTCGGTCAAAAAATCGTAGTATATAATACACAATTTTGTACTAGTTTTGGTCAAAAAATCAAATTAATTCGAGGATTGTTCGAAATGGTAAGAAACTTTTCAGATCCTTTCTATATGTTACGAGGGAATGTTATGATGGAAGTCCATGCAAAAAATTATCTTAAAATTAGATTCTATGAAACTTTTTGAAATGATAGTTTCGGTCAAAAAATCTTAGTATATAATACATAATTTTGTACTAGTTTTGGTCAAAAAATCAAACTAAATCGAGGATTGTTAGAAATGGTAAGAAACTTTTCAGATCCTTTCTATATGTTACGAGGGAATGTTATGATGGAAGTCCATGTAAAAAATTATCTTAAAATTAGATTCTATGAAACTTTTTGAAATACTAGTTTAGGTCAAAATATCATAGTATATTATGCACAATTTTATACTAGTTTCGGTCAAAAAATCAAATTGAATCGAGGATTGTTCGAAATGCTACGAAACTTTTCAGATCCTTTCTATATGTTACGAGGGAATGTTATGATGGAAGTCCATGCAAAAAATTATCTTATAATTAGATTCTATGAAACTTTTTGAAATACTAGTTTAGTTCAAAAAATCGTAGTATATTATGCACAATTTTATACTAGTTTCGGTCAAAAAATCAAATTAGATCGAGAATTATTCGAAATGCTACGAAACTTTTCAGATTCTCTATATATGTTACGAGGGAATGTTATGATGGAAGTCCATGAAAACAATTAATCACAAAATTAGATTCTATGGAACTTTTTGTAATGCTAGTTTCTGTCAAAAAATTGTAGTATATAATACACAATTTTGTACTAGTTTTGGTCAAAAAATCAAATTAATTCGAGGATTGTTCTAAATGGTAAGAAACTTTTCAGATCCTTTCTATATGTTACGAGGGAATGTTATGATGGAAGTCCATGCAAAAAATTATCTTAAAATTAGATTCTATGAAACTTTTTGAAATGATAGTTTCGGTCAAAAAATCGTAGTATATAATACATAATTTTGTACTAGTTTTGGTCAAAAAATCAAACTAAATCGAGGATTGTTCGAAATGGTAAGAAACTTTTCAGATCCTTTCTATATGTTACGAGGGAATGTTATGATGGAAGTCCATTCAAAAATTATCTTAAAATTAGATTCTATGAAACTTTTTGAAATGCTAGTTTAGGTCAAAAAATCGTAGTATATTATGCACAATTTTATACTAGTTTCGGTCAAAAAATCAAATTAAATCGAGGATTGTTCGAAATGCTACGAAACTTTTCAAATTCTCTCTATATGTTACGAGGGAATGTTATGATGGAAGTCCATGAAAAAAATTAATTACAAAATTAGATTCTATGAAACTTATTGAAATGCTAGTTTCGGTCAAAAAATCGTAGTATATAATACACAATTTTGTACTTGTTTTGGTCAAAAAATAAAATTAAATCGAGGATTGTTCGAAATGCTACGAAACTTTTCAAATTCTCTCTATATGTTACGAGGGAAAGTTATGATGGAAGTCCATGAAAAAAATTAATCACAAAATTAGATTCTATGAAACTTTTTTAAATGCTAGTTTCGGTCAAAAAATTATAGTATTTTATTCTCAATTTTGTACTAGTTTCGGTCAAAAAATCAAATTAAATCGGGGATTGTTCGAAATGCTACGAAACTATTCAGATCCTTTCTATATGTTACGAGGGAATGTTATGATGGAAGTCCATGCAAAAAATTATCTTAAAATTAGATTCTATGAAACTTTTTGAAATACTAGTTTAGGTCAAAAAATCGTAGTATATTATGCACAATTTTATACTAGTTTCGGTCAAAAAATCAAATTAAATCGAGGATTATTCGAAATGCTACGAAACTTTTAAAATTCTCTCTATATGATACGAGGGAATGTTATGATGGAAGTCCATGAAAACAATTAATCACAAAATTAGATTCTATGGAACTTTTTGAAATGCTAGTTTCGGTCAAAAAATCGTAGTATATAATACACAATTTTGTACTAGTTTTGGTCAAAAAATCAAATTAATTCGAGGATTGTTCGAAATGGTAAGAAACTTTTCAGATCCTTTCTATATGTTACGAGGGAATGTTATGATGGAAGTCCCTGCAAAAAATTATCTTAAAATTAGATTCTATGAAACTTTTTGAAATGATAGTTTCGGTCAAAAAATCGTAGTATATAATACATAATTTTGTACTAGTTTTGGTCAAAAAATCAAACTAAATCGAGGATTGTTCGAAATGGTAAGAAACTTTTCAGATCCTTTCTATATGTTACGAGGGAATGTTATGATGGAAGTCCATGCAAAAAATTATCTTAAAATTAGATTCTATGAAACTTTTTTAAATACTAGTTTAGGTCAAAAAATCGTAGTATATTATGCACAATTTTATACTAGTTTCGGTCAAAAAATCAAATTAAATCGAGGATTGTTCGAAATGCTACGAAACTTTTCAGATTCTCTATATATGTTACGAGGGAATGTTATGATGGAAGTCCATGAATTTTTTTAATCAAAATATTAAATTCTATGAAACTTTTTGAAATGTTAGTTTCGGTCAAAAAATCGTAGTATATAATACACAATTTTGTACTAGTTTCGGTCAAAAAATCAAATTAAATCGAGGATTGTTCGAAATGCTATGAAACTTTTCAGATCCTTTCTATATGTTACGAGGGAATGTTATGATGGAAGTCCATGTAAAATTTATCTTAAAATTAGATTCTATGAAACTTTTTAAAATGCTAGTTTCGGTCAAAAAAACATAGTATATTATACACAATTTTGTACTAGTTTCGGTCAAAAAATTAAATTAAATCGGGAATTGTTCGAAATGCTACGAAACTTTTCAGATCCTTTCTATATGTTATGAGGGAATGTTATGATGGAAATCCATGCAAAAAGTTATCTTAAAATTAGATTCTATGAAACTTTTTGAAATACTAGTTTAGGTTAAAATATCGTAGTATATTATGCACAATTTTATACTAGTTTTGGTCAAAAATATCAAATTAAATCGAGGATTGTTCGAAATGCTACGAAACATTTCAGATTCTCTCTATATGTTACGAGGGAATGCTATGATGGAAGTGCATGACAAAAATTTATCACAAAATTAGATTCTATGATACTTTTTGAAATGCTAGTTTCGGTAAAAAAAAATCGTAGTATATAATAAACAATTTTGTACTAGTTTCGGTCAAAATATCAAATTAAATCGAGGATTGTTCGAAATGCTACGAAACTTTTCAGATTCTCTATATATGTTACGAGGGAATGTTATGATGGAAGTCCATGAAATTTTTTTATCAAAAAATTAGATTCTATGAAACTTTTTGAAATGCTAGTTTCGGTCAAAAAATCGTAGTATATAATACACAATTTTGTACTAGTTTCGGTCCAAAAATCAAATTAAATCGGGGATTGTTCGAAATGCTACGAAACTTTTCAGATCCTTTCTATATGTTACGAGGGAATGTTATGATGGAAGTCCATGCAAAAAATTATCTTAAAATTAGATTCTATGAAACTTTTTTAAATACTAGTTTCGGTCAAAAAAACGTAGTATATTATACACAATTTTGTACTAGTTTCGGTCCAAAAATCAAATTAAATCGGGGATTGTTCGAAATGCTATGAAACTTTTCAGATCATTTCTATATGTTACGAGGGAATGTTATGATGGAAGTCCATGCAAAAAATTCTCTTAAAATTAGATTCTATGAAACTTTTTTAAATACTAGTTTAGGTCAAAAAATCGTAGTATATTATGCACAATTTTATACTAGTTTCGGTCAAAAAATCAAATTAAATCGAGGATTGTTCGAAATGCTACAAAACTTTTCAGATCCTTTCTATATATTACGCGGGAATGTTATGATGGAAGTCCATGCAAAAAATTATCTTAAAATTAGATTCTATGAAACTTTTTGAAATACTAGTTTAGGTCAAAAAATCGTAGTATATTATGCACAAGTTTATACTAGTTTCGTTCAAAAAATCAAATTAAATCGAGGATTGTTCGAAATGCTACGAAAGTTTATAGATCCTTTCTATATGTTACGAGGGAATGTTATGATGGAAGTCCATACAAAAAATTATCTTAAAATTAGATTCCATGAAACTTTTTAAAATACTAGTTTAGGTCAAAAAATCGTAGTATATTATGCATAATTTTATACTAGATTCGGTCAAAAAATTAAATTAAATCGAGGATTGTTCGAAATGCTACGAAAATTTTCAGATTCTCTATATATGTTACGAGGGAATGTTATGATGGAAGTCCATGAAATTTTTTTATTAAAAAATTAGATTCTATGAAACTTTTTGAAATGTTAGTTTCGGTCAAAAAATCGTAGTATATAATACACAATTTTGTACTAGTTTCGGTCCAAAAATCAAATTAAATCGGGGATTGTTCGAATTGCTACGAAACTTTTCAGATCCTTTCTATATGTTACGAGGGAATGTTATGATGGAAGTCCATGCAAAAAATTATCTTAAAATTAGATTCTATGAAACTTTTTTAAATACTAGTTTCGGTCAAAAAAACGTAGTATATTATACACAATTTTGTACTGGTTTCGGTCCAAAAATCAAATTAAATCGGGGATTGTTCAAAATGCTACGAAACTTTTCAGATCCTTTCTATATGTTACGAGGGAATGTTATGATGGAAGTCCATGCAAAAAATTATCTTAAAATTAGATTCTATGAAAAATTTTTAAATACTAGTTTAGGTCAAAAAATCGTTGTATATTATGCACAATTTTATACTAGTTTCGGTCAAAAAATCAAATTAAATCGAGGATTGTTCGAAATGCTACGAAACTTTTCAGATCCTTTCTATATCTTACGCGGGAATGTTATGATGGAAGTCCATGCAAAAAATTATCTTAAAATTAGATTCTATGAAACTTTTTGAAATACTAGTTTAGGTCAAAAAATCGTAGTATATTATGCACAAGTTTATACTAGTTTCGGTCAAAAAATCAAATTAAATCGAGGATTGTTCGAAATGCTACGAAACTTTATAGATCCTTTCTATATGTTACGAGGGAATGTTATGATGGAAGTCCATACAAAAAATTATCTTAAAATTAGATTCTATGAAACTTTTTAAAATACTAGTTTAGGTCAAAAAATCGTAGTATATTATGCATAATTTTATACTAGTTTCGGTCAAAAAATCAAATTAAATCGAGGATTGTTCGAAATGCTACGAAACTTTTCATATTCTCTATATATGTTACGAGGGAATGTTATGATGGAAGTCCATGAAATTTTTTTATCAAAAAATTAGATTCTATGAAACTTTTTGAAATGCTAGTTTCGGTCAAAAAATCGTAGTATATAATACACAATTTTGTAATAGTTTCGGTCCAAAAATCAAATTAAACCGGGGATTGTTCGAAATGCTACGAAACTTTTCAGATCCTTTCTATATGTTACGAGGGAATGTTATGATGGAAGTCCATGCAAAAAATTATCTTAAAATTAGATTCTATGAAACTTTTTAAAATACTAGTTTAGGTCAAAAAATCGTAGTATATTATGCATAATTTTATACTAGTTTCGGTCAAAAAATTAAATTAAATCGGGAATTGTTCGAAATGCTACGAAACTTTTCAGATCCTTTCTATATGTTACGAGGGAATGTTATGATGGAAATCCATTCAAAAAGTTATCTTAAAATTAGATTCTATGAAGCTTTTTGAAATACTAGTTTAGGTCAAAAAATCGTAGTATATTATGCACAATTTTATACTAGTTTTGGTCAAAAATATCAAATTAAATCGAGGATTGTTCGAAATGCTACAAACTTTATAGATCCTTTCTATATGTTACGAGGGAATGTTATGATGGAAGTCCATACAAAAAATTATCTTAAAATTAGATTCCATGAAACTTTTTAAAATACTAGTTTAGGTCAAAAAATCGTAGTATATTATGCATAATTTTATACTAGTTTCGGTCAAAAAATCAAATTAAATCGAGGATTGTTCGAAATGCTACGAAAATTTTCAGATTCTCTATATATGTTACGAGGGAATGTTATGATGGAAGTCCATGAAATTTTTTTATCAAAAAATTAGATTCTATGAAACTTTTTGAAATGCTAGTTTCGGTCAAAAAATCGTAGTATATAATACACAATTTTGTACTAGTTTCGGTCCAAAAATCAAATTAAATCGGGGATTGTTCGAAATGCTACGAAACTTTTCAGATCCTTTCTATATGTTACGAGGGAATGTTATGATGGAAGTCCATGCAAAAAATTATCTTAAAATTAGATTCTATGAAACTTTTTTAAATACTAGTTTCGGTCAAAAAAACGTAGTATATTATACACAATTTTGTACTAGTTTCGGTCCAAAAATCAAATTAAATCGGGGATTGTTCGAAATGCTACGAAACTTTTCAGATCCTTTCTATATGTTACGAGGGAATGTTATGATGGAAGTCCATGCAAAAAAGTTATCTTAAAATTAGATTCTATGAAACTTTTTTAAATACTAGTTTAGGTCAAAAAATCGTAGTATATTATGCACAATTTTATACTAGTTTCGGTCAAAAAATCAAATTAAATTGAGGATTGTTCGAAATGCTACGAAACTTTTCAGATCCTTTCTATATCTTACGCGGGAATGTTATGATGGAAGTCCATGCAAAAAATTATCTTAAAATTAGATTCTATGAAACTTTTTGAAATACTAGTTTAGGTCAAAAAATCGTAGTATATTATGCACAAGTTTATACTAGTTTCGGTCAAAAAATCAAATTAAATCGAGGATTGTTCGAAATGCTACGAAACTTTATAGATCCTTTCTATATGTTACGAGGGAATGTTATGATGGAAGTCCATACAAAAAATTATCTTAAAATTAGATTCCATGAAACTTTTTAAAATACTAGTTTAGGTCAAAAAATCGTAGTATATTATGCATAATTTTATACTAGTTTCGGTCAAAAAATCAAATTAAATCGAGGATTGTTCGAAATGCTACGAAAATTTTCAGATTCTCTATATATGTTACGAGGGAATGTTATGATGGAAGTCCATGAAATTTTTTTATCAAAAAATTAGATTCTATGAAACTTTTTGAAATGCTAGTTTCGGTCAAAAAATCGTAGTATATAATACACAATTTTGTACTAGTTTCGGTCCAAAAATCAAATTAAATCGGGGATTGTTCGAAATGCTACGAAACTTTTCAGATCCTTTCTATATGTTACGAGGGAATGTTATGATGGAAGTCCATGCAAAAAATTATCTTAAAATTAGATTCTATGAAACTTTTTTAAATACTAGTTTCGGTCAAAAAAACGTAGTATATTATACACAATTTTGTACTAGTTTCGGTCCAAAAATCAAATTAAATCGAGGATTGTTCGAAATGCTACGAAACTTTTCATATCCTTTCTATATGTTACGAGGGAATGTTATGATGGAAGTCCATGCAAAAAAGTTATCTTAAAATTAGATTCTATGAAACTTTTTTAAATACTAGTTTAGGTCAAAAAATCGTAGTATATTATGCACAATTTTATACTAGTTTCGGTCAAAAAATCAAATTAAATTGAGGATTGTTCGAAATGCTACGAAACTTTTCAGATCCTTTCTATATCTTACGCGGGAATGTTATGATGGAAGTCCATGCAAAAAATTATCTTAAAATTAGATTCTATGAAACTTTTTGAAATACTAGTTTAGGTCAAAAAATCGTAGTATATTATGCACAAGTTTATACTAGTTTCGGTCAAAAAATCAAATTAAATCGAGGATTGTTCGAAATGCTACGAAACTTTATAGATCCTTTCTATATGTTACGAGGGAATGTTATGATGGAAGTCCATACAAAAAATTATCTTAAAATTAGATTCTATGAAACTTTTTAAAATACTAGTTTAGGTCAAAAAATCGTAGTATATTATGCATAATTTTATACTAGTTTCGGTCAAAAAATCAAATTAAATCGAGGATTGTTCGAAATGCTACGAAAATTTTCAGATTCTCTATATATGTTACGAGGGAATGTTATGATGGAAGTCCATGAAATTTTTTTATCAAAAAATTAGATTCTATGAAACTTTTTGAAATGCTAGTTTCGGTCAAAAAATCGTAGTATATAATACACAATTTTGTACTAGTTTCGGTCCAAAAATCAAATTAAATCGGGGATTGTTCGAAATGCTACGAAACTTTTCAGATCCTTTCTATATGTTACGAGGGAATGTTATGATGGAAGTCCATGCAAAAAATTATCTCAAAATTAGATTCTATGAAACTTTTTTAAATACTAGTTTCGGTCAAAAAAACGTAGTATATTATACACAATTTTGAACTAGTTTCGGTCCAAAAATCAAATTAAATCGAGGATTGTTCGAAATGCTACGAAACTTTTCATATCCTTTCTATATGTTACGAGGGAATGTTATGATGGAAGTCCATGCAAAAAAGTTATCTTAAAATTAGATTCTATGAAACTTTTTTAAATACTAGTTTAGGTCAAAAAATCGTAGTATATTATGCACAATTTTATACTAGTTTCGGTCAAAAAATCAAATTAAATTGAGGATTGTTCGAAATGCTACGAAACTTTTCAGATCCTTTCTATATCTTACGCGGGAATGTTATGATGGAAGTCCATGCAAAAAATTATCTTAAAATTAGATTCTATGAAACTTTTTGAAATACTAGTTTAGGTCAAAAAATCGTAGTATATTATGCACAAGTTTATACTAGTTTCGGTCAAAAAATCAAATTAAATCGAGGATTGTTCGAAATGCTACGAAACTTTATAGATCCTTTCTATATGTTACGAGGGAATGTTATGATGGAAGTCCATACAAAAAATTATCTTAAAATTAGATTCTATGAAACTTTTTAAAATACTAGTTTAGGTCAAAAAATCGTAGTATATTATGCATAATTTTATACTAGTTTCGGTCAAAAAATCAAATTAAATCGAGGATTGTTCGAAATGCTACGAAACTTTTCATATTCTCTATATATGTTACGAGGGAATGTTATGATGGAAGTCCATGAAATTTTTTTATCAAAAAATTAGATTCTATGAAACTTTTTGAAATGCTAGTTTCGGTCAAAAAATCGTAGTATATAATACACAATTTTGTACTAGTTTCGGTCCAAAAATCAAATTAAACCGGGGATTGTTCGAAATGCTACGAAACTTTTCAGATCCTTTCTATATGTTACGAGGGAATGTTATGATGGAAGTCCATGCAAAAAATTATCTTAAAATTAGATTCTATGAAACTTTTTTAAATACTAGTTTAGGTCAAAAAATCGTAGTATATTATGCATAATTTTATACTAGTTTCGGTCAAAAAATTAAATTAAATCGGGAATTGTTCGAAATGCTACGAAACTTTTCAGATCCTTTCTATATGTTACGAGGGAATGTTATGATGGAAATCCATTCAAAAAGTTATCTTAAAATTAGATTCTATGAAGCTTTTTGAAATACTAGTTTAGGTCAAAAAATCGTAGTATATTATGCACAATATTATACTAGTTTTGGTCAAAAATATCAAATTAAATCGAGGATTGTTCGAAATGCTACAAACTTTATAGATCCTTTCTATATGTTACGAGGGAATGTTATGATGGAAGTCCATACAAAAAATTATCTTAAAATTAGATTCCATGAAACTTTTTAAAATACTAGTTTAGGTCAAAAAATCGTAGTATATTAAGCATAATTTTATACTAGTTTCGGTCAAAAAATCAAATTAAATCGAGGATTGTTCGAAATGCTACGAAAATTTTCAGATTCTCTATATATGTTACGAGGGAATGTTATGATGGAAGTCCATGAAATTTTTTTATCAAAAAATTAGATTCTATGAAACTTTTTGAAATGCTAGTTTCGGTCAAAAAATCGTAGTATATAATACACAATTTTGTACTAGTTTCGGTCCAAAAATCAAATTAAACCGGGGATTGTTCGAAATGCTACGAAACTTTTCAGATCCTTTCTATATGTTACGAGGGAATGTTATGATGGAAGTCCATGCAAAAAATTATCTTAAAATTAGATTCTATGAAACTTTTTTAAATACTAGTTTCGGTCAAAAAAACGTAGTATATTATACACAATTTTGTACTAGTTTCGGTCCAAAAATCAAATTAAATCGGGGATTGTTCGAAATGCTACAAAACTTTTCAGATCCTTTCTATATGTTACGAGGGAATGTTATGATGGAAGTCCATGCAAAAAAGTTATCTTAAAATTAGATTCTATGAAACTTTTTTAAATACTAGTTTAGGTCAAAAAATCGTAGTATATTATGCACAATTTTATACTAGTTTCGGTCAAAAAATCAAATTAAATTGAGGATTGTTCGAAATGCTACGAAACTTTTCAGATCCTTTCTATATCTTACGCGGGAATGTTATGATGGAAGTCCATGCAAAAAATTATCTTAAAATTAGATTCTATGAAACTTTTTGAAATACTAGTTTAGGTCAAAAAATCGTAGTATATTATGCACAAGTTTATACTAGTTTCGGTCAAAAAATCAAATTAAATCGAGGATTGTTCGAAATGCTACGAAACTTTATAGATCCTTTCTATATGTTACGAGGGAATGTTATGATGGAAGTCCATACAAAAAATTATCTTAAAATTAGATTCTATGAAACTTTTTAAAATACTAGTTTAGGTCAAAAAATCGTAGTATATTATGCATAATTTTATACTAGTTTCGGTCAAAAAATCAAATTAAATCGAGGATTGTTCGAAATGCTACGAAAATTTTCAGATTCTCTATATATGTTACGAGGGAATGTTATGATGGAAGTCCATGAAATTTTTTTATCAAAAAATAGATTCTATGAAACTTTTTGAAATGCTAGTTTCGGTCAAAAAATCGTAGTATATAATACACAATTTTGTACTAGTTTCGGTCCAAAAATCAAATTAAATCGGGGATTGTTCGAAATGCTACGAAACTTTTCAGATCCTTTCTATATGTTACGAGGGAATGTTATGATGGAAGTCCATGCAAAAAATTATCTCAAAATTAGATTCTATGAAACTTTTTTAAATACTAGTTTCGGTCAAAAAAACGTAGTATATTATACACAATTTTGAACTAGTTTCGGTCCAAAAATCAAATTAAATCGGGGATTGTTCGAAATGCTACGAAACTTTTCATATCCTTTCTATATGTTACGAGGGAATGTTATGATGGAAGTCCATGCAAAAAAGTTATCTTAAAATTAGATTCTATGAAACTTTTTTAAATACTAGTTTAGGTCAAAAAATCGTAGTATATTATGCACAATTTTATACTAGTTTCGGTCAAAAAATCAAATTAAATTGAGGATTGTTCGAAATGCTACGAAACTTTTCAGATCCTTTCTATATCTTACGCGGGAATGTTATGATGGAAGTCCATGCAAAAAATTATCTTAAAATTAGATTCTATGAAACTTTTTGAAATACTAGTTTAGGTTAAAAAATCGTAGTATATTATGCACAAGTTTATACTAGTTTCGGTCAAAAAATCAAATTAAATCGAGGATTGTTCGAAATGCTACGAAACTTTATAGATCCTTTCTATATGTTACGAGGGAATGTTATGATGGAAGTCCATACAAAAAATTATCTTAAAATTAGATTCTATGAAACTTTTTAAAATACTAGTTTAGGTCAAAAAATCTTAGTATATTATGCATAATTTTATACTAGTTTCGGTCAAAAAATCAAATTAAATCGAGGATTGTTCGAAATGCTACGAAACTTTTTAGATTCTCTATATATGTTACGAGGGAATGTTATGATGGAAGTCCATGAAATTTTTTTATCAAAAAATTAGATTCTATGAAACTTTTTGAAATGCTAGTTTCGGTCAAAAAATCGTAGTATATAATACAAAATTTTATACTAGTTTCGGTCGAAAAATCAAATTAAATCGAGGATTGTTCGAAATGCTACGGAACTTTTCAGATCCTTTCTATATGTTACGGGGGAATGTTATGATGGAAGTCCATACAAAAAATAATCTTAAAATTAGATTCTATGAAACTTTTTAAAATACTAGTTTAGGTCAAAAAATCGTAGTATATTATACACAATTTTGTACTAGTTTCAGTCGAAAAATCAAATTAAATCGAGGATTGTTCGAAATGCTACGAAACTTTTCAGATCCTTTCTATATGTTACGAGGGAATGTTATGATGGAAATCCATGCAAAAAGTTATTTTAAAATTAGATTCTATGAAACTTTTTGAAATACTAGTTTAGGTCAAAATATCGTAGTATATTATGCACAATTTTATACTAGTTTCGGTCAAAAAATCAAATTAAATCGAGGATTGTTCGAAATGCTACGAAACATTTCAGATTCTCTCTATATGTTACGAGGGAATGTTATGATGGAAGTCCATGAAATTTTTTTATCTCAAAATTAGATTCTATGAAACTTTTTGAAATGCTAGTTTCGGTAAAAAAAATCGTAGTATATAATACACAATTTTGTACTAGTTTCGGTCAAAATATCAAATTAAATCGAGGATTGTTCGAAATGCTACGAAACTTTTCAGATTCTTTCTATATGTTACGATGGGAATGTTATGATGGAAGTCCATGCAAAATTTATCTTAAAATTAGATTCTATGAAACTTTTTGAAATGCTAGTTTCGGTCAAAAAAACGTAGTATATTATACACAATTTTGTACTTGTTTTGGTCAAAAAATCAAATTAAATCGGGAATTGTTCGAAATGCTACGAAACTATTCAGATCCTTTCTATATGTTACGAGGGAATGTTATGATTGAAATCCATGCAAAAAGTTATCTTAAAATTAGGTTCTATGAAACTTTTTGAAATACTAGTTTAGGTTAAAATATCATAGTATCAAATTACGAGGGTAAAAAATAATACACAATTTTATACTAGTTTTGGTCAAAAATATCAAATTAGATCGAGGATTGTTCGAAATGCTACGAAACATTTCAGATTCTCTCTATATGTTACGAGGGAATGTTATGATGGAAGTCCATGAAAAAAATTTATCACAAAATTAGATTCTATGAAACTTTTTGAAATGCTAGTTTCGGTAAAAAAAATCGTAGTATATAATACACAATTTTGTACTAGTTTCGGTCAAAATATC
Source organism: Lathyrus aphaca (assembly GCA_963966055.1). Classification (NCBI taxonomy): domain Eukaryota; kingdom Viridiplantae; phylum Streptophyta; class Magnoliopsida; order Fabales; family Fabaceae; genus Lathyrus; species Lathyrus aphaca. Next base: position 15,227,743 of record OZ014522.1, read on the forward strand.
AAATTAAATCGAGGATTGTTCGAAATGCTACGAAACTTTTCAGATCCTTTCTATATGTTACGAGGGAATGTTATGATGGAAGTCCATGCAAAAATTATCTTAAAATTAGATTCTATGAAACTTTTTGAAATGCTAGTTTAGGTCAAAAAATCGTAGTATATTATACATAATTTTGTAGCAGTTTCGGTAAAAAAATCAAATTAAATCGAGGATTGCTCGAAATGCTACGAAACTTTTCAGATCCTTTCTATATCTTAAGAGAGAATGTTATGATGGAAGTCCATGCAAAAAATTATCTTAAAATTAGATTCTATGAAACTTTTTGAAATACTAGTTTAGGTCAAAAATTCGTAGTATATTATGCACAAGTTTATACTAGTTTCGGTCAAAAAATCAAATTAAATCGAGGATTGTTCGAAATGCTACGAAACTTTATAGATCCTTTGTATATGTAACGAGGGAATGTTATGATGGAAGTCCATGCAAAAAATTATCTTAAAATTAGGTTCTATGAAACTTTTTCAAATACTAGTTTAGGTCAAAAAAATCATAGTATATTATGCACAATTTTATACTTGTTTCGGTCAAAATATCAAATTAAATCGAGTATTGTTCGAAATGGTATGAAACTTTTCAGATTCTCTATATATGTTACGAGGGAATGTTATGATGGAAGGCCATGAAATTTTTTTATCAAAAATTAGATTCTATGAAACTTTTTGAAATGCTAGTTTCGGTCAAAAAATCGTAGTATATAATACACAATTTTCTACTAGTTTCGGTCAAAAAATTAAATTAAATTTAGGATTGTTCGAAATGCTACGAAACTTTTCAGATCCTTTCTATGTGTTACGAGGGAATGTTATGATGGAAGTCCATGCAAAAATTATCTTATAATTAGATTCCATGAAACTTTTTGAAATGCTAGTTTCGGTCAAAAAAACGTAGTATATTATACAAAAGTTTATACTAGTTTCGTTCAAAAAATCAAATTAAATCGAGGATTGATCGAAATGCTACGAATCTTTATAGATCCTTTGTAAATGTTACGAGGGAATGTTATGATTGAAGTCCATGCAAAAAATTATCTTAAAATTAGATTCTATGAAACTTTTTAAAATACTAGTTTAGGTCAAAAAATCGTAGTATATTATGCACAATTTTATACTAGTTTCGTTCAAAAAATCAAATTATATCGAGGATTGTTCGAAATGCTACGAAACTTTTCAGATTCTCTATATATGTTACGAGGGAATGTTATGATGGAAGTCCATGAATTTTTTTTATCAAAAAATTAGATTCAATTAAACTTTTCGAAATTCTAGTTTCAGTAAAAAAATTGTAGTATATAATACACAATTTTGTACTAGTTTCGGTCAAAAAATCAAATTAAATCGAGGATTGTTCGAAATGCTATGAAACTTTTCAGATCCTTTCTATATGTTACGAGGGAATGTTATGATGGAAGTCCATGCAAAAATTATCTTAAAATTAGATTCTATGAAACTTTTTGAAATGCTAGTTTCGGTCAAAAAAATGTAGTATATTATACACAATTTTGTACTAGTTTCGGTCAAAAAATCAAATTAAATCGAGAATTGTTCGAAATGCTACGAAACATTTCAGATCCTTTCTCTATGTTACGAGGGAATGTTATGATGGAAGTCCATGCAAAAAGTTATCTTAAAATTAGATTCTATGAAACTCTTTTAAATACTAGTTTAGGTCAAAAAATCGTAATATATTATGCACAATTTTATACTAGTTTTGGTCAAAAAATCAAATTAAATCGAGGATTGTTTGAAATGCTACGAAACATTTCAAATTCTCTCTATATGTTACGAGGGAATGTTATGATGGAAGTCCATGAAAAAAATTTATCACAAAATTAGATTCTATGAAACTTTTTGAAATGCTAGTTTCTGTAAAAAAATAGTAGTATATAATACTCAATTTTCTACTAGTTTCGGTTAAAATATCAAATTAAATCGAGGATTGTTCGAAATACTACGGAACTTTTCAGATCCTTTCTATATGTTACGAGGGAATGTTATGATGGAAGTCCATGCAAAAATTATCTTAAAATTAGATTCTATGAAACTTTTTGAAATGCTAGTTTCGGTCAAAAAATCGTAGTATATTATACATAATTTTGTACCAGTTTCGGTAAAAAAATCAATTTAAATCGAGGATTGTTTGAAATGCTACGAAACTTTTCAGATCCTTTCTATATGTTACGGGGGAATGTTATGATGGAAGTCCATGCAAAAAAATATCTTAAAATTATATTCTATGAAACATTTTGAAATACTAGTTTAGGTCAAAAAATCGTAGTATATTATGCACAATTTTATACTAGTTTCGGTCAAAAAATCAAATTAAATCGAGGATTGTCCGAAATGCTACGAATCTTTATGGATCCTTTGTAAATGTTACGAGGGAATGTTATGATTGAAGTCCATGCAAAAAATCTATGAAAATTTTTAAAATACTAGTTTAGGTCAAAAAATCGTAGTATATTATGAACAATTTTATACTGGTTTCGGTCAAAAAATCAAATTAAATCGAGGATTGTTCGAAATGCTACGAAACTTTTCAGATTCTCTATATATGTTACGAGGGAATGTTATGATGGAAGTCCATGAAATTTTTTTATCAAAAAATTAGATTCTATGAAACTTTTCGAAATGCTAGTTTCAATCAAAAAACCGTAGTATATAATACACAATTTTGTACTAGTTTCGGTCAAAATATCAAATTAAATCGAGGATTGTTCGAAATGCTACGAAACTTTTCATATCCTTTCTATATGTTACGACGGAATGTTATGATGGAAGTCCATGCAAAAATTATCTTAAAATTAGATTCCATGAAACTTTTTGAAATGCTAGTTTCGGTCAAAAAAACGTAGTATATTATGCACAATTTTATACTAGTTTCGGTCAAAAAATCAAATTAAATCGAGGATTGTTCGAAATGCTACGAAACTTTTCAGATTCTCTATATATGTTACGAGGGAATGTTATGATGGAAGTCCATGAAATTTTTTTATCAAAAAATTAGATTCTATGAAACTTTTCGAAATGCTAGTTTCATTCAAAAAATCGTAGTATATAATACACAATTTTGTACTAGTTTCGGTCAAAAAATCAAATTAAATCGAGGATTCTTCGAAATGCTACGAAACTTTTCAGATCCTTTCTATATGTTACGAGGGAATGTTATGATGGAAGTGCATGCAAAAATTATCCTAAAATTAGATTCTATGGAACTTTTTGAAATGCTAGTTTCGGTCAAAAAATGTAGTATATTATACACAATTTTGTACTAGTTTCGGTAAAAAAATCAAATTAAATCGGGAATTGTTCGAAATGCTACGAAACTTTTCAGATCCTTTCTATATATTACGAGGGATTGTTATGATGGAGGACCATGCAAAAAATTATCTTAAAATTAGATTCTATGAAACTTTATTAAAAACTAGTGTTCCGGCCCGGCCCAATCCTTCTTATTGGGCCAGAAAGATTGATCCATTCACCTCGCTCGACGTCGAGCACAATCATGAAAAGTGGTCCTCAGTCGACCACCAACGATCCGGACCTAAGGAGATCCTCTAACGGCTAATATTGACCATTTCCTATCTTCACGGACCCCTCGATCCGCATTTCACCTAACGAACCAATAGTATTCTAGCTAGTCCCTTATAAAAACCCTCTCATTTGAGAGGGGCAGGTATTGAATTCTCAACCTTAATACTAGTACTTGCTCACTCTTGCTCGGATACTTACTTTAGCATCGGAGTGCCTTGCAGGTACACCCCCTTTCTCCTCAAACGACCACATCCGTCCGCTCTCGAGACCAGCCGCATCGGATCCTGATCTCTAGGTACGATCAGGTGGCGCCGTCTGTGGGAAAAGTAAGATTTCCCCGTTCTTCTTTCAAGATCCTCAAAGAACAAAAGTTTTAACAAGATCCATGGCTGCTCGGGACAACTAGGAAAATCGATCAAATGATGGTATGATTCTCACGCAACATGAGAGCAACGTCCAGCCTCCCCTACATGATGATACAGTGCACGACCAACCAGAAGGGAGGGCAACATCACCTTCTCCCGATCGTGACCAACCCTTGGAGAGTCTCCCGGAAACTCTTTTTCCTTCGACTCCTTCGGGGTCAGATTTCGCAGCGCTGGCCGAAATCCTAAATCAAACAAACTTGTTACTCCTCGCTCAGGGTGAAAAGATCGCCCGACTTGAAGATAATTCTCGTCGACCTCATTCTCCCAAGAGACCCCAAGGGGAGCGCACTCCGTCTCCTCCGAAGAAAAGGAGAGGAAACACCGACGAATCAACAGGCAACAAACGCTTTCGTCAGTCGTCTCCACGACCCTCTCCTAAAAGAAAATCAAGAAGGAGCAGATCAAGATCCGCTTCCCCTCGAAGAACAAAGAAACGCGATCACAGATCATCACTTGTTTCCAGTGACGACGAAGACGCTTTGGGTCCCCTATCCTCTGAAATTATGGCGGCCAAGCTCCCAAGAGGCTTGGAGAAACCTCCTCCTCTAGGCTCATACGACGGGACTACCGACCCAGACGAACACATCGAGAACATCGATGCCTTGCTCGACTATCGGGGTGTTCGGGGAGCAATTAAATGTCGGCTCTTTCCCATGACGCAGAGGAAAGGGGCAATGACGTGGTACAAAAGCCTTGAGGCTGAATCCATCACATCGTGGAAACAACTTGGGCGCACGTTCTCTAGGCACTTTACAACATCAAGACGACACCCTAAGACAGAGGCTTCGCTCGAAGCAATAATCCAATGGAGGGACGAGCCTTTACGAACTTACATCGAAAGGTTCAATAAAGAGGCAGTTCAAGTATCCACGACCGAAGACATGAAAAAGTATCTGCTGGAACGAGGGCTGCGCCCCTCGACCGATTTCCATCGGGCGGGCGGCATTGAAACCCCGACCACCCTTGACGCGTTCTTGCTAAAAGCCCAAGCTTACATCCAATATGAAGAAAAGCAAGCGGCCAGTTCAGTAAGAGACGCTCGACGCCGTGAAGACGCCAAACCACATCGAGTTGATGAACCCTCGACATCTCGTCGGGGAGGAGACAAAAGAAAGGACGAACGCTCCCGTGAACCGCGGGAGCACCGGGGACCTATCGGTCGTTTCCACGAATACACGCCCCTCCTAGCCTCCAGGGAGAAAATTTTGTCTGAATGCGCTAATTCAGAATTCAAACAGGCGGGAGTACGCTTTCCGAGGCAACAACCTAGCAAGCCCGGCACAGATAAAACGAAATACTGCAGGTTCCACAAGAGTCATGGGCATAACACAGAGGATTGCATCCACCTCAAGGACGCGATCGAAATCCTCATCAAAGACGGGAACCTGAAACAGTTCACAAAGTCCAGAGACAATCCTCGACAGGATACACAAGAGACCCAGAAAATCGAGGAGGCCGTGCCCATCCCTGCATACGTCGGATCAGACCTGCAAGGTTTCAACGGAGCAGTATCTCGACCGTGGGGTTATGTTGACCTGTTTGTCACCTTCGGGGCGGGCGAGACAGCTAGGACGGTTAGGGTCGAGTTCCTCGTCGTGGATTGCCCGTCGCTATACCAATGCATATTAGGGCGGCCAACTTTAGCCGAGTTGATAGTCGTGCCATCCACCGTCCACCTGAAGATGAAGTACTATACTACTTCAGGCAGAGTCGCCACATTGCACGGAGACGTCGACGCTGCCCGTAGATGTTTCGAGGCAGCATCAAAAGGTCTCAGCTCGATATCATACCAACCAAGTCCCCCGACATTGGATTCACCAGATGTGCCCAAGGCTTTCCCTCAAGTCGATTCAATCGACTTAGACTGCAGGTTTTCAGATAGTAGCGAGAGCGTCCAGAGACCAGCAGAGGCCTTAGCCCGACCAGTACCAGACGGAGATTTCGAGCTAATTCCTTTGGGAGAAGATCCTGCCCGGTGCGTCAAGATTGGGGCACACATGCCCGAGTTAGTGAAGCGACAGTTGGAAGCTTGCCTCAAAGGGAACGCAGACTTGTTTGCATGGAGCGCCGCAGAAATGCCAGGGCTCGACCCCGAAACAGCTTGTCATCACCTCTCTATCGACCCAACACATAAAACGGTCGCTCAACGCAGGAGAAAGCAGTCGAGCGAGAAGACTGAAGCTGCCGAATCTGCCGTTAAAGACCTTCTAGAGGCTAAATTTGTAACCGAGGCCAGGTATACGACCTAGCTCTCAAATGTTGTACTTGTGAAAAAATCTAGTGGAAAATGGAGGATGTGCGTTGATTATACCGATCTCAATCGGGCACGCCCGAAAGATGCATACCCTTTACCTAACATTGACAAGTTGGTCGACAACTCGTCCGGATACAAATTATTATCCTTCATGGACGCATATTCGGGGTACAATCAAATACCCATGGCCGTGTCTGACAAAAAATACACGGCCTTCATGACCGAGTCGGGCAATTACTTTTACAACGTTATGCCCTTCGGTCTAAAAAACGCAGGAGCGACGTATCAGCGCATGATGAATAAAGTTTTCCGAACCGAAATCGGAGACATGCTCGAAGTATACATGGACGACATGATCGTCAAATCTCAACGGGAAATGGACCACGCGTCCCATTTGCGAAAAGTTTTCGACCAAGCACGAAAGTGCAAAATGCGTTTCAACCCTGAGAAATGCACCTTTGGTGTCCGAGCGGGAAAATTCCTCGGATTCTATTTGACTGAACGAGGCATTGAGGCAAATCCCGATAGGTGTCGAGCGTTCGCGGAGTTCCCAACTCCCACGTCCAAGAAGTCCATACAATCACTAAACGGGGTCATTACCTCCCTTGCTCGATTCGTGGCAAAATCTGCTCAACACGCTCTCCCCTTTTACAAGCTCCTCCGTAAGGAAGCAACGTTCGAGTGGACAGCAGAATGCGAGTTAGCACTATCCCACCTGAAAAAAGCATTAAGTGAACCTCCAGTCTTATCCAGACCGGAAGAGGGGGAGACTCTATATCTCTACCTTGCGGTCGCGAACGAAGCAGTAAGCGCGGCCCTTGTGCGCGAACGACCCGAAGGGAAAAAACCCGTGTATTTCACGAGCAAAGCTCTCCACGGCCCAAAAGTTCGGTACCTTCAGATAGAAAAGGTCGCATTGGCCCTCCTTCTCGCAGCTAGAAGACTACGCCACTACTTCCTGGCTCACACCATCATCGTAAGGACCGATCAACCCATAAGACAGTTGCTCGGTCGACCAGACATGGCCGGCCGAATGTTAAAATGGTCACTAGAACTATCTGAGTTCGACATCAAATTAGAAGGAAGACAAGCCCTCAAAGCTCAAGCGCTGGCCGACTTCGTGGCTGAACTTGCCTTCACCGGGCAAGACCCGCAAGCTTCGTCCAAGTGGGTTATTTTCGTGGACGGTGCATCTGGCCCAACGGGCAGTGGGGCCGGTATCATTCTGGAGAACGAAGAAGGGAACGTCATCGAAGTATCCTTGACTTTATCTTTCCCTACTTCTAACAACCAAGCGGAGTATGAAGCCTTCCTGGCGGGCATACGGCTCGCAACCGACCTAGAAGCAGAAGAGATCACAATTTGCACGGATTCCCAATTGGTTGTGAGCCAAGTCCGAGGGGATTTCCAAGCCAGAAGCGACAGCATGGCCGAATATCTAGCCCTCGTAAAAGACGAAATAAAGCAGTTTAAGAGTGTGAAAGTCAAACACGTTCCACGAGAAAGCAACGCCCGCGCAGATATCCTGTCCAAACTGGCGAGCACTAAAAGGAAAGGAAACAACAAGTCCGTCATACAAAAACTGCTCCCCCAACCAAGTATCGGGCACTCATCACCCTGCATACACGTTAACATCGTGGGCGACACGAGTTGCTGGATGACCCCAGTATTCAACTATCTAACTAAAGGAGAATTACCAACCGACCCGAAAGAGGCTAGTACCATACGACGGAGGGCATACTCATACTCTTTAGTAGGCAGACGTATGTATCGTCGAGGATTCTCTACACCCCTCCTCAGATGCGTAGAAGAGGAAAACATTCCACACGTTCTAAGGGAAGTCCACGAGGGAATCAATGCGCAGCATCCTGGCGGACGTTCGTTAGCTCGAAAAATTCTGAGGGCAGGATACTACTGGCCCACCCTCCAGAACGATGCAAAGGAGCATGTAAGAAAATGCGACAAATGCCAACGACATGGAGACGTGCACGTAGCACCTCCATCCGAGCTAAAATCGTTATCATCGCCCTGGCCGTTCGCATGGTGGGGAATGGACATTTTAGGACCCTTCGTCGTTGGGTCTGGTCAGAACAAATACTTAATTGTAGGCGTCGACTATTTCACCAAATGGATAGAAGCTGAGGCCCTGGCCAAAATCACTACACTCAATATACTTCGATTCTTCAAAAGTAACATCCTCGCTCGATTCGGAGTGCCCCTCGCCATTGTGACCGACAACGGGACCCAATTCACGGATAGACATTTCAAAGAATTCGTTGCGTCGATGGGGACAAAACAACACTTCGCTTCAGTCGAGCACCCTCAGACTAACGGGCAAGCAGAGGCCGCAAACAGGGTAATCCTGAGAGGTCTGAAACGAAGGTTGGACGAGCATAAAAAACACTGGGTCGAGGAGTTACATAGCGTACTATGGGCATATAGGACCACTCCCCATTCAACGACCGGAGAATCCCCATTTCGATTAGCATATGGGACCGAAGCGGTAATTCCAATAGAAATGCACGTCCGATCGAGACGCACGGAATTCCCCATGGAACAAGATACTAATGATGAAGCTTTGAGAGACGAGCTCGACATGGTCGAAGAAATTCGGTCTGAAGCCGCTCTTCGAGAAACTATCATCAAACAAAAGATAGCCGCTCGATATGATTCCAAGGTCATCAGGCGAACGTTCGAAGTAGGCAGCCTTGTCCTTAGAAGAAACCACAGGGATCCCCGCGAGGGAAAACTAACGCCCAACTGGGAAGGCCCATATCGCATTCGGGCAAAAACCGAGAACGGTGCTTATTACTTAGAAAATTTACACGGGGAAGAGCTCACTCGGCCTTGGAACGCCGAGAAACTCAAACAATACTATAGTTAAATCAGTCACCTTGCTCAACTACCAAGCGAAGAGAAAGAGAGACTAACGAAAAACTGCGTGCCTAGGTACGAGCACGTCAGCCTAAATATAACAAAGCAAGCAAGACCTCTTTTCGAGCAAAAGGGAAACTTGTTGCACGAACGGATACTCAAACGAGTCCGACGTCGCCTAAGTACCACGACCAGGTAGAACCCCAGCTCGCGATGGGACGTTCACGCCACGGAGCCCGGGCCATTATCTTGACTCGAGCACCGATCGAGGATAAAACCCTCCAATACTGATTGGTTCCCCTAACCAACAGGTCATCCATACCCCCCCGTATCTATCCAATCGCTTCTAATTAACGCAAATACGAGCGTCAAACACTTAGTAAAAATAACAAAAAAAAACTATGTCCTCCGACGGACGCATGATTACGAGCAAACAATATATATAACCGACCACTAGGATCGAACACTTAACATTTAAAAGAAAATGCGGCACCAAAGGGCCGACTTGTTCGGAGTTACATATAAAGGGGGCCACGCCCCCCAAAAAAAAACAGAATACAATATAAATTACAAGGCACGCAGGCCACCAATTAATTATCTTCACCCACCGGGCGGCTTTCCTCTGCACGAGCTTCCTCCTGGTCCGGCTGCTCCTCTGGTTGATCAGGCTGAGCAGTCGTCCCCGGCTGAGAGTCGGCCACCACCAAGTCCGCAGGAACCACAATCTGGCCATCCACCACCTTGTAAAGATAATTCATGCGATCAACATCCAAGGCTAGGTCAGGGTGGAGAGCTTTTACTTGGTCAACCGCATTCTGGAAACTGAACTCAGTAGACGCGTTCAGATCTTCCATATCTTGGTCGATCCGAGCGAGAAGTTGAGCCCTCGTCACCAAATGTTTGGTGTCCTCGTCCTCGTCCTCCTTGGGGCAAAAGGCATCCTTTAGCTTCTTATTCTGCTCGAGCAACCTCTTCTTGTCGACCTCTAATTTGGCGATGATCGTTGCTCGCTCAGCCGACTCTGTGGTGACCTTTTTTACCTCCTTTGTGGACGCCGTCAGCTTGGCCTCGGAAGCAGCCAACTGCTCCTTGAGTTTGCTATTCTCCCGCTCCAGCATAGGGGACCCCTCGGCCGTCATCCAAGCCATGGTCAGGACCCGCATAACCGCGCTCGCGTCCTGGGCCAAAGAAAGCCGTCGAGCAGGACGGTCCATCCCCTCCAGGAACAGAGAGTCCGCCCGGTCCACCTCCATACTGTTCCCCTCGAAAAAGTTCCGAACAACGAAACACGGGGGTATCCCATGCTTTGGCTTTGGGGGAGCACCGACCGTCAGGTCCACAGTAGCCGTCGCTTTATGCTTCTTCATCAAAGAGCCAGTTGAGGCCCCCGGAGAGCCCTGGACCAAAGGACCCGAGCCTGAACCGCTTGCTTCAGTCAGCCTGGTCTGCACGACCCTCGACCGTTTCCGCTGCTGCTGGACCAAACGCTCGTGGATCTTGTCCAGAGGATTTGTCAAGGAACCTGAAAAGAAGAATAAAATCAAAATTAGTTACAAGCAACAAAGTTAAATCGAAAATTTTAACGAGCGTAAGTGAACGGATACCAAAAAAGTCAGATATTTCTTGCCCGTTACTACAGGCCAGCAGTTCAGTAACACTGATCAGGGGATGCTCCAAAGCTTCTCCCCCATCTTGATCGACCATAACCTTCCCTTCCCCTTCCAATAGAGGGGTCGGAGTAAAAGAAGCTATTAACTTTCTAAAGGCTTCGAAGCTGGCCGCATCATCGTCATTCAAGGTGTCCCCCACCTGAACAAATTCCCCCACTGGTCGTTCATAATGCACATGACTCCAAGAGAAGGGAAACATCCATAATCTCCTCGGAATCACCTCACCTTGGTCGTCAAGCCTGGGCTCGTCGTTCTCATCAGTATCTATTCCGAGAAAACTCATAGCTCTCACGGCCGCATCACTCGCAGGCTTTATCAAGAAGTAGTCGGTTTTGAAAGCCCGGATGGATTCTGAGTGGGCCTTGAAGATCTTGGTCCGCTGCTTGAAAGATACGAACCCTTTCCGGTCGGTTCCCCGCCTGACTTGGCGCTGTAAAGAGAAGAGGCGGAAGAAGAGAGGAAGCGTGGCCCCGACGCCCAGAAAAGCGCACGTCATCTCAAACGCCCTCAGGAAGGCATATGAGTTGGGATGCAGCTGAGAAGGAGCTATGCATAGGTGACCGAGCACAGCACTCACGAAATCGCTGAAGGGCAACGTCACCCCCAGAACCGACGTAGCGTATTCATACATGGAAAATGCCCGACCGCGAAAGTCTGAGAAGATACGGTCGTCGTCTCCCGGGCAGGTTACGACCCAGTCAGCAGGATCCCCAACAACTGGCAGCGGCTCCGACCGAGGTCACGAGAAGGAAGACACTTTGTCCAGCAAGTCTTCCACCACCCACTCTTCGGGCGAGACCCTCGACTGGGCAGGACACTGAGGCGATTCTGTCGACTACCCCGTGGTACTCGTATTTGAACTATCCGAAGAGCTTCCTGAGTCTGAAGGTATGGACGCAGACGATTCTGTACTCCCCGAGGACGTATCCTCAGAAAGCACAACCAGCGGATTCCCGAGCAAGTTGTCACCTGAAAAGCAGAGGAAAGGCATCAGTGAATTCGATTAAGAATATCAAATCCACCCTTCCACCGCTCAACAAGTGAAAGGGCGCGCCTCAGCTTAGAAACTATGTTCCGAGCTGTAGCCCTGGCTAACCATTGCTCGAGGCAACAGCTGACGCCCAACAGTATAGATGACAAAAATCTATCCAAAAATATAAAGTCTAAGTCGACCAAGATCTCCGTCGACCCTAAAGTTAGGGTTCACAGCCGACCAGCTACAGTGGCAAGAACTTTAAGGTTTACTAATCCTAAATCCTAAAACTACTGGTGGAATCACCTTAAACCACATGCATTCTACGAAAACTACGCTATATACACTTAAGAGAGAGGAAAAGAACGGTACCTTGAGCTTGAGAAGACATTTTGGAAGAGAGTAAGCTTCTGCGAAGGGTGGTCGGCAAGAAATGACGGTGGTCGACGGCTGAGACAACGGCGGCTAAACGAGCAGAGTCTTGAGAGAGAAGATGAAACGAAAAGGTCAAAATGGACCCTGAGAATCCTATTTATAGGAAAGAAGACACGTGTGCGCACGCGTGACCCCTATACGCTAGCCCCTAGACTAGCCGTCAAATCATTAATAGGCGCGAATATCCAGATATTCCAGCTTTTCGTTTCACATTCCTCTACCGAGCAACGTATCGTTTGCCCGGAAGACCAACAGCATAGATCCTCGACCATGACACCACACTCCGTCGATCACTATATCGTTTTTAAGTCAATGCTCGACAGCACGAGCAATGACTTGGGGGGCTCCTGTTCCGGCCCGGCCCAATCCTTCTTATTGGGCCAGAAAGATTGATCCATTCACCTCGCTCGACGTCGAGCACAATCATGAAAAGTGGTCCTCAGTCGACCACCAACGATCCGGACCTAAGGAGATCCTCTAACGGCTAATATTGACCGTTTCCTATCTTCACGGACCCCTCGATCCGCACTTCAACTAACGAACCAATAGTATTCTAGCTAGTCCCTTATAAAAACCCTCTCATTTGAGAGGGGCAGGTATTGAATTCTCAACCTTAATACTAGTACTTGCTCACTCTTGCTCGGATACTTACTTTAGCATCGGAGTGTCTTGCAGGTACACCCCCTTTCTCCTCAAACGACCACATTCGTCCGCTCTCGAGACCAGCCGCATCGGATCCTGATCTCCAGGTACGATCAAATAGTTTAGGTCAAAAAATCGTAGTATATTATGCACAATTTTATACTAGTTTCGGTCAAAAAATCAAATTAAATCGAGGATTGTTCGAAATGCTACGAAACTTTTCAGATTCTCTCTATATGTTACGAGGGAATGTTATGATGGAGGTCCATGAAAATTTTTTATCACAAAATTAGATTCTATGAAACTTTTTGAAATGCTAGTTTCGATAAAAAAATCGTAGTATATAATACACAATTTTGTAATAGTTTCGGTCAAAAAATCAAATTAAATCGAGGATTGTTCGAAATGCTACGAAACTTTTCAAATAATTTCTATATGTTACGAGGAAATGTTATGATGGAAGTCCATGCAAAAATTATCTTAAAATTAGATTCTGTGAAACTTTTTGAAATGCTAGTTTCGGTCAAAAAATCGTAGTATATTATACATAATTTTGTACCAATTTTTGTAAAAAAATCAAATTAAATCGAGGATTGTTCGAAATGCTACAAAATTTTCAGATCCTTTCTATATCTTACGCGGGAATGTTAGGATGGAAGTCCATGAAAAAAATTATCTTAAAATTAGATTCTATGAAACTTTTTGAAATACTAGTTTAGGTCAAAAAATTGTAGTATATTATGCAAAGGTTTATACTAGTTTCGGTCAAAAAATCATAGTATATTATGCACAAGTTTATACTAGTTTCGGTCAAAAAATCAAATTAAATCGAGGATTGTTCGAAATGCTACGAAACTTTATAGATCCTTTGTATATGTTACGAGGGAATGTTATGATGGAAGTTCATGAAAAAAATTATCTTAAAACTAGATTCTATGAAACATTTTAAAATACAAGTTTAGGTCAAAAAATCGTAGTTTATTTTGCACAATTTTATACTAGTTTCGGTAAAAAAATCAAATTAAATCGAGGATTGTTCGAAATGCTACGAAACTTTACAGATTCTCTATATATGTTACGAGGGAATGTTATGATGGAAGTCCATGAAAATTTTTTATCAAAAAATTAGATTCTTTGAAACTTTTTGAAATGCTAGTTTCGGTCAAAAAATCATAGTATATAATACACAATTTTGTACTAGTTTCAGTCAAAAAATCAAATTAAATCGAGGATTGTTCGAAATGCTACGAAACTTTTCAAATCCTTTCTATATGTTACGAGGGAATGTTATGATGGCAGTCCATGCTTAAATTATCTTAAAATTAGATTCTATGAAACTTTTTGAAATGCTAGTTTCGGTCAAAAAAACGTAGTATATTATACACAATTTTGTATTAGTTTCGGTCAAAAAATCAAATTAAATCGGGAATTGTTCGAAATGCTACGAAACTTTTCAGATCCTTTCTATATGTTACGAGGGAATGTTATGATGGAAGTCCATGCAAAAAATTATCTTAAAATTAGATTCTATGAAACATTATTAAATACTAGTTTAGGTCAAAAAATCGTAGTATATTATGCACAATTTTATACTAGTTTCGGTCAAAAAATCAAATTAAATCGAGGATTGTTCGAAATGCTACGAAACTTTTCAGATTCTCTCTAAATGTTACGAGGGAATGTTATGATGGAAGTCCATGAAAATTTTTTATCACAAAATTAGATTCTATGATACTTTTTGAAATGCTAGTTTCGTTAAAAAAATCGTAGTATATAATACACAATTTTGTACTAGTTTCGGTCAAAAAATCAAATTAAATCGAGGATTGTTCGAAATGCTACGAAACTTTTCAGATCCTTTATATATGTTACGAGGAAATGTTATGATGGAAGTCCATGCAAAAATTATCTTAAAATTAGATTCTGTGAAACTTTTTGAAATGCTAGTTTCGGTCAAAAAATCGTAGTATATTATAAATAATTTTGTACCAATTTTTATAAAAAAATCAAATTAAATCGAGGATTGTTCGAAATGCTACGAAACTTTTCAGATCCTTTTTATATCTTACGCAAGAATGTTAGGATGGATATCCATGAAAATAATTATCTTAAAATACGATTCTATGAAACTTTTTGAAATACTAGTTTAGGTCAAAAAATCGTAGTATATTATGCACAAGTTTATACTAGTTTCGGTCAAAAAATCAAATTAAATCAAGGATTGTTCGAAATGCTACGAAACTTTGTAGATCCTTTGTATATGTTACGAGGGAATGTTATGATGGAAGTCCATGCAAAAAATTATCTTAAAACTAGATTCTATGAAACATTTTAAAATACTAGTTTAGGTCAAAAAATCGTAGTATATTATGCACAATTTTATACTAGTTTCGGTAAAAAAATCAAATTAAATCGAGGATTGTTCGAAATGCTACGAAACTTTACAGATTCTCTATATATGTTACGAGGGAATGTTATGATGGAAGTCCATGAAATTTTTTTTTCAAAAAATAAGATTCTTTGAAACTTTTTGAAATGCTAGTTTCATACAAAAAATCATAGTATATAATACACAATTTTTTAATAGTTTCGTTCAAAAAATTAAATTAAATCGAGGATTGTTCGAAATGCTACGAAACTTTTCAAATCCTTTCTATATGTTATGAGGGAATGTTATGATGGAAGTCCATGCAAAAATTATCTTAAAATTAGATTCTATGAAACCTTTTTAAATACTAGTTTAGGTCAAAAAATCGTAGTATATTATGCACAATTTTACACTAGTTTTGGTCAAAAAATCAAATTAAATCGAGGATTGTTCGAAATGCTACGAAACATTTCAGATTCTCTCTATATGTTACGAGGGAATGTTAAGAAGGAAGTCCATGAAAATTTTTTATCAAAAATTAGATTCTATGAAACTTTTTGAAATGCTAGTTTCGGTCAAAAAATCGTAGTATATAATACACAATTTTGTACTAGTTTCGGTCAAAAAATCAAAGTAAATCGATGATTGTTCGAAATGCTACGAAACATTTCAGATCCTTTCTATGTGTTACGAGGGAATGTTATGATAGAAGTCCATGCAAAAATTATCATATAATTAGATTCCATGAAACTTTTTGAAATGCTAGTTTCGGTCAAAAAAATGTAGTATATTATGCACAAGTTTGTACTAGTTTCGGTCAAAAAATCAAATTAAATCGAGGATTGATCGAAATTCTACGAATCTTTATAGATCCTTTGTAAATGTTACGAGGGAATGTTATGATGGAAGTCCATGCAAAAAAATATCTTAAAATTAGATTCTATGAAACTTTTTGAAATGCTAGTTTCGGGTAAAAAAACGTAGTATATTATACACAATTTTGTATTAGTTTCGGTCAAAAAATCAAATTAAATCGGGAATTGTTCGAAATGCTACGAAACTTTTCAGATCCTTTTTATATCTTACGCAAGAATGTTAGGATGGATGTCCATGAAAATAATTATCTTAAAATACGATTCTATGAAACTTTTTGAAATACTAGTTTAGGTCAAAAAATCGTAGTATATTATGCACAAGTTTATACTAGTTTCGGTCAAAAAATCAAATTAAATCGAGGATTGTTCGAAATGTTACGAAACTTTATAGATCCTTTGAATATGTTACGAGGGAATGTTATGATGGAAGACCATGCAAAAAATTATCTTAAAACTAGATTCTATGAAACATTTTAAAATACTAGTTTAGGTCAAAAAATCGTAGTATATTATGCACAATTTTATACTAGTTTCGGTAAAAAAATCAAATTAAATCGAGGATTGTTCGAAATGCTACGAAACTTTACAGATTCTCTATATATGTTACGAGTGAATGTTATGATGGAAGTCCATGAAAATTTTTTATCAAAAAATTAGATTCTTTGAAACCTTTTGAAATGCTAGTTTCGGTCAAAAAAACGTATATTATACACAATTTTGTACTAGTTTCGGTCAAAAAATCCAATTAAATCGGGAATTGTTCGAAATGCTACGAAACTTTTTAGATCCTTTCTATATGTTACGAGGGAATGTTATGATGGAAGTCCATGCAAAAAGTTATCTTAAAATTAGATATTATGAAACTTTTTTAAATAATAGTTTAGGTCAAAAAATTGTAGTATATTATGCACAATTTTACACTTGTTTTGGTCAAAAAATCAAATTAAATCGAGGATTGTTCGAAATGCTACGAAACATTTCAGATTCTCTCAATATGTTACGAGGGAATGTTATGAAGGAAGTCCATGAAAAAAATTTATCAAAAATTATATTTTATGAAACTTTTTGAAATGCTAGTTTCGGTCAAAAAATCGTGGTATATAATACACAATTTTGTACTAGTTTCTGTCAAAAAATCAAATTAAATCGATGATTGTTCGAAATGCTACGAAACTTTTCAGATCCTTTCTATGTGTTACGAGGGAATGTTATGATGGAAGTCCATGCAAAAATTATCTTATAATTAGATTCCATGAAACTTTTTGAAATGCTAGTTTCGGTCAAAAAAACGTAGTATATTATGCACAATTTTATACTAGTTTCGGTCAAAAAATCAAATAAAATCGAGGATTGTTCGAAATGCTACGAAACTTTTCAGATTCTCTATATATGTTACGAGGGAATGTTATGATGGAAGTCCATGAAATTTTTTTATCGAAAAATAAAATTCTATGAAACTTTTCGAAATGCTAGTTTCATTCAAAAAATCGTAGTATATAATACACAATTTTGTACTAGTTTCGGTCAAAAAATCAAATTAAATCGAGGATTGTTCGAAATGCTACGAAACTTTTCATATTCTTTCTATATGTTACGAGGGAATGTTATGATGGAAGTGCATGCAAAAATTATCTTAAAATTAGATTCTATGGAACTTTTTGAAATGCTAGTTTCGGTCAAAAAATGTAGTATATTATACACAATTTTGTACTAGTTTCGGGAAAAAAATCAAATTAAATCGGGAATTGTTCGAAATGCTACGAAACTTTTCAGATCCTTTCTATATGTTACGAGGGAATGTTATGATGGAGGTCCACGCAAAAAATTATCTTAAAATTAGATTCTATGAAACTTTATTAAATACTAGTTTAGGTCAAAAAATCGTAGTATATTATGCACAATTTTATACTAGTTTCGGTCAAAAAATCAAATTAAATCGAGGATTGTTCGAAATGCTACGAAACTTTTCAGATTCTCTCTATATGTTACGAGGGAATGTTATGATGGAAGTCCATGAAAAAAATTTATCACAAAATTAGATTCTATGAAACTTTTTGAAATGCTAGTTTCGGTAAAAAAAATCGTAGTATATAATACATAATTTTGTACTAGTTTCGGTCAAAAAATCAAATTAAATCGAGGATTGTTCGAAATTCTACGAAACTTTCAAATTCTTTCTATATGTTACGAGGAAATGTTATGATGGAAGTCCATGCAAAAATTATCTTAAAATTAGATTCTGTGAAACTTGTTGAAATGCTAGTTTCGGTCAAAAAATCGTAGTATATTATACATAATTTTCTACCAATTTTTGTAAAAAAATCAAATTAAATCGAGGATTGTTCGAAATGCTACAAAACTTTTCAGATCCTTTCTATATCTTACGCGGGAATGTTAGGATGGAAGTCCATGAAAAAAATTAGCTTAAAATTAGATTCTTTGAAACTTTTTGAAATACTAGTTTAGGTCAAAAAATCGTAGTATATTATGCACAAGTTTATACTAGTTTCGGTCAAAAAATCGTAGTATATTATGCACAAGTTTATACTAGTTTCGGTCAAAAAATCAAATTAAATCGAGGATTGTTCGAAATGCTACGAAACTTTATAGATCCTTTGTATATGTTACGAGGGAATGTTATGATGGAAGTCCATGCAAAAAATTATCTTAAAACTAGATTCTATGAAACATTTTAAAATACTAGTCTAGGTCAAAAAATCGTAGTATATTTTGCACAATTTTATACTAGTTTCGGTAAAAAAATCAAATTAAATCGAGGATTGTTCGAAATGCTACGAAACTTTACAGATTCTCTATATATGTAACGAGGGAATGTTATGATGGAAGTCCATGAAATTTTTTTATCAAAAAATTAGATTCTTTGAAACTTTTTGAAATGCTAGTTTCGGTCAAAAAATCATAGTATATAATACACAATTTTGTACTAGTTTCGGTCAAAAAATCAAATTAAATCGAGGATTATTCGAAATGCTACGAAACTTTTCAAATCCTTTCTATATGTTACGAGGGAATGGTATGATGGAAGTCCATGCAAAAAGTTATCTTAAAATTAGATTCTATGAAACATTATTAAATGCTAGTTTCAGTCAAAAAATCGTAGTATATTATACACAATTTTGTACTAGTTTCGGTCAAAAAATCAAATTAAATCGAGGATTGTTCGAAATGCTACGAAACTTTTCAGATTCTCTCTATATGTTACGAGGGAATTTTATGATGGAAGTCCATGAAAAAATTTTATCACAAAATTAGATTCTATGATACTTTTTGAAATGCTAGTTTCGGTAAAAAAATCGTAGTATATAATACACAATTTTGTACTAGTTTCGGTCAAAAAATCAAATTAAATCGAGGATTGTTCGAAATGCTACGAAACTTTTCAGATCCTTTATATATGTTACGAGGAAATGTTATGATGGAAGTCCATGCAAAAATTATCTTAAAATTAGATTCTGTGAAACTTTTTGAAATGCTAGTTTCGGTCAAAAAATCGTAGTATATGATAAATAATTTTGTACCAATTTTTATAAAAAAATCAAATTAAATCGAGGATTGTTCGAAATGCTACGAAACTTTTTAGATCATTTTTATATCTTACGCAGGAATGTTAGGATGGATGTCCATGAAAATAATTATCTTAAAATACGATTCTATGAAACTTTTTGAAATACTAGTTTAGGTCAAAAAATCGTAGTATATTATGCACACGTTTATACTAGTTTCGGTCAAAAAATCAAATTAAATCGAGGATTGTTCGAAATGCTACGAAACTTTATAGATCCTTTGTATATGTTACGAGGGAATGTTATGATGGAAGTCCATGCAAAAAATTATCTTAAAACTAGATTCTATGAAACATTTTAAAATACTAGCTTAGGTCAAAAAATCGTAGTATATTATGCACAATTTTATACTAGTTTCGGTAAAAAAATCAAATTAAATCGAGGATTGTTCGAAATGCTACGAAACTTTATAGATTCTCTATATATGTAACGAGGGAATGTTATGATGGAAGTCCATGAAATTTTTTTATCAAAAATTAGATTCTTTGAAACTTTTTGAAATGCTAGTTTCGGTCAAAAAATCATAGTATATAATACACAATTTTGTACTAGTTTCGGTCAAAAAATCAAATTAAATCGAGGATTATTCGAAATGCTACGAAACTTTTCAAATCCTTTCTATATGTTACGAGGGAATGTTATGATGGAAGTCCATGCAAAAATTATCTTAAAATTAGATTCTATGAAACTTTTTGAAATGCTAGTTTCGGTCAAAAAAACGTAGTATATTATACACAATTTTGTATTAGTTTCGGTCAAAAAATCAAATTAAATCGGGAATTGTTCGAAATGCTACGAAACTTTTCAGGTCCTTTCTATATGTTACGAGGGAATGTTATGATGGAAGTCCATGCAAAAAGTTATCTTAAAATTAGATTCTATGAAACATTATTAAATACTAGTTTAGGTCAAAAAATCGTAGTATATTATGCACAATTTTATACTAGTTTCGGTCAAAAAATCAAATTAAATCGAGGATTGTTCGAAATGCTACGAAACTTTTCAGATTCTCTCTATATGTTACGAGGGAATTTTATGATGGAAGTCCATGAAAAAAATTTATCACAAAATTAGATTCTATGATACTTTTTGAAATGCTAGTTTCGGTAAAAAAATCGTAGTATATAATACACAATTTTGTACTAGTTTCGGTCAAAAAATCAAATTAAATCGAGGATTGTTCGAAATGCTACGAAACTTTTCAGATCCTTTATATATGTTACGAGGAAATGTTATGATGGAAGTCCATGCAAAAATTATCTTAAAATTAGATTCTGTGAATCTTTTTGAAATGCTAGTTTCGGTCAAAAAATCGTAGTATATGATAAATAATTTTGTACCAATTTTTATAAAAAAATCAAATTAAATCGAGGATTGTTCGAAATGCTACGAAACTTTTTAGATCCTTTTTATATCTTACGCAGGAATGTTAGGATGGATGTCCATGAAAATAATTATCTTAAAATACGATTCTATGAAACTTTTTGAAATACTAGTTTAGGTCAAAAAATCGTAGTATATTATGCACACGTTTATACTAGTTTCGGTCAAAAAATCAAATTAAATCGAGGATTGTTTGAAATGCTACGAAACTTTATAGATCCTTTGTATATGTTACGAGGGAATGTTATGATGGAAGTCCATGCAAAAAATTATCTTAAAACTAGATTCTATGAAACATTTTAAAATACTAGCTTAGGTCAAAAAATCGTAGTATATTATGCACAATTTTATACTAGTTTCGGTAAAAAAATCAAATTAAATCGAGGATTGTTCGAAATGCTACGAAACTTTATAGATTCTCTATATATGTTACGAGGGAATGTTATGATGGAAGTCCATGAAAATTTTTTATCAAAAAATTAGTTTCTTTGAAACCTTTTGAAATGCTAGTTTCGGTCAAAAAAACGTAGTATATTATACACAATTTTGTACTAGTTTCGGTCAAAAAATCCAATTAAATCGGGAATTATTCGAAATGCTACGAAACTTTTTAGATCCTTTCTATATGTTACGAGGGAATGTTATGATGGAAGTCCATGCAAAAAGTTATCTTAAAATTAGATTTTATGAAACTTTTTTAAATACTAGTTTAGGTCAAAAAATCGTAGTATATTATGCACAATTTTACACTAGTTTTGGTCAAAAAATCAAATTAAATCGAGGATTCTTCCAAATGCTACGAAACATTTCAGATTCTCTCTATATGTTACGAGGGAATGTTATGAAGGAAATCCATGAAAAAAATTTATCAAAAATTATATTCTATGAAACTTTTTGAAATGCTAGTTTCGGTCAAAAAATCGTGGTATATAATACACAATTTTGTACTAGTTTCTGTCAAAAAATCAAATTAAATCGATGATTGTTCGAAATGCTACGAAACATTTCAGATCCTTTCTATGTGTTACGAGGGAATGTTATGATAGAAGTCCATGCAAAAATTATCTTATAATTAGATTCCATGAAACTTTTTGAAATTCTAGTTTCGGTCAAAAAAATGGAGTATATTTTGCACAAGTTTGTACTAGTTTCGGTCAAAAAATCAAATTAAATCGAGGATTGATCGAAATGCTACGAATCTTTATAGATCCTTTGTAAATGTTACGAGGGAATGTTATGATGGAAGTCCATGCAAAAAATTATCTTATAATTAGATTCCATGAAACTTTTTGAAATGATAGTTTCGGTCAAAAAAACGTAGTATATTATGCACAATTTTATACTAGTTTCGGTCAAAAAATCAAATTAAATCGAGGATTGTTCGAAATGCTACGAAACTTTTCAGATTCTTTATATATGTTACGAGGGAATGTTATGATGGAAGTCCATGAAATTTTTTATCAAAAAATTAGATTCTATGAAACTTTTCGAAATGCTAGTTTCAGTCAAAAAATTGTAGTATATAATACACAATTTTGTACTAGTTTCGGTCAAAAAATCAAATTAAATCGAGGATTGTTCGAAATGCTATGAAACCTTTCAGATCCTTTCTATATGTTACGAGGGAATGTTATGATGGAAGTCCATGCAAAAATTATCTTAAAATTAGATTCTATGAAACTTTTTGAAGTGCTAGTTTCGGTCAAAAAAATGTAGTATATTATACACAATTTTGTACTAGTTTCGGTCAAAAAATCAAATTATATCGGGAATTGTTCGAAATGCTACAAAACTTTTCAGATCCTTTCTATATGTTACGAGGGAATGTTATGATGGAAGTCCATGCAAAAATTTATCTTAAAATTAGATTCTATGAAACTCTTTTAAATACTAGTTTAGGTCAAAAAATCGTAATATATTATGCACAATTTTATATTAGTTTTGGTCAAAAAATCAAATTAAATCGAGGATTGTTCGAAATGGAACGAAACATTTCAGATTCTCTCTATATGTTACGAGGGAATGTTATGATGGAAGTCCATGAAAAAAATTTATCACAAAATTAGATTCTATGAAACTTTTCAAAATGCTAGTTTCGGTAAAAAAATCGTAGTATATAATACACAATTTTGTACTAGTTTCGGTCAAAAAATCAAATTAAATTGAGGATTGTTCGAAATGCTACGAAACTTTTTAGATCCTTTCTATATCTTACGCGGGAATGTTAGGATGGAAGTCCATGAAAAAAATTATTTTAAAATTAGATTCTATGAAACTTTTTGAAATACTAGTTTAGGTCAAAAAATCGTAGTATATTATGCACAAGTTTATACTAGTTTCGGTCAAAAAATCAAATTAAATCGAGGATTGTTTGAAATGCTACGAAACTTTATAGATCCTTTGTATATGTTACGAGGGAATGTTATGATGGAAGTCCATGCAAAAAATTATCTTAAAACTAGATTCTATGAAACATTTTAAAATACTAGTTTAGGTCAAAAAATCGTAGTATATTATGCACAATTTTATACTAGTTTCGGTAAAAAAATCAAATTAAATCGAGGATTGTTCGAAATGCTACGAAACTTTACAGATTCTCTATATATGTTACGAGGGAATGTTATGATGGAAGTCCATGAAATTTTTTTATCAAAAAATTAGATTCTTTGAAACTTTTTGAAATGCTAGTTTCGTACAAAAAATCATAGTATATAATACACAATTTTTTACTAGTTTCGTTCAAAAAATTAAATTAAATCGAGGATTGTTCGAAATGCTACGAAACTTTTCAAATCCTTTCTATATGTTATGAGGGAATGTTATGATGGAAGTCCATGCAAAAAATCGTTGTATATTATGTACAAGTTTATACTAGTTTCGGTCAAAAAATCAAATTAAATCAAGGATTGTTCGAAATGCTACGAAACTTTTCAGATCCTTTCTATATGTTACAAAGATATGTTATGATGGAAGTGCATGCAAAAATTATCTTAAAATTAGATTCTATGGAACTTTTTGAAATGCTAGTTTTGGTCAAAAAAACGTAGTATATTACTCACAATTTTGTACTAGTTTCGGTCAAAAAATCAAATTAAATCGGGAATTGTTCGAAATGCTACGAAACTTTTCAGATCCTCCCTATATGTTACGAGGGAATGTTATGAAGGAAGTCCATGAAAAAAATTTATCAAAAATTAGATTCTATGAAACTTTTTGAAATGCTAGTTTCGGTTAAAAAATCGTAGTATATAATATACAATTTTGTACAAGTTTCGGTCAAAAAATCAAATTAAATCGATGATTGTTCGAAATGCTACGAAAAATTTCAGATCCTTTCTATGTGTTACGAGGGAATGTTATTATAGAAGTCCATGCAAAAATTATCTTATAATTAGATTCCATGAAACTTTTTGAAATGCTAGTTTCGGTCAAAAAAATGTAGTATATTATGCACAAGTTTGTACTAGTTTCCGTCAAAAAATCAAATTAAATCGAGGATTGATCGAAATGCTACGAATCTTTATAGATCCTTTGTAAATGTTACGAGGGAATGTTATGATGGAAGTCCATGCAAAAAATTATCTTATAATTAGATTCCATGAAACTTTTTGAAATGCTAGTTTCGGTCAAAAAAACGTAGTATATTATGTACAATTTTATACTAGTTTCGGTCAAAAAATCAAATTAAATCGAGGATTGTTTGAAATGCTACGAAACTTTTCAGATTCTCTATATATGTTACGAGGGAATGTTATGATGGAAGTCCATGAAATTTTTTATCAAAAAATTAGATTCTATGAAACTTTTCGAAATGCTAGTTTCAGTCAAAAAATTGTAGTATATAATACACAATTTTGTACTAGTTTCGGTCAAAAAATCAATTTAAATCGAGGATTGTTCGAAATGCTATGAAACCTTTCAGATCCTTTCTATATGTTACGAGGGAATGTTATGATGGAAGTCCATGCAAAAATTATCTTAAAATTAGATTCTATTGAACTTTTTGAAATGCTAGTTTCGGTAAAAAAAACATAGTATATTATACACAATTTTGTACTAGTTTCGGTAAAAAAATCAAATTAAATCGGGAATTATTCGAAATGCTACGAAACTTTTCACATCCTTTCTATATGTTACGAGGGAATGTTATGATGGTGGTCCATGCAAAAAATTATCTTAAAATTAGATTCTATGAAACTTTATTAAATACTAGTTTAGGTCAAAAAATCGTGGTATATTATGCACAATTTTATACTAGTTTCGGTCAAAAAATCAAATTAAATCGAGGATTGTTCGAAATGCTACGAAACTTTTCAGATTCTCTCTATATGTTACGAGGGAATGTTATGATGGAAGTCCATGAAAAAAATTTATCACAAAATTAGATTCTATGAAACTTTTTGAAATGCTAGTTTCGGTAAAAAAATCGTAGTATATAATACACAATTTTGTACTAGTTTCGGTCAAAAAATCAAATTAAATCGAGGATTGTTCGAAATGCTACGAAACTTTTCAGATCCTTTCTATATCTTACGCGGGAATGTTAGGATGGAAGTCCATGAAAAAAATTATCTTAAAATTAGATTCTATGAAACTTTTTGAAATACTAGTTTAGGTCAAAAAATCGTAGTATATTATGCACAAGTTTATACTAGTTTCGGTCAAAAAATCAAATTAAATCGAGGATTGTTCGAAATGCTACGAAACTTTATAGATCCTTTGTATATGTTACGAGGGAATGTTATGATGGAAGTCCATGCAAAAAATTATCTTAAAACTAGATTATATGAAACATTTTAAAATACTAGTTTAGGTCGAAAAATCGTAGTATATTATGCACAATTTTATACTAGTTTCGGTAAAAAAATCAAATTAAATCGAGGATTGTTCGAAATGCTACGAAACTTTACAGATTCTCTATATATGTTAAGAGGGAATGTTATGATGGAAGTCCATGAACATTTTTTATTAAAAAATTAGATTCTATGAAACTTTTTGAAATGCTAGTTTCGGTCAAAAAAACGTAGTATATTGTACACAATTTTGTACTAGTTTCGGTCAAAAAATCAAATTAAATCGGGAATTGTTCGAAATGCTACGAAACGTTTCAGATCCTTTCTATATGTTACGAGGGAATGTTATGATGGAAGTCCATGCAAAAAGTTATCTTAAAATTAGATTCTATGAAACTTTATTAAATACTAGTTTAGGTCAAAAAATTGTAGTATATTATGCACAATTTTATACTAGTTTCGGTCAAAAAATCAAATTAAATCGAGGATTGTTCGAAATGCTACGAAACTTTTCAGATTCTCTCTATATGTTACGAGGGAATGTTATGATGGAAGTCCATGAAAATTTTTTATCACAAAATTAGATTCTATGATACTTTTTGAAATGCTAGTTTCGGTAAAAAAATCGTAGTATATAATACACAATTTTGTACTAGTTTCGGTCAAAAAATCAAATAAAATCCAGGATTGTTCGAAATGCTACGAAACTTTTCAGATCCTTTCTATATGTTTTGAGGAAATGTTATGATGGAAGTCAATGCAAAAATTATCTTAAAATTAGATTCTGTGAAACTTTTTGAAATGCTAGTTTCGGTCAAAAAATCGTAGTATATTATAAATAATTTTGTACCAATTTTTGTAAAAAAATCAAATAAAATCGAGGATTGTTCGAAATGCAACGAAACTTTTCAGATCCTTTTTATATCTTACGCAGGAATGTTAGGATGGATGTCCATGAAAATAATTATCTTAAAATACGATTCTATGAAACTTTTTGAAATACTAGTTTAGGTCAAAAAATCGTTGTATATTATGTACAAGTTTATACTAGTTTCGGTCAAAAAATCAAATTAAATCGAGGATTGTTCGAAATGCTACGAAACTTTATAGATCCTTTGTATATGTTACGAGTGAATGTTATGATGGAAGTCCATGCAAAAAATTATCTTAAAACTAGATTCTATGAAACATTTTAAAATACTAGTTTAGGTCAAAAAATCGTAGTATATTATGCACAATTTTATACTAGTTTCGGTAAAAAAAATCAAATTAAATCGAGGATTGTTCGAAATGCTACGAAACTTTACAGATTCTCTATATATGTTACGAGGGAATGTTATGAGGGAATGTTATGATGGAAGTCCATGCAAAAAAATCGTTGTATATTATGTACAAGTTTATACTAGTTTCGGTCAAAAAATCAAATTAAATCAAGGATTGTTCGAAATGCTACGAAACTTTTCAGATCCTTTCTATATGTTACAAAGATATGTTATGATGGAAGTGCATGCAAAAATTATCTTAAAATTAGATTCTATGGAACTTTTTGAAATGCTAGTTTCGGTCAAAAAAACGTAGTATATTATACACAATTTTGTACTAGTTTCGGTCAAAAAATCAAATTAAATCGGGAATTGTTCGAAATGCTACGAAACTTTTCAGATCCTCCCTATATGTTACGAGGGAATGTTATGAAGGAAGTCCATGAAAAAAATTTATCAAAAATTAGATTCTATGAAACTTTTTGAAATGCTAGTTTCGGTTAAAAAATCGTAGTATATAATATACAATTTTGTACTAGTTTCGGTCAAAAAATCAAATTAAATCGATGATTGTTCGAAATGCTACGAAACATTTCAGATCCTTTCTATGTGTTACGAGGGAATGTTATTATAGAAGTCCATGCAAAAATTATCTTATAATTAGATTCCATGAAACTTTTTGAGATGCTAGTTTCGGTCAAAAAAATGTAGTATATTATGCACAAGTTTGTACTAGTTTCCGTCAAAAAATCAAATTAAATCGAGGATTGATCGAAATGCTACGAATCTTTATAGATCCTTTGTAAATGTTACGAGGGAATGTTATGATGGAAGTCCATGCAAAAAATTATCTTATAATTAGATTCCATGAAACTTTTTGAAATGCTAGTTTCGGTCAAAATAACGTAGTATATTATGCACAATTTTATACTAGTTTCGGTCAAAAAATCAAATTAAATCGAGGATTGTTCGAAATGCTACGAAACTTTTCAGATTCTCTATATATGTTACGAGGGAATGTTATGATGGAAGTCCATGAAATTTTTTATCAAAAAATTAGATTCTATGAAACTTTTCGAAATGCTAGTTTCATTCAAAAAATTGTAGTATATAATACACAATTTTGTACTAGTTTCGGTCAAAAAATCAATTTAAATTGAGTATTGTTCGAAATGCTATGAAACCTTTCAGATCCTTTCTATATGTTACGAGGGAATGTTATGATGGAAGTCCATGCAAAAATTATCTTAAAATTAGATTTTATGAAACTTTTTGAAATGCTAGTTTCGGTCAAAAAAACGTAGTATATTATACACAATTTTGTACTACTTTCGGTCAAAAAATCAAATTAAATCGGGAATTGTTCGAAATGCTACGAAACTTTTCAGATTCTTTCTATATGTTAAGAGGGAATATTATGATGGAAGTCCATGCAAAAATTTATCTTAAAATTAGATTCTATGAAACTCTTTTAAATACTAGTTTAGGTCAAAAAATCGTAATATATTATGCACAATTTTATATTAGTTTTGGTCAAAAAATCAAATTAAATCGAGGATTGTTCGAAATGCTACGAAACATTTCAGATTCTCTCTATATGTTACGAGGGAATGTTATGATGGAAGTCCATGAAAAAAATTTATCACAAAATTAGATTCTATGAAACTTTTTGAAATGCTAGTTTCGGTAAAAAATCGTAGTATATAATACACAATTTTGTACTAGTTTCGGTCAAAATATCAAATTAAATCGAGGATTGTTCGAAATGCTACAAAACTTTTCATATCCTTTCTATATGTTACGAGGGAATGCTATGATGGAAGTCCATGCAAAAATTATCTTAAAATTAGATTTTATGAAACTTTTTGAAATGCTAGTTTCGGTCAAAAAATCGTAGTATATTATACAGAATTTTGTGCCAGTTTCGGTAAAAAAATCAATTTAAATCGAGGATTGTTCGAAATTATACGAAACTTTTCAGATCCTTTCTATATGTTACGGGGGAATGTTATGATGGAAGTCCATGCAAAAAAATATCTTAATATTAGATTCTATGAAACATTTTGATATACTAGTTTAGGTCAAAAAATGGTAGTATATTATGCACAATTTTATACTAGTTTCGGTCAAAAAATCAAATTAAATCGAGGATTGTTCGAAATGCTACGAAACTTTTCAGATTCTCTATATATGTTACGAGGGAATCTTATGATGGAAGTCCATGAAATTTTTTTATCAAAAAATTAGATTCTATGAAACTTTTCGAAATGCTAGTTTCAGTAAAAAAATTGTAGTATATAATACACAATTTTGTACTAGTTTCGGTCAAAAAATCAAATTAAATCGAGGATTGTTCGAAATGCTACGAAACTTTTCAGATCCTTTCTATATGTAACAAAGGAATGTTATGATGGAAGTGCATGCAAAAATTATCTTAAAATTAGATTCTATGGAACTTTTTGAAATGCTAGTTTCGGTCAAAAAAACGTAGTATATTATACACAATTTTGTACTAGTTTCGGTCAAAAAATCAAATTAAATCGGAAATTGTTCGAAATGCTACGAAACTTTTCAGATCCTTTCTATATATTACGAGGGAATGTTATGATGGAAGTCCATGCAAAAAATTATCTTAAAATTAGATTCTATGAAACTTTATTAAATACTAGTTTATGTCAAAAAATCGTAGTATATTATGCACAATTTTATACTAGTTTCGGTCAAAAAATCAAATTAAATCAAGAATTGTTCGAAATGCTACGAAACTTTTCAGATTCTCTCTATATGTTACGAGGGAATGTTATGATGGAAGTCCATGAAATTTTTTTATCAAAAAATTAGATTCTATGAAACTTTTTGAAATGCTAGTTTCGGTCAAAAAATCGTAGTATATAATACACAATTTTGTACTAGTTTCGGTCAAAAAAAATAAAATTAAATCGAGGATTGTAAGAAATGCTACGAAACTTTTCAGATCCTTTCTATATGTTACAAGGGAATGTTATGATGGAAGTGCATGCAAAAATTATCTTAAAATTAAATTCTATGGAACTTTTTGAAATGCTAGTTTCGGACAAAAAAATGTAGTATATTATACACAATTTTGTACTAGTTTCGGTAAAAAAATCAAATTAAATCAGGAATTATTCGAAATGCTACGAAACTTTTCAGATCCTTTCTATATCTTACGAGGGAATGTTATGATGGAAGTCCATGCAAAAAATTATCTTAAAATTAGATTCTATGAAACTTTTTTAAATACTAGTTTAGGTCAAAAAATCGTAGTATATTATGCACAATATTATTCTAGTTTCGGTCAAAAAATCAAATTAAATCAAGGATTGTTCGAAATGCTACGAAACTTTTCAGATTCTCTCTATATGTTACGAGGGAATGTTATGATGGAAGTCCATAAAAAAATTTATCACAAAATTAGATTCTATGAATCTTTTTGAAATGCTAGTTTCGGTAAAAAAATCGTAGTATATAATACACAATTTTGTACTAGTTTCGGTCAAAAAATCAAATTAAATCGAGGATTGTTCGAAATGATACAAAACTTTTCAGATCCTTTCTATATGTTACGAGGGAATGTTATGATGGAAGTCCATGCAAAAATTATCTTAAAATTATATTCTGTGAAACTTTTTGAAATGCTAGTTTCGGTCAAAAAATCGTAGTATATTATACTTAATTTTGTACCAATTTCTGTTAAAAAAATCAAATTAAATCGAGGTTTGTTCGAAATGCTACAAAACTTTTCAGATCCTTTCTATATCTTACGCGGGAATGTTAGGATGGAAGTCCATGAAAAAAATTATCTTAAAATTAGATTCTATGAAACTTTTTGAAATACTAGTTTAAGTCAAAAAATCGTAGTAGATTATGCACAAGTTTATACTAGTTTTGGTCAAAAAATCAAATTAAATCGAGGATTGTTCGAAATGCTACGAAACTTTATAGATCCTTTGTATATGTTACGAGGGAATGTTATGATGGAAGTCCATGCAAATAATTATCTTAAAACTAGATTCTATGAAACATTTTAAAATACTAGTTTAGGTCATAAAATCGTAGTATGTTATGCACAATTTTATACTAGTTTCGGTCAAAAAATCAAATTAAATCGAGGATTGTTCGAAATGCTACAAAACTTTTCAGATTCTCTATATATGTTACGAGGGAATGTTATGATGGAAGTCCATGAAATTTTTTTATCAAAAAATAAGATTCTTTGAAACTTTTTGAAATGCTAGTTTCGGTCAAAAAATCGTAGTATATAATACACAATTTTGTACTAGTTTCGTTCAAAAAATCAAATTAAATCGAGGATTGTTCGAAATGCTACGAAACTTTTCAAATCCTTTCTATATTTTACGAGGGAATGTTATGATGGAAGTCCATGCAAAAATTATCTTAAAATTAGATTCTATGAAACTTTTTGAAATGCTAGTTTCGCTCAAAAAAACGTAGTATATTATACACAATTTTGTACTAGTTTCGGTCAAAAAATCAAATTAAATCGGAAATTGTTCGAAATGCTACGAAACTTTTCAGATCCTTTCTATATGTGTCATACCCCAAATTTGTCCTACCCGCGCTATTTTATTTCTGTCTAATCATTATTGCAAAAATCCAAAAAAATATGTGCCATTGTGTTTTTCTGTCTAGCGAATATTCCAAAAGTTTTAAAAAAATACATTTATTTATTTTTTCGAATTAAGAAATTTTATTTTTATTTTTAGTCTTTTATTTCTATCTTTATTATTTATTTTTTATCAAAAAAAATATAATGCAAAAAAGAAAGTCTGTTGTTATTATTATTTCTATTAAAAAAATATCTTACGTAATTCCATTTTCCATCTTAAAAAAAAGGCTCTTTATTCGAAAAAAATCAAAAATATTTCGCTATTATTATTCCCAATATTTATTTTCTATTATTATTATTATTATTATTATTTTTGTTATTAGGTTCTATTATTTTAGCTTTATTACCATTATTTTTATTATTATTATTATTATTATTATTATTATCATTATCATTATTTACTATTATTATCATGATTATTGTTATTATTAAACTTATTATTATTATTATTCTGGTTATTATTATCAAAAGTCATACTTTTTCTTTTTATCAAACAATTATTATTATTTTATAATCCAAGTATTTATTCTAACAGAAAAACAACTTTGCATTGGCCCCACATTTCTTTGTTTTTTTATCCCACTCATCAGCAACAACTGTTATTTTCAGCATCCAAATAATTTGTACCACATTCGTACACAAGGAGGGCACTCACCATATACCTTTAGCACTCACTACCAACCCACCACGATTTTCATGGACTGCGCAATATAATTCTTCATACACTCAGCAACACAACACCAATCCTCTCCTTTTTATACTCTGCTCACTATAACAACTTTGGGGGGTGGACAACAAAAAGAGAAAAAGAATATTCGCATGCCTTCATTTCTTCCTGGAAATCACTCCTCTTCCTTCATACAAATCCGCAAATAATTTTTATTTTCACAGAACTACACCCTCTTCTTTCACCTGCAAAATCACTTTGCAACATTACATAATAAACCATTCTCACTACCACCACCAAAAAATACAGACCCTGCCTTCTTTTTTCCTTCATCCTAAATCTTCACCTTCAAACTCAATCACCTCCTCCATCTCTCAACAAAAAAACAGCACCTGAAAAAAACAGAAAGCAAAAAATCATAAACGCAACAACCAATTATTTTTTTCTAAACATACATTCTTCATCCACCAAACCACCATCAATAAACCACACAAAACAAGAACACCGAAAACACAGAGAGAGAGTAGCGTGTGAACTTGAAACGCCAAGAATCCATAAGCAAACCGCGAACAAACCTTTACATAAACCGCAAACAATACCAAAGAACAAAAATGCAGAAAACACATCACCATAAACACCATCCGACCTCCATATTACAATCCGCAAAACCTTTGCAAAAACAACCGAACCACAAAACACAAACCCGTAAAACCACCTTCACCTTTCCGTAAACCATCGACCTTCACAAAACATCACCATAATCCCAACACTATAAACTCAGAAGGCACAGTCCACCTTCATCAAACCAAAACACAAAGCATACCAAAACCGAAAATACCTAAAGCCGCCGTCTAACACCATCACCCCCCTTTTGATAGCCACCACGAAATCACCAAAAAAAAAACCAAAAACGGAGAACGACCTTCAACCATCCCGGTAAACCCGCAAAACGAACATCACCGTAAGAAAATCCGAGTCGGAAATGGCGAACCGAGGCCGAGAGCGGGAGAATGGTGAGCGAGCGAAGGTGATTTCCACTGAGACCCAATCGTGAGAAACCACACCATTACTGTGAGATCTGCGAGCAAGATTGGCGAGTCGCAAGCTGAGATGCAAGAAGGTCTGAGCAGGAGTGACGCAAAGGTGTTTCAGTGGCGGCGATTTTGAACGAAGAAGATCTGTTGGCCGGCAGTGGGTGTTTGTTTTCTTTGGCGGCAGATTTCAAGGTATTAGCGGCACCCTTTTGTTTCTGATAAGGATTGAATTTTCATATGAACCTTGTGTTAGCTTAATAATACCCATTGGTTTTTTTTATTATTCTTTTTCTGGGTTGACTTTATTTAAGCCTCTAAGCCATCTAGTGATCAATTCCTACACACACCGATGCACCTCTTTCTTAAAGTTTTTACTTTTTATTATTTTTGTGTGTGTGTGTTTTAGACTATGGGCTAGGCCCGTTTACTTTGCTACCACACACATCACTAATCTGTATAAACCCCCCTCTGCTTGGTATTGTTTTTAATATTTTTCTTTATTTATTTAATACTGTTAGATTTTTTTTCATATAATAATTTTCTTATGTTTTAATTTCAATTTATTTAGAGATCTATTTGCCTAGGAAAATACTTAAAAAATAGTAGTGAAGTTTTTTTATTTCGTTTTTTTTGGGCCAATGATATACTAAACGGCCAATTTATCGCCCGATTCTAATCGGTGATTTTTGGTCAATATGAGGCCCTTCTTGTAATTAATTTTTCATTTTATTATTCCGACAAACAAACATGTATTTTAATTTAATTCATTTTATTATCCTTGATATTATTTAATTCATTTACTATTTATATTCATTATTTTATTTTTTCTAACAATTCAATTCATTTAATTTATTTATTATTTTCGCATTTTAAAAAAAATTACGTTTCGACTCCTTATAGAATGGTTCCCATTTTGAACCGATTCTAAGGCAGTTCACGAACAAAATTTCGCCGCGTCCCGAAAAAGGTCCAACGCCTTCGAATAGTTGCGCTCGAAAAAGGTCCAACGCCTTCAAATAGTTGCGTCCCGATTAAAAAGGCCGAACGCCTTCGAATAGTTCAAACACACTGCACACACGCTTTCTCTTGGGCTAATTACAACGAGACCTCTTTATTTCGCGCAATCCCCTGTATTTATTTTGTATCCCTCTCCCATTAATTTGTACGCATTTTATTTCTCGTATTTTATTTAATTCTGAATCCTTGGTCCAACGCCAAGCGATTGCACTTGCACACTCGCACTTTATTATTCAGTTTTCTTCGTTTATTAGGATTCACTCCACCTTTGCGAGCCGAGCGCTTCGTGCCTCGCTAACAAAACCACAAAAATAACCTCCAAGTTGCATTTACCCTTTAACCTCAAAAAACCAAAATGTTTCGATTAGATCCAAACCCTTGATCCAACGTCAAGCGGTCTTAGGAAATAAAACACTTTAATAATACGAGAAGATTTGTACGCCACGAGCCTTAAGCGGTAGAAAGGAGGATAACGAGCTCTCGTTACTCGCTCCGATTATTTCGACGCAGGACACTCGTCCTGTTGGGTGAGATAAACTATCCATAGTCTTTAGTACATTTCAACTCCTAAACCCTTTCATCGACGAAAGGTAATAAATTCAACAACCATTACCCTTAGTAGGCCGAACTACGAGGCTCTGACTTTCCCATTGCACACGGGAGTACGTAGGCACGAGGATCTCCATCCTTGCCGAGCACCTAGGTTCAATCTAACTTATAATTCAACTCATTTCCCTCTAGCAAGCAATTCGTTTAAGCATAGACATCCTTTCGAGCGTGATAACTTAGATGGTTCCCATCGAGTACGATGGATGTAGGGGGTGCTAATACCTTCCCCCTGCATAACCGACTCCGAAAACCAGGAAATGGTTCCGTTGACCTTTGTCCTCATCCTTTTCTTCCCGGGTTGTATCTATATCTTCCCTTTCCCTCTTCGGGAATAAATAGAATTAGGTGGCGACTCTTCAGTCAGTCCGGCGTGCGGCTCCGTCCTTTCGGATCGCGTGAGGTCGTATTTTTCGGGGTACGACAGCTGGCGACTCTGCTGGGGAAGGGTTCACCCCTATGCGAGTCAAGCCTAGTCTAGGTTCCCGCGTTTGTTTGGATGTTTGCTTTTATGCCTTGCTTGTTTATTTTTATCTCTTTCTTTATTGCATTCCATTTTATATATCTTGTGGCTCCTTGGTACTATAACTTGGATCGATACTTTGCAAAAGAAACTTGAGGGAAAAGGCTCTATACCCGGGCTTGCGAGTACAAACATAAGTTAGCGAGGTTGTGTAGTATGGGCTCCCGAGAGAACCTCTCTCGTGGGTTGTTGATACGAAAACCTCACTTGGAGTAGATTCTAATGAGAATACTGACAACCGTCAAGTTTTTGACGTGTGTGCTCAGTTGCTTTCATTAGGGTCATCAACTCTGAGGACCTTTTAGAACCTTTTGGTTAAAACATCGGTTGATGGTTGCGTAGTATTAGGCACCAGGGTTCACCCTCGCGTGGCTCGATACGAAAACCTCACTTGGAATAGACTTACTCAATGGAGTTGATTGACTGTCAAGAATGTATGAAATTGACACGTGCATCAAACAGTTGAGAAAGTTCCATAACTCCAGGACTTTGTTTTAAACCTTGTGTCGGTGATCACGTAGTATAGGCTCCCGAGAAAATTTGATCTCGTGGGTGTCGATACGAAGATCTCACCCAAAATAGATTCATATGGCGGAGTCAATCAACCGTCATGCTTATGGCGTGTGTGATGAACAGCCATATGAATTGATAACTTTGGGATCCCTAAAACCTTAGAGTCTACCCAGTGAGTTCCTGATCAGAGTATCCTCCATCTGTACCTTGGACTCATGAGACCCTGATATTGTGATCCTGGATTCTGACATTGCATATCATCTCATTTGCATTACTTATTCATCTTGCATTTCATTCCAAAATCCAAAAACTTATTTCATGTTCCTCCATCTTGAGTAAATCAAGCTGGTTTCCCGACGCCCGTATCGAGCTAGACGACCGTATCTAACTAGAGCCAACACTAGAAGACTGATGGACGTGATTCAGGAAGAACAAGCTGCCATGAGGGAAGAGATTGACTCGGTCAAAGGCAAGATTGACCAGATTTATGAGACTTTGCAATCTTTGGCAAGAATGGAAGAACGTCGCGAAGCTGCTACCGCAATGAACAATGCTCAAGTGCAAGGATCTACCTCTCGAGCAATGCCTTCAGTTCCAGTTCCAAATCCTTTGGTCTACGGTTTGCCTCCAGGCTTCACTCCTGCTGTTGAAGAGGTTACTTCCCAACCAATATCTGCTTCTGGTGTTACTGTTGGTGTTATTCCTCAAGCTCAACCTATTCCATTTCAAGTCCAGTTTCCTCAAACTGAAGAGAATCATCAGGTTGGGTATGAGATGCATACTGTTGTTCCAATCACCAATCCTCATGTTGTTCAAGAGTCTGAAGCTATGAAGATGTGCCGCGAGTTAGCTGAAAAACTCCGAATCATGGAAGGACACAACTCAACTTCTCTGAGATCCTCAGACATGTGCTTAGTTCCAGATGTTGTGATCCCTGCTAAGTTCAAACTGCCAGAATTCGAGAAGTACAAAGGCCTCAGCTGTCCTGAGCTTCATTTGAGGATGTACTGTAGGAAAATGGCCGCTCATGCTAAATATGACAAGCTCATGATCCATTGCTTCCAAGACAGCCTGTCTGGAGCGTCTCTAGAATGGTACATGCAACTTGAACGCAACAGTGTTCGTACTTGGCTTGATCTATCTGATGCATTCAAAAAGCAGTACAAGTAAAACACTGACCTTACTCCTAACCGTACTCAGCTTCAGAGTATGTCTCAAAAGGAGAGCGAATCCTTTAAGGAGTACGCCCAACGTTGGAGAGAGCTAGCCGCCAGAGTGCATCCTCCACTGGTTGACCGTGAATTGATCGACATCTTCATGGGTACCCTACAAGGGCAATACTACGAGAAGCTGATCAGCAGCGTATCTTCTGGATTCTCAGACATGGTGATGGTCGGAGAAAGAATTGAAGAGGGTCTGAAGAGTGGAAAGATCCAAGGAGGTTCTAGCGGCCAAAACAATGCCAAGAAACCTTTCAACGGGTACAAGAAGGGCGAAACAAATGTCATTTCCGCTGCAAGTGGGAATTTACAACAGAGTGCACCTGCACCAGTTCCCTACTATCAGTATCCCTATGTTGCTGCTGCACAATATGCTCTTATGCCATATCAGCCAGTTCCTCCAATGCCTTACCAACAGGCCTTTCAAGCTTTATTTCCGCCTCAGATGACTCATCAACCACGTCCAATGGTTGCAGCTGCGCAGTATGCGCCCAATCCATACCAGCAACAGGCTTATCAACCACGGCCTGGTCAACAACAACAACGCGCTCCTCAACAGCGTCCACCATATCAGCAAAGAGGATATGACAGGCACATTGATCCCCTGCCTATGACGTATACCGAAATCTTTAAGGGGCTAATGGCAAAAGGAACTCTTATGTTGAAAGATATGCCACCTCAGACTGGTAATGCCCGGAACTATGATGCCAATGCTCGCTTTGAGTATCACAAAGGCGCTCCAGGTCACACAATCGAGAACTGTCATGCCTTCAAGCACTTGATTCAGGATATGATCAATTCTAAGGACCTCACTCTCACTCCGAGAAATCCAAATGTCCAGAACGATCCAATGCCGTCACACGGTGCCAACAAGTGAAGACATCTGAAGGGGTTGCCGAAGACCAAAGCTGAGTAGTCTCCAACTTTGAAGCATTCAATCAAGAGAAGTTCAATTCCTCAAATCAAGGCAGCCATAGCCATTTATAATTTCCGCATTCCTGCTGTTTTGTAATGTTTGTTTAAGTACTATTTGCTCTGAACGTTGTTATCGTTTGTACTTGGTTATGTTAATG
This sequence comes from Lathyrus aphaca, assembly GCA_963966055.1. Lineage (NCBI taxonomy): Eukaryota > Viridiplantae > Streptophyta > Magnoliopsida > Fabales > Fabaceae > Lathyrus > Lathyrus aphaca. The sequence continues at coordinate 15,266,175 of OZ014522.1, forward strand.
TTATGTTTATGCATGTTTTGAATCAATTAATTCGCATTCGCTCATTATTTATCATTTATCACAAAATCACAAAAATATTCCCTCACTTCACTTTAGCAAATATTTGAGGGAGGATGATGAAAACGAAATACCCATAACTGTTGTGGTATGCTTTCGGATAAAACCTCGTCAATGATGTACATGCATTCTTTCAAATCCCCAAATACTGGAGATATAAGGAGTTAATCCCTAGTCAACCACTTTGAGCCTAGAAGTAGGATTTTCTTTCGGATACAACCCTTACATTTAACCTGGGGTAGGGTAGTTGTTCAGTTAACCTGACTACACCTTCGAATCGCAAGATGAGACATCCCGTCGGAGGACCATCAACAAATGACTTGGCAGTCACAACATTCAAACAAAAAAAAAGAAAAGAAAAGAAAAAAATACTAAGTTGAGCACCCGAAGGGAGACTTAGTCGAAAAAGAACAAATCAAAAGAGGAGCTCAAATCCTCAACAACAACAAAAACAAATATCAATGACCATAAAATCAAAAATCAAAGGGTCACAAACAAAAAAGATGACTGCCATCTTCAAGCAAACTTTGAAGCTTCATCTTCACTCTTGCAAAGTCAAAACAAATACAAATGCAGAGTTAACTGAACGTAGGACTGGAGAACATCACGAAGAAGGGATGGGTACAAATCAAACGTTGAGCCTTATATCCTTTGTTTCTTTAACCATTAACAAGACCACGTTACAACCCTCAAAAGTCCTAATTGAGGCACAGTTTATTCTGAAAGCATGCTACCAACAAGGTTGCGTAAATTGACTCCCATATATTTGCTAATTTTCAATCTCGATTGCACATTATTTTTTTGCTACATCTTTCACGCACTTTCTAAATCAGCACCTCGTCTGGACTAACGGTCCATTCGTCACACTATCAAATCATTCAAATAAATTGACTTTTTCAAAACTTACATGAACTTTACATTAATACTACCATTTGTGTATGAACAATTTAATTGCAATTCAGTGCTCGACATCAGTACAATCCCAACAAGGGGCAATCAAAAGAGGAATTTGAATCAATACTTCTTCAACAGCCCAATCAGGGGCAATTTATTCCAAAATCAGCTCAATCAGTGGCAAATTTATCTTCCAACAGCTCAATCAGGGGCAGGCACCTACCAAATCCAGATACAGGGGTAGATCATGCCATGATCACTCTCAAAATTTCTCCACCAGAATTATTTAAATACCCTACAGGCAGGGGCAAGCAAACAGGGAACAAATCTTCCTATCTCATCTCCCCAGCCGAACAGGCAGTCCTTGCTAGACATTGGCAATCATTCAAAGCAAATCAGTCTTCATACGTCAATTAAGTCGCTTCGCTCATCAGCAAGTGACCAAACTTGGAGTTTTCAGATCCATCTTCTGATCATACATCGTCGAAGATCGAGTGTCGGGGAATCAATCCCTCCACCCACCCAAAGTCCAATCATAATTGGCAACTACCCAGACCAAAAGTCCATCAAGATGGCACCTTTCAATCGCTCATATGCATCATTACGCATCATCAAACGTCATAAGCATCATTTACATCAATCGTTTGCAGCATACGCATCATATGCATGCCTAAATAAATCCGACTTTTTATTATCCCCAACAGTTTTAACTTACATCTCAAGTGCATAAACATTTGCATCGTATCTCCATCGCTATGGAATACCATTTCAAAACAATCAAGCATAGTTTCATAATTCAGGATCCAGGATCAACACAAGTTTCCGGTCTTTTCCCCAACGGAAGATCATATCAATCGAAGATTCTAGGCATCCCCTTGGCGGATTCAACGGTCGTGTTTAAATTTCTTTTTGCCTTATCATCCTCTGTTGATAAGTGATTTTATTTTCAGTCATTCGCCTTATCTTCCTCTGTTGATAAGTGAGTTTATTTTTTCTGTCTATTGCCTTATCATCTTCTGGTGATAAGTGATTTTATTTTTCAGTGCATTTGCCTTATCATCCTCTGGTGATAAGTGAGTTTATTTTCAGTTTATTGCCTTATCATCCTCTGTTGATAAGTGAGTTTATTTTTCTGTCTATTGCCTTATCTTCCTCTGTTGATAAGTGAGTTTATTTTTCTGTCTATTGCCTTATCTTCCTCTGTTGATAAGTGAGTTTATTTTTCTGTCTATTGCCTTATCTTCCTCTGTTGATAAGTGAGTTTATTTTTCTGTCTATTGCCTTATCTTCCTCTGTTGATAAGTGATTTTATTTTCAGTTATTTGCCTTATCATCCTCTGTTGATAAGTGATTTTATTTTCAGTTATTTGCCTTATCATCCTCTGTTGATAAGTGAGTTTATTTTTAGTTATTTGCCTTATCATCCTCTGGTGATAAGTGATTTTATTTTTCAGTTATTTGCCTTGTCATCCTCTGGTGATAAGTGATTTTATTTTCAGTCATTTGCCTTATCATTCTCTGATGATAAGTGATTTATTTTGTCAAAATCGTTTCTTGCTGTGTCACTCATCATTTCCAATTTATTTTCATTTTCACAAATTTCTTTCTTTGTCGGACAAATTTGGAGTCTGTTAATATCTAATTATCTTATACCTTGAAAGATTGAACGCAAGCCAGTTCATTTTGCTCGGTCTAAGCCAATTCGATAGGGGCATCTGTCATACCCCAAATTTGTCCTACCCGCGCTATTTTATTTCTGTCTAACCATTATTGCAAAAATCCAAAAAAAATATGTGCCATTGTGTTTTTCTGTCTAGCGAATATTCCAAAAGTTTTAAAAAAATACATTTATTTATTTTTTCGAATTAAGAAATTTTATTTTTATTTTTAGTCTTTTATTTCTATCTTTATTATTTATTTTTTATCAAAAAAAATATAATGCAAAAAAGAAAGTCTGTTGTTATTATTATTTCTATTAAAAAAATATCTTACGTAATTCCATTTTCCATCTTAAAAAAAAAAGGCTCTTTATTCGAAAAAAATCAAAAATATTTCGCTATTATTATTCCCAATATTTATTTTCTATTATTATTATTATTATTATTATTATTATTGTTATTAGGTTCTATTATTTTAGCTTTATTACCATTATTATTATTATTATTATTATTATTATTATCATTATCATTATTTACTATTATTATCATGATTATTGTTATTATTAAACTTATTATTATTATTATTCTGGTTATTATTATCAAAAGTCATACTTTTTCTTTTTATCAAACAATTATTATTATTTTATAATCCAAGTATTTATTCTGACAGAAAAACAACTTTGCATTGGCCCCACATTTCTTTGTTTTTTTATCCCACTCATCAGCAACAACTGTTATTTTTAGCATCCAAATAATTTGTACCACATTCGTACACAAGGAGGGCACTCACCATATGTAACATCCCGATTTTTAGTAATTATTTATTTATTTATATTAATTACGTAATTGTGTGATTGTGTGCCTAATTGAATTATTTGACTTGTTTGATCTAATTGACTTATTGGATTTATTTGAATTAATTAATTTAATTTAATTATGTGATTTAATTTAATTAATGGAATTATTTATTTTATTTGAAATAATTGATATAAGTGAATTAATTGATTTACATTATTTATTGAAAATTAATTGATTTAATTGATTTATTTTATTTGGTGAAATAAAATAGAATAGTAAGAAAACTAATTGGGCCAATAGTGGGTGTGTGATTAGTGAGTGAGTAGATTGTAAGCCCAATAAGAAAATATAATGTTTATGAGGAAGAGTTAGGTTTTAAAAAAAAAATTTGGAAAGAGTAGAAAGAATAGAAGTTGGAAGAGGGAAAAAGAGGCTAGAAGGGAAAAGAGGAGAAGAAGAGAAATCAAGAACAAGAACTCAAAATCAAAGGCAAGGGTGAGTTTTCATAAAATTATTAGGATTGTTGGATAGTGTATAATGGGTAAAAAATGTGGTTAGAGTAAAATCTTAATTTTCATAAATTTAGAATTTTTTTAGGTTTTACTAAAAACCATGAATTGATTTGTATTATTTAATTGTGTTTGAAGTTGATATATTGAATAATTTTAGAGACCCATTGTGAATTAGAAGTAAAAAATGATATCGAAGGATATTGAGAATAGTAACCGTGTGTGTATATATGATGAGTCTCGAGAGGAAAATAGAAAAGTGGTTTTCAGTACAGGAATTGTAGAGGAAATGATAGTGTACAATGGGTGTCTATGTAGTCACAAAAAAAAAAAAAATATGAAAGTGAATATGATTATGTGCCTTTTACTGTAGTCAAAAGCCCTCTAGTCCTTTTATTAAGTTAGGTGATGTATTGTTAAGTAATATTGATATTTTCTATGGCTCATATGATTAGTTAGATATATGATGAAACCTTGCTTAATTTAAGTTGCTATTAACTTCAAGGAAAAGTGAGAAACATGTCTTGTGAGAAACCTGTCTTGTTGCTATAAGGTGTGCAGGTTTTAGTGTTAGTCTAAATAGAGTGAGACACATCCTAGTTATAACCGCAGGAAATTGGGGCTGGATAATTAATTAAGATTTGTTCATGAGCTATGTATGTCACTCTATTATAAAATGAAATTATCTAATGTGTTATGCCGAATAAATGGAGACAGTAAGACCATAATTAATGCATATACTAATAGGCCTTTTCTTATAACCATATTATGTGGATCCTACCAGTTTGAGGTGATATGGTGAGTTAAGTATTAGATATCATATAGGGGAGAAAAGGTGATGAAACATGGCACATGTAGTTGTGAATTTTCCTACTTTCCACTGTTTGGAGGAAGTGACTTAAATATATTACTTGTAGTCTTGTAGTAATATTATAGTAACAGAATATTTATAACACATCACTTGGTAGCTTAATTTGTAAAGTGATAAATTTATAATAAATTATTACTAGCTTTATTCACATGTATATAGATAAATATGTATCATCATTTTATCTCATTTAATGAGGAACAAGTAGTAATGCACTTCATGCCAGAATAGCAATTCGTACTACTTGTAGTAATTGGAAATTGTGATATGTAATAATTATTGGAACAGTATCGCATATATTTGGCACCCAAATGGAAACATGAAGAAATTTATGAAACTGAAATAGTAGTAATTAGGAACATTTATGTCATGAATTGGAAAAGAAAGTGATACTCATATTTAATTAGTAATTTTAATTATAATTTTGAATGATCATTTTTAATTATATTTTTAATGATTAATTTGGAGATTAATTTGGTGATTATTTTGATGAATCAATTATTCTAGATTTAATCGGTATCATGTGGTTGCGAATTGAGTTTGAATTGTGTTGATACTTTGCGTATTATTTGCTATGTGTGGTGGCAATATTAGAGCAATGAATATTGTGATTTGAAAATATGTTTGTATGTGCAATTGTGTGATAATTCAAGTGTGATGAATTATTGAGATATGCATGAATATTAAGATTAGGGAACGGTCTTAATTGCATATGGTTGTTGTAATTGCACATGCATCATTTTGTCAAGAGGCAATGCTTGTTAGTTCCATGGGAGCTAGTGACTTGTCCCAAACCTAGAGGACGGGTTTGAAAGCTTAGAGGACGGGCTTTTGGTTTGTTATCGGTCTAAAGGACGGACCCGGTTTAAATGTAAAAACCGAAAAATGATAATAAGAGATTGGTACCACATGCATGAGTTGCATTTGAGTCTTGCATTGAGTCTTATTGTGTCTATGGTTACAATGTGAGATTATATGTGTTATGTGAATTGTTGAATTGGTGAATTATGGATTTGTGAGTATGTACTTGTTAATAGTATGACTACTTGAGTGATATTATGTTGATAAAACTTTTGAAGTGTGAGAATAATTGTGATCATGCTTGTACACCTTAAATTATATATTATCTTATGATTTCAGTAATTATGTGAATTCTCACCCTTCTGTTGGAATGATGTTTTATACGACATCGCTCAGGTACTGAAGATTAGAGTTTCTCCTAGCAAGAGAGTAGCTGATGGAGTAACCTATTTTAGTTTCATATTTATTTTGGGTCGAGTCGTGCTCTGATCATGTAACACTGGGAATGTTTGATTCATATCTTAAGAGATACAATTGTATACTCTATCTATTTTGTTAATTGAATTTGAATTTTATGGTGAAGTGGCTTTTATGCCCAAGTTGATTTAATGAATGAAGTTTATTTGAGACTTGAATGTCATGAGATTCTTAATGAAAGTGATCCGCTGCTACATGCTAATGTGAAAGTATATGAAAGCATGAATTTATTTCAAGTGTTATTGAGCATGACTGGTGTATGTGTGATGTTTTGAATTATGCGTGACATCCTTCTTTGATATGCATGATAATTACTCTAATTATTTATATATTTTCCGCGGGGTTTAGAAGGGTGTTACACCATATACCTTTAGCACTCACTACCAACCCACCACGCTTTTCATGGACTGCGCAATATAATTCTTCATACACTCAGCAACACAACACCAATCCTCTCCTTTTTATACTCTGCTCACTATAACAACTTTGGGGGGTGGACAACAAAAAGAGAAAAAGAATATTCGCATGCCTTCATTTCTTCCTGGAAATCACCCCTCTTCCTTCATACAAATCCGCAAATCATTTTTATTTTCACAGAACTACACCCTCTTCTTTCACCTGCAAAATCACTTTGCAACATTACATAATAAACCATTCTCACTACCACCACCAAAAAATACAGACCCTGCCTTCTTTTTTCCTTCATCCTAAATCTTCACCTTCAAACTCAATCACCTCCTCCATCTCTCAACAAAAAAACAGCACCTGAAAAAAACAGAAAGCAAAAAATCATAAACGCAGCAACCAATTATTTTTTTCTAAACATACATTCTTCATCCACCAAACCACCATCAATAAACCACACAAAACAAGAACACCGAAAACACAGAGAGAGAGTAGCGTGTGAACTTGAAACGCCAAGAATCCATAAGCAAACCGCGAACAAACCTTTACATAAACCGCAAACAATACCAAAGAACAAAAATGCAGAAAACACATTACCATAAACACCATCCGACCTCCATATTACAATCCGCAAAACCATCGCAAAAACAACCGAACCACAAAACACAAACCCGTAAAACCACCTTCACCTTTCCGTAAACCATCGACCTTCACAAACCTTCACCATAATCCCAACACCATAAACTCAGAAGGCACAGTCCACCTTCATCAAACCAAAACACAAAGCATACCAAAACCGAAAATACCTAAAGCCGCCGTCTAACACCATCACCCCCCTTTTGATAGCCACCACGAAATCACCAAAAAAAAACCCAAAAACGGAGAACGACCTTCAACCATCCCGGTAAACCCGCAAAACGAACATCACCGTGAGAAAATCCGAGTCGGAAATGGCGAGCAGTGGGTGTTTGTTTTCTTCGGCGGCAGATTTCAAGGTATTAGCGGCACCCTTTTGTTTCTGATAAGGATTGAATTTTCATATGAACCATGTGTTAGCTTAATAATACCCATTGTTTTTTTTATTATTCTTTTTCTGGGTTGACTTTATTTGAGCCTCTAAGCCATTTAGTGATCAATTCCTACACACACCGATGCACCTCTTTCTTAAAGTTTTTACTTTTTATTATTTTTTTTGTGTGTGTGTGTTTTAGACTATGGGCTAGGCCCGTTTACTTTGCTACCACACACATCACTAATCTGTATAAACCCCCCTCTGCTTGGTATTGTTTTTAATATTTTTCTTTATTTATTTAATACTGTTAGATTTTTTTTCATATAATAATTTTCTTATGTTTTAATTTCAATTTATTTAGAGATCTATTTGCCTAGGAAAATACTTAAAAAATAGTAGTGAAGTTTTTTTTGGGCCAATGATATACTAAACGGCCAATTTATCGCCCGATTCTAATCGGTGATTTTTGGTCAATATGAGGCCCTTCTTGTAATTAATTTTTCATTTTATTATTCCGACAAACAAACATGTATTTTAATTTAATTCATTTTATTATCCTTGATATTATTTAATTCATTTACTATTTATATTCATTATTTTATTTTTTCTAACAATTCAATTCATTTAATTTATTTATTATTTTCGCATTTTAAAAAAAATTACGTTTCGACTCCTTATAGAATGGTTCCCATTTTGAACCGATTCTAAGGCAGTTCACGAACAAAATTTCGCCGCGTCCCGAAAAAGGTCCAACGCCTTCGAATAGTTGCGCTCGAAAAAGGTCCAACGCCTTCAAATAGTTGCGTCCCGATTAAAAAGGCCGAACGCCTTCGAATAGTTCAAACACACTGCACACACGCTTTCTCTTGGGCTAATTACAACGAGACCTCTTTATTTCGCGCAATCCCCTGTATTTATTTTGTATCCCTCTCCCATTAATTTGTACGCATTTTATTTCTCGTATTTTATTTAATTCCGAATCCTTGGTCCAACGCCAAGCGATTGCACTTGCACACTCATACTTTATTATTCAGTTTTCTTCGTTTATTAGGATTCACTCCACCTTTGCGAGCCGAGCGCTTCGTGCCTCGCTAACAAAACCACAAAAATAACCTCCAAGTTGCATTTACCCGTTAACCTCAAAAAACCAAAATGTTTCGATTAGATCCAAACCCTTGATCCAACGTCAAGCGGTCTTAGGAAATAAAACACTTTAATAATATGAGAAGATTTGTACGCCACGAGCCTTAAGCGGTAGAAAGGAGGATAACGAGCTCTCGTTACTCGCTCCGATTATTTCGACGCAGGACACTCGTCCTGTTGGGCGAGATAAACTATCCATAGTCTTTATTACATTTCAACTCCTAAACCCTTTCATCGACGAAAGGTAATAAAATCAACAACCATTACCCTTAGTAGGCCGAACTACGAGGCTCTGACTTTCCCATTGCACACGGGAGTACGTAGGCACGAGGATCTCCATCCTTGCCGAGCACCTAGGTTCAATCTAACTTATAATTCAACTCATTTCCCTCTAGCAAGCAATTTGTTTAAGCATAGACATCCTTTCGAGCGTGATAACTTAGATGGTTCCCATCGAGTATGATGGATGTAGGGGGTGCTAATACCTTCCCCCTGCATAACCGACTCCCGAACCCAGGCAATGGTTCCGTTGACCTTTGTCCTCATCCTTTTCTTCCCGGGTTGTATCTATATCTTCCCTTTCCCTATTCGGGAATAAATAGAATTAGGTGGCGACTCTTCAGTCAGTCCGGCGCGCGGCTCAGTCCTTTCGGATCGCGTGAGGTCGTATTTTTCGGGGTACGACAATATGTTGCGAGGGAATGTTATGATGGAAGTCCATGTATAAAGTTATCTTAAAATTAGATTCTATGAAACTTTTTTAAATACTAGTTTAGGACAAAAACTCATAGTATATTATGCACAATTTTACACTAGTTTTGGTAAAAAAATCAAAATTAAATCGAGGATTGTTCGAAATGCTACGAAACATTTCAGATTTTCTCTATATGTTACGAGGGAATGTTATGAAGGAAGTCCATGAAAAAAATTTATCAAAAAATTAGATTCTATGAAATTTTTTGAAATGCTAGTTTCGGTAAAAAAATCGTAGTATATAGTACACAATTTTGTATTAGTTTCGGTCAAAAATCAAATTAAATCGAGGATTGTTCGAAATGCTACGAAACTTTTCAGATCCTTTCTATATGTTACGAGGGAATGTTATGATGGAAGTCCATGCAAAAAATATCTTAAAATTAGTTTCTATGAAACTTTTTGAAATACTAGTTTAGGTCAAAAAATGGTAGTATATTATGCACAATTTTATACTAGTTTCGGTCAAAAAATCAAATTAAATCGAGGATTGTACGAAATGCTACGAATCTTTATAGATCCTTTGTAAATGTTACGAGGGAATGTTATGATTGAAGTCCATGCAAAAAATTATCTTAAAATTAGATTCTATGAAAATTTTTAAAATACTAGTTTAGGTCAAAAAATTGTAGTATATTATGCACAATTTTATAATAGTTTCGGTCAAAAAATCAAATTAAATCGAGGATTGTTCGAAATGCTACGAAACTTTTCAGATTCTCTATATATGTTACGAGGGAATGTTATGATGGAAGTCCATGAAATTTTTTTATCAAAAAATTAGATTCTATGAATCTTTTTGAAATGCTAGTTTCAGTCAAAAAATCGTAGTATATAATACACAATTTTGTACTAGTTTCGGTCAAAAAATCAAATTAAATCGAGGATTGTTCGAAATACTACGAAACTTTTCAGATCCTTTCTATATGTTACGAGGGAATGTTATGATGGAAGTGCATGCAAAAATTATCTTAAAATTAGATTCTATGGAACTTTTTGAAATGCTAGTTTCGGTCAAAAAAACGTAGTATATTATACACAATTTTGTACTAGTTTCGGTCAAAAAATCAAATTAAATCGGGAATTGTTCGAAATGCTACGAAACTTTTCAGATCCTTTCTATATGTTACGAGGGAATGTTATGATGGAAGTCCATGCAAAAAATTATATTAAAATTAGATTCTATGAAACTTTTTTAAATACTAGTTTAGGTCAAAAAATCGTTGTATATCATGCACAATTTTATACTAGTTTCGGTCAAAAAATCAAATTAAATCAAGGATTGTTCGAAATGCTACGAAACTTTTCAGATTCTCTCTATATGTTACGAGGGAATGTTATGATGGAAGTCCATGAAAAAAATTTATCAAAAAATTAGATTCTATGAAACTTTTTGAAATGCTAGTTTCGGTAAAAAAAAATTGTAGTATATAATACACAATTTTGTACTAATTTCGGTCAAAAAATCAAATTAAATCGAGGATTGTTCGAAATGCTACGAAACTATTCAGATCCTTTCTATATGTTTCGAGGGAATGTTATGATGGAAGTCCATGCAAAAATTATCTTAAAATTATATTCTGTGAAACTTTTTGAAATGCTAGTTTCGGTCAAAAAATCGTAGTATATTATACATAATTTTGTACCAATTTCTGTAAAAAAATCAAATTAAATCGAGGTTTGTTCGAAATGCTACGAAACTTTTCAGATCCTTTCTATATCTTACGCGGGAATGTTAGGATGGACGTCCATGAAAAAAATTATCTTAAAATTAGATTCTATGAAACTTTTTAAAATACTATTTTAGGTCAAAAAATCATAGTATATTATGCACAAGTTTATATTAGTTTCGGTCAAAAAATCAAATTAAATCGAGGATTGTTCGAAATGCTACGAAACTTTATAGATCCTTTATATATGTTACGAGGGAATGTTATGATGGAAGTCCATGCAAAAAATTATCTTAAAATTAGATTCTATGAAACTTTATTAAATACTAGTTTATGTCAAAAAATCGTAGTATATTATGCACAATTTTATACTAGTTTCGGTCAAAAAATTAAATTAAATTGAGGATTGTTTGAAATGCTACAAAACGTTTCAGATTCTCTCTATATGTTACGAGGGAATGTTATGATGGAAGTCCATGAAAAAAATTTATCACAAAATTAGATTCTATGAAACTTTTTGAAATGCTAGTTTCGGTAAAAAAATCGTAGTATATAATACACAATTTTGTACTAATTTCGGTCAAAAAATCAAATTAAATCGAGGATTGTTCGAAATGCTACGAAACTTTTCAGATCCTTTCTATATGTTACGAGGGAATGTTATGATGGAAGTCCATGCAAAAATTATCTTAAATTTATATTCTGTGAAACTTTTTGAAATGCTAGTTTCGGTCAAAAAATCGTAGTATATTATACATAATTTTGTACCAATTTCTGTAAAAAAATCAAATTAAATCGAGGTTTGTTCAAAATGCTACGAAACTTTTCAGATCCTTTCTATATCTTACGCGGGAATGTTAGGATGGATGTCCATGAAAAAAATTATCTTAAAATTAGATTCTATGAAACTTTTTAAAATACTAGTTTAGGTCAAAAAATCGTAGTATATTATGCACAGGTTTATACTAGTTTCGGTCAAAAAATCAAATTAAATCGAGGATTGTTCGAAATGCTACGAAACTTTATAGATCCTTTGTATATGTTACGAGGGAATGTTATGATGGAAGTCCATGCAAAAAATTATCTTAAAACTAGATTCTATGAAACATTTTAAAATACTAGTTTAGGTCAAAAAATCGTAGTATATTATGCACAATTTTATACTTGTTTCGGTCAAAAAATCAAATAAAATCGGGAATTGTTCGAAATGCTACGAAACTTTTCAGATCCTTTCTATATGTTACGAGGGAATGTTATGATGGAAGTCCATGCAAAAAATTATCTTAAAATTAGATTCTATGAAACTTTATTAAATACTAGTTTATGTCAAAAAATCGTAGTATATTATGCACAATTTTATACTAGTTTCGGTCAAAAAATCAAATTAAATCGAGGATTGTTTGAAATGCTACAAAACGTTTCAGATTCTCTCTATATGTTACGAGGGAATGTTATGATGGAAGTCCATGAAAAAAATTTATCACAAAATTAGATTCTATGAAACTTTTTGAAATGCTAGTTTCGGTAAGTAAATCGTAGTATATAATACACAATTTTGTACTAGTTTCGGTCAAAAAATCAAATTAAATCGAGGATTGTTCGAAATGCTACGAAACTTTTCAGATCCTTTCTATATGTTATGAGGGAATGTTATGAAGGAAGTCCATGCAAAAAATTATCTTAAAATTAGATTCTATGAAACTTTTTGAAATACTAGTTTAGGTCAAAAAATCGTAGTATATTATGCACAATTTTATACTAGTTTCGGTCAAAAAATCAAATTAAATCGAGGATTGTTCGAAATGCTACGAAACATTATAGTTCCTTTGTAAATGTTATGAGGGAATGTTATGATTGAAGTCCATGTAAAAAATTATCTTAAAATTAGATTCTATGAAACTTTTTAAAATACTAGTTTAGGTCAAAAAATCGTAGAATATTATGCACAATTTTATACTAGTTTCGGTCAAAAAATCAAATTAAATCGAGGATTGTTCGAAATGCTACGAAACTTTTCAGATTCTCTATATATGTTACGAGGGAATGTTATGATGGAAGTCCATGAAATTTTTTTATCAAAAAATTAGATTCTATGAAACTTTTTGAAATGCTAGTTTCGGTCAAAAAATCGTAGTATATAATACACAATTTCGTACTAGTTTCGGTCAAAAAATCAAATTAAATCGAGGATTGTACGAAATGCTACGAAACTTTTCAGATCCTTTCTATATGTTACGAGGGAATGTTATGATGGAAGTGCATGCAAAAATTATCTTAAAATTAGATTCTATGGAACTTTTTGAAATGCTAGTTTCGGTCAAAAAAATGTAGTATATTATACACAATTTTGTACTAGTTTCGGTAAAAAAATCAAATTAAATCGGGAATTGTTCGAAATGCTACGAAACTTTTCAGATCCTTTCTATATGTTACGAGGGAATGTTATGATGGAAGTCCATGCAAAAAATTATATTAAAATTAGATTCTATGAAACTTTTTTAAATACTAGTTTAGGTCAAAAAATCGTTGTATATCATGCACAATTTTATACTAGTTTCGGTCAAAAAATCAAATTAAATCAAGGATTGTTCGAAATGCTACGAAACTTTTCAGATTCTCTCTATATGTTACGAGGGAATGTTATGATGGAAGTCCATGAAAAAAATTTATCAAAAAATTAGATTCTATGAAACTTTTTGAAATGCTAGTTTCGGTAAAAAAAAATTGTAGTATATAATACACAATTTTGTACTAATTTCGGTCAAAAAATCAAATTAAATCGAGGATTGTTCGAAATGCTACGAAACTATTCAGATCCTTTCTATATGTTTCGAGGGAATGTTATGATGGAAGTCCATGCAAAAATTATCTTAAAATTATATTCTGTGAAACTTTTTGAAATGCTAGTTTCGGTCAAAAAATCGTAGTATATTATACATAATTTTGTACCAATTTCTGTAAAAAAATCAAATTAAATCGAGGTTTGTTCGAAATGCTACGAAACTTTTCAGATCCTTTCTATATCTTACGCGGGAATGTTAGGATGGACGTCCATGAAAAAAATTATCTTAAAATTAGATTCTATGAAACTTTTTAAAATACTATTTTAGGTCAAAAAATCATAGTATATTATGCACAAGTTTATATTAGTTTCGGTCAAAAAATCAAATTAAATCGAGGATTGTTCGAAATGCTACGAAACTTTATAGATCCTTTATATATGTTACGAGGGAATGTTATGATGGAAGTCCATGCAAAAAATTATCTTAAAATTAGATTCTATGAAACTTTATTAAATACTAGTTTATGTCAAAAAATCGTAGTATATTATGCACAATTTTATACTAGTTTCGGTCAAAAAATTAAATTAAATTGAGGATTGTTTGAAATGCTACAAAACGTTTCAGATTCTCTCTATATGTTACGAGGGAATGTTATGATGGAAGTCCATGAAAAAATTTTATCACAAAATTAGATTCTATGAAACTTTTTGAAATGCTAGTTTCGGTAAAAAAATCGTAGTATATAATACACAATTTCGTACTAGTTTCGGTCAAAAAATCAAATTAAATCGAGGATTGTTCGAAATGCTACGAAACTTTTCAGATCCTTTCTATATGTTACGAGGGAATGTTATGATGGAAGTGCATGCAAAAATTATCTTAAAATTAGATTCTATGGAACTTTTTGAAATGCTAGTTTCGGTCAAAAAAATGTAGTATATTATACACAATTTTGTACTAGTTTCGGTAAAAAAATTCAAATTAAATCGGGAATTGTTCGAAATGCTACGAAACTTTTCAGATCCTTTCTATATGTTACGAGGGAATGCTATGATGGAAGTCCATGCAAAAAATTATCTTAAAATTAGATTCTATGAAACTTATTTAAATACTAGTTTAGGTCAAAAAATCGTTGTATATTATGAACAATTTTATACTAGTTTCGGTCAAAAAATCAAATTAAATCAAGGATTGTTCGAAATGCTACGAAACTTCAGATTCTCTCTATATGTTACGAGGGAATGTTATGATGGAAGTCCATGAAAAAAATTTATCACAAAATTAGATTCTATGAAACTTTTTGAAATGCTAGTATCGGTAAAAAAATCGTAGTATATAATACACAATTTTGTACTAATTTCGGTCAAAAAATCAAATTAAATCGAGGATTGTTCGAAATGCTACGAAACTTTTCAGATCCTTTCTATATGTTACGAGGGAATGTTATGATGGAAGTCCATGCAAAAATTATCTTAAATTTATATTCTGTGAAACTTTTTGAAATGCTAGTTTCGGTCAAAAAATCGTAGTATATTATACATAATTTTGTACCAATTTCTGTAAAAAAATCAAATTAAATCGAGGTTTGTTCGAAATGCTACGAAACTTTTCAGATCCTTTCTATATCTTACGCGGGAATGTTAGGATGGATGTCCATGAAAAAAATTATCTTAAAATTAGATTCTATGAAACTTTTTAAAATACTAGTTTAGGTCAAAAAATCGTAGTATATTATGCACAATTTTATACTAGTTTCGGTCAAAATATCAAATAAAATCGGGAATTGTTCGAAATGCTACGAAACTTTTCAGATCCTTTCTATATGTTACGAGGGAATGTTATGATGGAAGTACATGCAAAAAATTATCTTAAAATTAGATTCTATGAAACTTTATTAAATACTAGTTTATGTCAAAAAATCGAAGTATATTATGCACAATTTTATACTAGTTTCGGTCAAAAAATCAAATTAAATCGAGGATTGTTTGAAATGCTACAAAACGTTTCAGATTCTCTCTATATGTTACGAGGGAATGTTATGATGGAAGTCCATGAAAAAAATTTATCACAAAATTAGATTCTATGAAACTTTTTGAAATGCTAGTTTCGGTAAAAAAATCGTAGTATATAATACACAATTTTGTACTAGTTTCGGTAAAAAAAATCAAATTAAATCGAGGATTGTTCGAAATGCTACGAAACTTTTCAGATCCTTTCTATATGTTACGAGGGAATGTTATGATGGAAGTCCATGCAAAAAATTATCTTAAAATTAGATTCTATGAAACTTTTTTAAATACTAGTTTAGGTCAAAAAATCGTTGTATATTATGCACAATTTTATACTAGTTTCGGTCAAAAAATCAAATTAAATCATGGATTGTTTGAAATGCTACGAAACTTTTCAGATTCTCTCTATATGTTACGAGGGAATGTTATGATGGAAGTCCATGAAAAAAATTTATCACAAAATTAGATTCTATGAAACTTTTTGAAATGCTAGTTTCGGTAAAAAAAATCGTAGTATATAATACACAATTTTGTACTAATTTCGGTCAAAAAATCAAATTAAATCGAGGATTGTTCGAAATGCTACGAAACTTTTCAGATCCTTTCTATATGTTACGAGGAAATGTTATGATGGAAGTCCATGCAAAAATTATCTTAAATTTATATTCTGTGAAACTTTTTGAAATGCTAGTTTCGGTCAAAAAATCGTAGTATATTATACATAATTTTGTACCAATTTCTGTAAAAAAATCAAATTAAATCGAGGTTTGTTCGAAATGCTACGAAACTTTTTAGATCCTTTCTATATCTTACGCGGGAATGTTAGGATGGATGTGCATGAAAAAAATTATCTTAAAATTAGATTCTATGAAACTTTTTAAAATACTAGTTTAGGTCAAAAAATCGTAGTATATTATGCACAAGTTTATACTAGTTTCGGTCAAAAAATAAAATTAAATTGAGGATTGTTCGAAATGCTACGAAACTTTATAGATCCTTTGTATATGTTACGAGGGAATGTTATGATGGAAGTCCATGCAAAAAATTATCTTAAAACTAGATTCTATGAAACATTTTAAAATACTAGTTTAGGTCAAAAAATCGTAGTATATTATGCACAATTTTATACTTGTTTCGGTCAAAAAATCAAATAAAATCGGGAATTGTTCGAAATGCTACGAAACTTTTCAGATCCTTTCTATATGTTACGAGGGAATGTTATGATGGAAGTCCATGCAAAAAATTATCTTAAAATTAGATTCTATGAAACTTTATTAAATACTAGTTTATGTGAAAAAATCGTAGTATATTATGCACAATTTTATACTAGTTTCGGTCAAAAAATCAAATTAAATCGAGGATTGTTTGAAATGCTACAAAACGTTTCAGATTCTCTCTATATGTTACGAGGGAATGTTATGATGGAAGTCCATGAAAAAAATTTATCACAAAATTAGATTCTATGAAACTTTTTGAAATGCTAGTTTCGGTAAGTAAATCGTAGTATATAATACACAATTTTGTACTAGTTTCGGTCAAAAAATCAAATTAAATCGAGGATTGTTCGAAATGCTACGAAACTTTTCAGATCCTTTCTATATGTTATGAGGGAATGTTATGAAGGAAGTCCATGCAAAAAATTATCTTAAAATTAGATTCTATGAAACTTTTTGAAATACTAGTTTAGGTCAAAAAATCGTAGTATATTATGCACAATTTTATACTAGTTTCGGTCAAAAAATCAAATTAAATCGAGGATTGTTCGAAATGCTACGAAACATTATAGTTCCTTTGTAAATGTTATGAGGGAATGTTATGATTGAAGTCCATGTAAAAAATTATCTTAAAATTAGATTCTATGAAACTTTTTAAAATACTAGTTTAGGTCAAAAAATCGTAGAATATTATGCACAATTTTATACTAGTTTCGGTCAAAAAATCAAATTAAATCGAGGATTGTTCGAAATGCTACGAAACTTTTCAGATTCTCTATATATGTTACGAGGGAATGTTATGATGGAAGTCCATGAAATTTTTTTATCAAAAAATTAGATTCTATGAAACTTTTTGAAATGCTAGTTTCGGTCAAAAAATCGTAGTATATAATACACAATTTCGTACTAGTTTCGGTCAAAAAATCAAATTAAATCGAGGATTGTACGAAATGCTACGAAACTTTTCAGATCCTTTCTATATGTTACGAGGGAATGTTATGATGGAAGTGCATGCAAAAATTATCTTAAAATTAGATTCTATGGAACTTTTTGAAATGCTAGTTTCGGTCAAAAAAATGTAGTATATTATACACAATTTTGTACTAGTTTCGGTAAAAAAATCAAATTAAATCGGGAATTGTTCGAAATGCTACGAAACTTTTCAGATCCTTTCTATATGTTACGAGGGAATGTTATGATGGAAGTCCATGCAAAAAATTATATTAAAATTAGATTCTATGAAACTTTTTTAAATACTAGTTTAGGTCAAAAAATCGTTGTATATCATGCACAATTTTATACTAGTTTCGGTCAAAAAATCAAATTAAATCAAGGATTGTTCGAAATGCTACGAAACTTTTCAGATTCTCTCTATATGTTACGAGGGAATGTTATGATGGAAGTCCATGAAAAAAATTTATCAAAAAATTAGATTCTATGAAACTTTTTGAAATGCTAGTTTCGGTAAAAAAAAATTGTAGTATATAATACACAATTTTGTACTAATTTCGGTCAAAAAATCAAATTAAATCGAGGATTGTTCGAAATGCTACGAAACAATTCAGATCCTTTCTATATGTTTCGAGGGAATGTTATGATGGAAGTCCATGCAAAAATTATCTTAAAATTATATTCTGTGAAACTTTTTGAAATGCTAGTTTCGGTCAAAAAATCGTAGTATATTATACATAATTTTGTACCAATTTCTGTAAAAAAATCAAATTAAATCGAGGTTTGTTCGAAATGCTACGAAACTTTTCAGATCCTTTCTATATCTTACGCGGGAATGTTAGGATGGACGTCCATGAAAAAAATTATCTTAAAATTAGATTCTATGAAACTTTTTAAAATACTATTTTAGGTCAAAAAATCATAGTATATTATGCACAAGTTTATATTAGTTTCGGTCAAAAAATCAAATTAAATCGAGGATTGTTCGAAATGCTACGAAACTTTATAGATCCTTTATATATGTTACGAGGGAATGTTATGATGGAAGTCCATGCAAAAAATTATCTTAAAATTAGATTCTATGAAACTTTATTAAATACTAGTTTATGTCAAAAAATCGTAGTATATTATGCACAATTTTATACTAGTTTCGGTCAAAAAATTAAATTAAATTGAGGATTGTTTGAAATGCTACAAAACGTTTCAGATTCTCTCTATATGTTACGAGGGAATGTTATGATGGAAGTCCATGAAAAAATTTTATCACAAAATTAGATTCTATGAAACTTTTTGAAATGCTAGTTTCGGTAAAAAAATCGTAGTATATAATACACAATTTTGTACTAGTTTCGGTCAAAAAATCAAATTAAATCGAGGATTGTTCGAAATGCTACGAAAATTTTCAGATCCTTTCTATATGTTACGAGGGAATGTTATGATGGAAGTCCATGCAAAAAATTATCTTAAAATTAGATTCTATGAAACTTTTTGAAATACTAGTTTAGGTCAAAAAATCGTAGTATATTATGCACAATTTTATACTCGTTTCGGTCAAAAAATCAAATTAAATCGAGGATTGTTCGAAATGCTACGAAACATTATAGATCCTTTGTAAATGTTATGAGGGAATGTTATGATTGAAGTCCATGTAAAAAATTATCTTAAAATTAGATTCTATGAAACTTTTTAAAATACTAGTTTAGGTCAAAAAATCGTAGAATATTATGCACAATTTTATACTAGTTTCGGTCAAAAAATCAAATTAAATCGAGGATTGTTTGAAATGCTACGAAACTTTTCAGATTCTCTATATATGTTACGAGGGAATGTTATGATGGAAGTCCATGAAATTTTTTTATCAAAAAATTAGATTCTATGAAACTTTTTGAAAAGCTAGTTTCGATCAAAAAATCGTAATATATAATACACAATTTTGTACTAGTTTCGGTCAAAAAATCAAATTAAATCGAGGATTGTACGAAATGCTACGAAACTTTTCAGATCCTTGTTATATGTTACAAGGGAATGTTATGATGGAAGTCCATGCAAAAAATTATCTTAAAATTAGTTTCTATGAAACTTTTTGAAATACTAGTTTAGGTCAAAAAATGTTAGTATATTATGCACAATTTTATACTAGTTTCGATCAAAAAATCAAATTAAATCGAGGATTGTTCGAAATGCTACGAATCTTTATAGATCCTTTGTAAATGTTACGAGGGAATGTTATGATTGAAATCCATGTAAAAAATTATCTTAAAATTAGATTCTATGAAACTTTTTAAAATACTAGTTTAGGTCAAAAAATCGTAGAATATAATGCACAATTTTATACTAGTTTCGGTCAAAAAATCAAATTAAATCGAGGATTGTTCGAAATGCTACGAAACTTTTCAGATTCTCTATATATGTTACGAGGCAATGTTATGATGGAAGTCCATGAAATTTATTTATCAAAAAATTAGATTCTATGAAACTTTTTGAAATGCTAGTTTCGGTCAAAAAATCGTAGTATATATAATACACAATTTTGTACTAGTTTCGGTCAAAAAATCAAATTAAATCGAGGATTGTACGAAATGCTACGAAACTTTTCAGATCCTTTCTATATGTTACGAGGGAATGTTATGATGGAAGTGCATGCAAAAATTATCTTAAAATTAGATTCTATGGAACTTTTTGAAATGCTAGTTTCGGTCAAAAAAATGTAGTATATTATACACAATTTTTTACTAGTTTCGGTAAAAAAATCAAACTAAATCGGGAATTGTTTGAAATGCTGCGAAACTTTTCAGATCCTTTCTATATGTTACAAGGGAATGTTATGATGGAAGTCCATGCAAAAAATTATCTTAAAATTAGATTCTATGAAACTTTTTTAAATACTAGTTTAGGTCAAAAAATCGTAGTATATTATGCACAATTTTATACTAGTTTCGGTCAAAAAATCAAATTAAATCGAGGATTGTTCGAAATGCTACGAAACTTTTCAGATTCTCTCTATATGTTACGAGGGAATGTTATGATGGAAGTCCATGAAAAAATTTATCACAAAATTAGATTCTATGAAACTTTTTGAAATGCTAGTTTCGGTAAAAAAATCGTAGTATATAATACACAATTTTGTACTAATTTCGGTCAAAAAATCAAATTAAATCGAGGATTGTTCGAAATGCTACGAAACTTTTCAGATCCTTTCTTTATGTTACGAGGGAATGTTATGATGGAAGTCCATGCAAAAATTATCTTAAAATTATATTCTGTGAAACTTTTTGAAATGCTGGTTTCGGTCAAAAAATCGTAGTATATTATACATAATTTTGTACCAATTTCTGTAAAAAAATCAAATTAAATCGAGGTTTGTTGGAAATGCTACGAAACTTTTCAGATTCGTTCTATATCTTACGCGGGATTGTTAGGATGGATGTCCATGAAAAAAATTATCTTAAAATTAGATTCTATGAAACTTTTTAAAATACTAGTTTAGGTCAAAAAATCGTAGTATATTATGCACAAGTTTATACTAGTTTCGGTCAAAAAATCAAATTAAATCGAGGATTGTTCGAAATGCTACGAAACTTTATAGATCCTTTGTATATGTTACGAGGGAATGTTATGATGGAAGTCCATGCAAAAAATTATCTTAAAACTAGATTCTATGAAACATTTTAAAATACTAGTTTAGGTCAAAAAATCGTAGTATATTATGCACAATTTTATACTAGTTTCGGTCAAAAAATCAAATAAAATCGGGAATTGTTCGAAATGCTACGAAACTTTTCAGATCCTTTCTATATGTTACGAGGGAATGTTATGATGGAAGTCCATGCAAAAAATTATCTTAAAATTAGATTCTATGAAACTTTATTAAATACTAGTTTATGTCAAAAAATCGTAGTATATTATGCACAATTTTATACTAGTTTCGGTCAAAAAATTAAATTAAATCGAGGATTGTTTGAAATGCTACAAAACGTTTCAGATTCTCTCTATATGTTACGAGGGAATGTTATGATGGAAGTCCATGAAATTTTTTTATCACAAAATTAGATTCTATGAAACTTTTTGAAATGCTAGTTTCGGTAAAAAAATCGTAGTATATAATACACAATTTTGTACTAGTTTCGGTCAAAAAATCAAATTAAATTTAGGATTGTTCGAAATGCTACGAAACTTTTCAGATCCTTTCTATATGTTACGAGGGAATGTTATGATGGAAGTCCATGCAAAAAATTATCTTAAAATTAGATTCTATGAAACTTTTTGAAATACTAGTTTAGGTCAAAAAATCGTAGTATATTATGCACAATTTTATACTAGTTTCGGGTAAAAAATCAAATTAAATCGAGGATTGTTCGAAATGCTACGAAAAATTATAGATCATTTGTAAATGTTATGAGGGAATGTTATGATGGAAGTCCATGTAAAAAATTATCTTAAAATTAGATTCTATGAAACTTATTAAAATACTAGTTTAGGTCAAAAAATCGTAGAATATTATGCACAATTTTATACTAGTTTCGGTCAAAAAATCAAATTAAATCGAGGATTGTTCGAAATGCTACGAAACTTTTCAGATTCTCTATATATGTTACGAGGGAATGTTATGATGGACGTCCATGAAATTTTTTTATCAAAAAATTAGATTCTATGAAACTTTTTGAAATGCTAGTTTCGGTCAAAAAATCGTAATATATAATACACAATTTTGTACTAGTTTCGGTCAAAAAATCAAATTAAATCGAGGATTGTACGAAATGCTACGAAACTTTTCAGATCCTTTTTATATGTTACGAGGGAATGTTATGATGGAAGTCCATGCAAAAAATTATCTTAAAATTAGTTTCTATGAAACTTTTTGAAATACTAGTTTAGGTCAAAAAATGTTAGTATATTATGCACAATTTTATACTAGTTTCGATCAAAAAATCAAATTAAATCGAGGATTGTACGAAATGCTACGAATCTTTATAGATCCTTTGTAAATGTTACGAGGGAATGTTATGATTGAAGTCCATGTAAAAAATTATCTTAAAATTAGATTCTATGAAACTTTTTAAAATACTAGTTTAGGTCAAAAAATCGTAGAATATTATGCACAATTTTATACTAGTTTCGGTCAAAAAATCAAATTAAATCGAGGATTGTTCGAAATGCTACGAAACTTTTCAGATTCTCTATATATGTTACGAGGGAATGTTATGATGGAAGTCCATGAAATTTTTTTATCAAAAAATTAGATTCTATGAAACTTTTTGAAATGCTAGTTTCGGTCAAAAAATCGTAGTATATATAATACACAATTTTGTACTAGTTTCGGTCAAAAAATCAAATTAAATCGAGGATTGTACAAAATGCTACGAAACTTTTCAGATCCTTTCTATATGTTACGAGGGAATGTTATGATGGAAGTGCATGCAAAAATTATCTTAAAATTAGATTCTATGGAACTTTTTGAAATGCTAGTTTCGGTCAAAAAAATGTAGTATATTATACACAATTTTGTACTAGTTTCGGTAAAAAAATCAAATTAAATCGGGAATTGTTCGAAATGCTGCGAAACTTTTCAAATCCTTTCTATATGTGACGAGGGAATGTTATGATGGAAGTACATGCAAAAAATTATCTTAAAATTAGATTCTATGAAACTTTTTTAAATACTAGTTTAGGTCAAAAAATCGTAGTATATTATGCACAATTTTATACTAGTTTCGGTCAAAAAATCAAATTAAATCGAGGATTGTTCGAAATGCTACGAAACTTTATAGATCCTTTGTATATGTTACGAGGGAATGTTATGATGGAAGTCCATGCAAAAAATTATCTTAAAACTAGATTCTATGAAACATTTTAAAATACTAGTTTAGGTCAAAAAATCGTAGTATATTATGCACAATTTTATACTAGTTTCGGTCAAAAAATCAAATAAAATCGGGAATTGTTCGAAATGCTACGAAACTTTTCAGATCCTTTCTATATGTTACGAGGGAATGTTATGATGGAAGTCCATGCAAAAAATTATCTTAAAATTAGATTCTATGAAACTTTATTAAATACTAGTTTATGTCAAAAAATCGTAGTATATTATGCACAATTTTATACTAGTTTCGGTCAAAAAATTAAATTAAATCGAGGATTGTTTGAAATGCTACAAAACGTTTCAGGTTCTCTCTATATGTTACGAGGGAATGTTATGATGGAAGTCCATGAAAATTTTTTATCACAAAATTAGATTCTATGAAACTTTTTGAAATGCTAGTTTCGGTGAAAAAATCGTAGTATATAATACACAATTTTGTACTAGTTTCGGTCAAAAAATCAAATTAATTCGAGGATTGTTCGAAATGCTACGAAACTTTTCAGACCCTTTCTATATGTTACGAGGGAATGTTATGATGGAAGTCCATGCAAAAAATTATCTTAAAATTAGATTCTATGGAACTTTTTGAAATGCTAGTTTCGGTCAAAAAAATGTAGTATATTATACACAATTTTGTACTAGTTTCGGTAAAAAAATCAAATTAAATCGGGAATTGTTCGAAATGCTGCGAAACTTTTCAGATCCTTTCTATATGTTACGAGGGAATGTTATGATGGAAGTCCATGCAAAAAATTATCTTAAAATTAGATTCTATGAAACTTTTTTAAATACTAGTTTAGGTCAAAAAATCGTAGTATATTATGCACAATTTTATACTAGTTTCGTTCAAAAAATCAAATTAAATCGAGGATTGTTCGAAATGCTACGAAACTTTATAGATCCTTTGTATATGTTACGAGGGAATGTTATGATGGAAGTCCATGCAAAAAATTATCTTAAAACTAGATTCTATGAAACATTTTAAAATACTAGTTTAGGTCAAAAAATCGTAGTATATTATGCACAATTTTATACTAGTTTCGGTCAAAAAATCAAATAAAATCGGGAATTGTTCGAAATGCTACGAAACTTTTCAGATCCTTTCTATATGTTACGAGGGAATGTTATGATGGAAGTCCATGCAAAAAATTATCTTAAAATTAGATTCTATGAAACTTTATTAAATACTAGTTTATGTCAAAAAATCGTATTATATTATGCACAATTTTATACTAGTTTCGGTCAAAAAATTAAATTAAATCGAGGATTGTTTGAAATGCTACAAAACGTTTCAGATTCTCTCTATATGTTACGAGGGAATGTTATGATGGAAGTCCATGAAAATTTTTTATCACAAAATTAGATTCTATGAAACTTTTTGAAATGCTAGTTTCGGTAAAAAATCGTAGTATATAATACACAATTTTGTACTAGTTTCGGTCAAAAAATCAAATTAAATCGAGGATTGTTCGAAATGCTACGAAACTTTTCAGATCCTTTCTATATGTTACGAGGGAATGTTATGATGGAAGTCCATGCAAAAAATTATCTTAAAATTAGATTCTATGGAACTTTTTGAAATGCTAGTTTCGGTCAAAAAAATGTAGTATATTATACACAATTTTGTACTAGTTTCGGTAAAAAAATCAAATTAAATCGGGAATTGTTCGAAATGCTGCGAAACTTTTCAGATCCTTTCTATATGTTACGAGGGAATATTATGATGGAAGTCCATGCAAAAAATTATCTTAAAATTAGATTCTATGAAACTTTTTTAAATACTAGTTTAGGTCAAAAAATCGTAGTATATTATGCACAATTTTATACTAGTTTCGGTCAAAAAATATAATTAAATCGAGGATTGTTTGAAATGCTACGAAACTTTTCAGATTCTCTCTATATGTTACGAGGGAATGTTATGATGGAAGTCCATGAAAAAATTTATCACAAAATTAGATTCTATGAAACTTTTTGAAATGCTAGTTTAGGTAAAAAAATCGTAGTATATAATACACAATTTTGTACTAATTTCGGTCAAAAAATCAAATTAAATCGAGGATTGTTCGAAATGCTACGAAACTTTTCAGATCCTTTCTATATGTTACGAGGGAATGTTATGATGGAAGTCCATGCAAAAATTATCTTAAAATTATATTCTGTGAAACTTTTTGAAATGCTAGTTTCGGTCAAAAAATCGTAGTATATTATACATAATTTTGTACCAATTTCTGTAAAAAAATCAAATTAAATCGAGGTTTGTTCGAAATGCTACGAAACTTTTCAGATCCTTTCTATATCTTACGCGGGAATGTTAGGATGGATGTGCATGAAAAAAATTATCTTAAAATTAGATTCTATGAAACTTTTTAAAATACTAGTTTAGGTCAAAAAATCGTAGTATATTATGCACAAGTTTATACTAGTTTCGGTCAAAAAATCAAATTAAATCGAGGATTGTTCGAAATGCTACGAAACTTTATAGATCCTTTGTATATGTTACGAGGGAATGTTATGATGGAAGTCCATGCAAAAAATAATCTTAAAACTAGATTCTATGAAACATTTTAAAATACTAGTTTAGGTCAAAAAATCGTAGTATATTATGCACAATTTTATACTAGTTTCGGTCAAAAAATCAAATAAAATCGGGAATTGTTCGAAATGCTACGAAACTTTTCAGATCCTTTCTATATGTTACGAGGGAATGTTATGATGGAAGTCCATGCAAAAAATTATCTTAAAATTAGATTCTATGAAACTTTATTAAATACTAGTTTATGTCAAAAAATCGTAGTATATTATGCACAATTTTATACTAGTTTCGGTCAAAAAGTTAAATTAAATCGAGGATTGTTTAAAATGCTACAAAACGTTTCAGATTCTCTCTATATGTTACGAGGGAATGTTATGATGGAAGTCCATGAAATTTTTTTATCACAAAATTAGATTCTATGAAACTTTTTGAAATGCTAGTTTCGGTAAAAAAATCGTAGTATATAATACACAATTTTGTACTAGTTTCGGTCAAAAAATCAAATTAAATCGAGGATTGTTTGAAATGCTACGAAACTTTTCAGATCCTTTCTATATGTTACGAGGGAATGTTATGATGGAAGTCCATGCAAAAAATTATCTTAAAATTTGATTCTATGAAACTTTTTGAAATACTAGTTTAGGTCAAAAAATCGTAGTATATTATGCACAATTTTATACTAGTTTCAGTCCAAAAATCAAATTAAATCGAGGATTGTTCGAAATGCTACGAAACATTATAGATCATATGTAAATGTTATGAGGGAATGTTATGATTGAAGTCCATGTAAAAAATTATCTTAAAATTAGATTCTATGAAACTTTTTAAAATACTAGTTTAGGTAAAAAAATCGTAGTATATAATACACAATTTTATACTAGTTTCGGTCAAAAAATCAAATTAAATCGAGGATTGTTCGAAATGCTACGAAACTTTTCAGATTCTCTATATATGTTACGAGGGAATGTTATGATGGAAGTCCATGAAATTTTTTTATCAAAAAATTAGATTCTATGAAACTTTTTGAAATGCTAGTTTCGGTCAAAAAATCGTAGTATATATTACACAATTTTGTACTAGTTTCGGTCAAAAAATCAAATTAAATCGAGGATTGTACGAAATGCTACGAAACTTTTCAGATCCTTTTTATATGTTAAGGGGGAATGTTATGATGGAAGTCCATGCAAAAAAATATCTTAAAATTAGTTTCTATGAAACTTTTTGAAATACTAGTTTAGGTCAAAAAATGTTAGTATATTATGCACAATTTTATACTAGTTTCGATCAAAAAATCAAATTAAATCGAGGATTGTATGAAATGCTACGAATCTTTATAGATCCTTTGTAAATGTTACGAGGGAATGTTATGATTGAAGTCCATGTAAAAAATTATCTTAAAATTAGATTCTATGAAACTTTTTAAAATACTAGTTTAGGTCAAAAAATCGTAGAATATTATGCACAATTTTATACTAGTTTCGGTCAAAAAATCAAATTAAATCGAGGATTGTTCGAAATGCTACGAAAATTTTCAGATTCTCTATATATGTTACGAGGGAATGTTATTATGGAAGTACATGAAATTTTTTTAACAAAAAATTAGATTCTATGAAACTTTTTGAAATGCTAGTTTCGGTCAAAAAATCGTAGTATATATAATACACAATTTTGTACTAGTTTCGGTCAAAAAATCAAATTAAATCGATGATTGTACGAAATGCTACGAAACTTTTCAGATCCTTTCTATATGTTACGATGGAATGTTATGATGGAAGTGCATGCAAAAATTATCTTAAAATTAGATTCTATGGAACTTTTTGAAATGCTAGTTTCGGTCAAAAAAATGTAGTATATTATACACAATTTTGTACTAGTTTCGGTAAAAAAATCAAATTAAATCGGGAATTGTTCGAAATGCTGCGAAACTTTTTAGATCCTTTCTATATGTGACGAGGGAATGTTATGATGGAAGTCCATGCAAAAAATTATCTTAAAATTAGATTTGATGAAACTTTTTTAAATACTAGTTTAGGTCAAAAAATCGTAGTATATTATGCACAATTTTATACTAGTTTCGGTCAAAAAATCAAATTAAATCGAGGATTGTTCGAAATGCTACGAAACTTTTAAGATTCTCTATATATGTTACGAGGGAATGTTATGATGGAAGTCCATGAAATTTTTTTATCAAAAAATTAGATTCTATGAAACTTTTTGAAATGCTAGTTTCGGTCAAAAAATCGTAGTATATAATACACAATTTTGTACTAGTTTCGGTCAAAAAATCAAATTAAATCGAGGATTGTACGAAATGCTACGAAACATTTCAGATCCTTTTTATATGTTACGGGGGAATGTTATGATGGAAGTCCATGCAAAAAAATATCTTAAAATTAGTTTCTATGAAACTTTTTGAAATACTAGTTTAGGTCAAAAAATGTTAGTATATTATGAACAATTTTATACTAGTTTCGATCAAAAAATCAAATTAAATTGAGGATTGTATGAAATGCTGCGAATCTTTATAGATCCTTTGTAAATGTTACGAGGGAATGTTATGATTGAAGTCCATGTAAAAAATTATCTTAAAATTAGATTCTATGAAACTTTTTAAAATACTAGTTTAGGTCAAAAAATCGTAGAATATTATGCACAATTTTATACTAGTTTCGGTCAAAAAATCAAATTAAATCGAGGATTGTTCGAAATGCTACGAAACTTTTCAGATTCTCTATATATGTTACGAGGGAATGTTATGATGGAAGTCCATGAAATTTTTTTATCAAAAAATTAGATTCTATGAAACTTTTTGAAATGCTAGTTTCGGTCAAAAAATCGTAGTATATAATACACAATTTCGTACTAGTTTCGGTCAAAAAATCAAATTAAATCGAGGATTGTACGAAATGCTACGAAACTTTTCAGATCCTTTCTATATGTTACGAGGGAATGTTATGATGGAAGTGCATGCAAAAATTATCTTAAAATTAGATTCTATGGAACTTTTTGAAATGCTAGTTTCGGTCAAAAAAATGTAGTATATTATACACAAATTTGTACTAGTTTCGGTAAAAAAATCAAATTAAATCGGGAATTGTTCGAAATGCTGCGAAACTTTTCAGATCCTTTCTATATGTGACGAGGGAATGTTATGATGGAAGTCCATGAAAAAAATTATCTTAAAATTAGATTCTATGAAACTTTTTTAAATACTAGTTTAGGTCAAAAAATCGTAGTATATTATGCACAATTTTATACTAGTTTCGGTCAAAAAATCAAATTAAATCGAGGAATGTTCGAAATGCTACGAAACTTTTCAGATTCTCTCTATATGTTACGAGGGAATGTTATGATGGAAGTCCATGAAAAAATTTATCACAAAATTAGATTCTATGAAACTTTTTGAAATGCTAGTTTCGGTAAAAAAATCGTAGTATATAATACACAATTTTGTACTAATTTCGGTCAAAAAATCAAATTAAATCGAGGATTGTTCGAAATGCTACGAAACTTTTCAGATCCTTTCTATATGTTACGAGGGAATGTTATGATGGAAGTCCATGCAAAAATTATCTTAAAATTATATTCTGTGAAACTTTTTGAAATGCTAGTTTCGGTCAAAAAATCGTAGTGTATTATACATAATTTTGTACCAATTTCTGTAAAAAAATCAAATTAAATCGAGGTTTGTTCGAAATGCTACGAAACTTTTCAGATCCTTTCTATATCTTACGCGGGAATGTTTGGATGGATGTCCATGAAAAAAATTATCTTAAAATTAGATTCTATGAAACATTTTTAAATACTAGTTTAGGTCAAAAAATCGTAGTATATTATGCACAATTTTATACTAGTTTCGGTCAAAAAATCAAATTAAATCAAGGATTGTTCGAAATGCTACAAAACTTTTCAGATCCTTTTTATATGTTACGAGGGAATGTTATGATGGAAGTCCATGCAAAAAATTATCTTAAAATTAGATTCTATGAAACTTTATTAATACTAGTTTATGTAAAGAAATCGTAGTATATTATGCACAATTTTATACTAGTTTCGGTCAAAAAATCAAATTAAATCGAGGATTGTTTGAAATGCTACAAAATGTTTCAGATTCTCTCTATATGTTACGATGGAATGTTATGATGGAAGTCCATGAAAAAATTTTATCACAAAATTAGATTCTATGAAACTTTTTGAAATGCTAGTTTCGGTAAAAAAATCGTAGTATATAATACACAATTTTGTACTAGTTTCGGTCAAAAAATCAAATTAAATCGAGGATTGTTCGAAATGCTACGAAACTTTTCAGATCCTTTCTATATGTTACGAGGGAATGTTATGATGGAAGTCCATGCAAAAAATTATCTTAAAATTAGATTCTATGAAACTTTTTGAAATACTAGTTTAGGTCAAAAAATCGTAGTATATTATGCACAATTTTATACTAGTTTCAGTCAAAAATCAATTTAAATCGAGGATTGTTCGAAATGCTACGAAACATTATAGATCCTTTGTAAATGTTATGAGGAAATGTTATGATTGAAGTCCATGTAAAAAATTATATTAAAATTAGATTCTATCAAACTTTTTAAAATACTAGTTTAGGTCAAAAAATCGTAGAATATTATGCACAATTTTATACTAGTTTCGGTCAAAAAATCAAATTAAATCGAGGATTGTTCGAAATGCTACGAAACTTTTCAGATTCTCTATATATGTTACGAGGGAATGTTATGATAGAAGTCCATGAAATTTTTTTATCAAAAAATTAGATTCTTTGAAACTTTTTGAAATGCTAGTTTCGGTCAAAAAATCGTAGTATATATAATACAATATTTTGTACTAGTTTCGGTCAAAAAATCAAATTAAATCGAGGATTGTACGAAATGCTATGAAACTTTTCAGATCCTTTCTATATGTTACGAGGGAATGTTATGATGGAAGTGCATGCAAAAATTATCTTAAATTTAGATTCTATGGAACTTTTTGAAATGCTAGTTTCGGTCAAAAAAATGTAGTATATTATACACAATTTTGTACTAGTTTCGGTAAAAAAATCAAATTAAATCGGGAATTGTTCGAAATGCTGCGAAACTTTTCAGATCCTTTCTATATGTTACGAGGGAATGTTATGATGGAAGTCCATGCAAAAAATTATCTTAAAATTAGATTCTATGAAACTTTTTTAAATACTAGTTTAGGTCAAAAAATCGTAGTATATTATGCACAATTTTATACTAGTTTCGATCAAGAAATTAAATTAAATTGAGGATTGTTCGAAATGCTACGAAACTTTTCAGATTCTCTCTATATGTTACGAGGGAATGTTATGATGGAAGTCCATGAAAAAATTTATCACAAAATTAGATTCTATGAAACTTTTTGAAATGCTAGTTTCGGTAAAAAAATCGTAGTATATAATACACAATTTTGTACTAATTTCGGTCAAAAAATCAAATTAAATCGAGGATTATTCGAAATGCTACGAAACTTTTCAGATCCTTTCTATATGTTACGAGGGAATGTTATGATGGAAGTCCATGCAAAAATTATCTTAAAATTATATTCTGTGAAACTTTTTGAAATGCTAGTTTCGGTCAAAAAATCGTAGTATATTATACATAATTTTGTACCAATTTCTGTAAAAAATTCAAATTAAATCGAGGTTTGTTCGAAATGCTACGAAACTTTTCAGATCCTTTCTATATCTTACGCGGGAATGTTAGGATGGATGTCCATGAAAAAAATTATCTTAAAATTAGATTCTATGAAACTTTTTAAAATACTAGTTTAGGTCAAAAAATCGTAGTATATTATGCACAAGTTTATACTAGTTTCGGTCAAAAAATCAAATTAAATCGAGGATTGTTCGAAATGCTAAGAAACTTTATAGATCCTTTGTATATGTTACGAGGGAATGTTATGATGGAAGTCCATGCAAAAAATTATCTTAAAACTAGATTCTATGAAACATTTTAAAATACTAGTTTAGGTCAAAAAATCGTAGTATATTATGCACAATTTTATACTAGTTTAGGTCAAAAAATCAAATAAAATCGGGAATTGTTCGAAATGCTACGAAACTTTTCAGATCCTTTCTATATGTTACGAGGGAATGTTATGATAGAAGTCCATGCAAAAAATTATCTTAAAATTAGATTCTATGAAACTTTATTAAATACTAGTTTATGTCAAAAAATCGTAGTATATTATGCACAATTTTATACTAGTTTCGGTCAAAAAATTAAATTAAATCGAGGATTGTTTGAAATGCTACAAAACGTTTCAGATTCTCTCTATATGTTACGAGGGAATGTTATGATGGAAGTCCATGAAAATTTTTTATCACAAAATTAGATTCTATGAAACTTTTTGAAATGCTTGTTTCGGTAAAAAAATCGTAATATATAATATGCAATTTTGTACTAGTTTCGGTCAAAAAATCAAATTAAATCGAGGATTGTTCGAAATGCTACGAAACTTTTCAGATCCTTTCTATATGTTACGAGGGAATGTTATGATGGAAGTCCATGCAAAAAATTATCTTAAAATTAGATTCTATGAAACTTTTTGAAATACTAGTTTAGGTCAAAAAATCGTAGTATATTATGCACTATTTTATAATAGTTTCGGTCAAAAAATCAAATTAAATCGAGGATTGTTCGAAATGCTACGAAACATTATAGATCACATGTAAAAGTTATGAGGGAATGTTATGATTGAAGTCCATGTAAAAAATTATCTTAAAATTAGATTCTATGAAACTTTTTAAAATACTAGTTTAGGTCAAAAAATGGTAGAATATTATGCACAATTTTATACTAGTTTCGGTCAAAAAATCAAATTAAATCGAGGATTGTTCGAAATGCTACGAAACTTTTCAGATCCTTTCTATATGTTACGAGGGAATGTTATGATGGAAGTGCATGCAAAAATTATCTTAAAATTAGATTCTATGGAACTTTTTGAAATGCTAGTTTCGGTCAAAAAAATGTAGTATATTATACACAATTTTGTACTAGTTTCGGTAAAAAAATCAAATTAAATCGGGAATTGTTCGAAATGCTGCGAAACTTTTCAGATCCTTTCTATATGTTACGAGGGAATGTTATGATGGAAGTCCATGCAAAAAATTATCTTAAAATTAGATTCTATGAAACTTTTTTAAATACTAGTTTAGGTCAAAAAATCGTAGTATATTATGCACAATTTTATACTAGTTTCGGTCAAAAAATCAAATTAAATCGAGGATTGTTCGAAATGCTACGAACTTTTTCAGATTCTCTCTATATGTTACGAGGGAATGTTATGATGGAAGTCCATGAAAAAATATATCACAAAATTAGATTCTATGAAACTTTTTGAAATGCTAGTTTCGGTAAAAAAATCGTAGTATATAATACACAATTTTGTACTAATTTCGGTCAAAAAATCAAATTAAATCGAGGATTGTTCGAAATGCTACGAAACTTTTCAGATCCTTTCTATATGTTACGAGGGAATGTTATGATGGAAGTCCATGCAAAAATTATCTTAAAATTATATTCTGTGAAACTTTTTGAAATGCTAGTTTCGGTCAAAAAATCGTAGTATATTATACATAATTTTGTACCAATTTCTGTAAAAAAATCAAATTAAATCGAGGTTTGTTCGAAATGCTACGAAACTTTTCAGATCCTTTCTATATCTTATGCGGGAATGTTATGATGGAAGTCCATGCAAAAAATTATCTTAAAATTAGATTCTATGAAACTTTATTAAATACTAGTTTATGTCAAAAAATCGTAGTATATTATGCACAATTTTATACTAGTTTCGGTCAAAAAATTAAATTAAATCGAGAATTGTTTGAAATGCTACAAAACGTTTCAGATTCTCTCTATATGTTACGAGGGAATGTTATGATGGAAGTCCATGAAAATTTTTTATCACAAAATTAGGTTCTATGAAACTTTTTGAAATGCTAGTTTCGGTAAAAAAATCGTAGTATATAATACACAATTTTGTACTAGTTTCGGTCAAAAAATCAAATTAAATCGAGGATTGTTCGAAATGCTACGAAACTTTTCAGATCCTTTCTATATGTTACGAGGGAATGTTATGATGGAAGTCCATGCAAAAAATTATCTTAAAATTAGATTCTATGAAACTTTTTGAAATACTAGTTTAGGTCAAAAAATCGTAGTATATTATGCACTATTTTATACTAGTTTCGGTCAAAAAATCAAATTAAATCGAGGATTGTTCGAAATGATACGAAACATTATAGATCACATGTAAATGTTATGAGGGAATGTTATGATTGAAGTCCATGTAAAAAATTATCTTAAAATTAGATTCTATGAAACTTTTTAAAATACTAGTTTAGGTAAAAAAATGGTAGAATATTATGCACAATTTTATACTAGTTTCGGTCAAAAAATCAAATTAAATCGAGGATTGTTCGAAATGCTACGAAACTTTTCAGATCCTTTCTATATGTTACGAGGGAATGTTATGATGGAAGTGCATGCAAAAATTATCTTAAAATTAGATTCTATGGAACTTTTTGAAATGCTAGTTTCGGTCAAAAAAATGTAGTATATTATACACAATTTTGTACTAGTTTCGGTAAAAAAATCAAATTAAATCGGGAATTGTTCGAAATGCTGCGAAACTTTTCAGATCCTTTCTATATGTTACGAGGGAATGTTATGATGGAAGTCCATGCAAAAAATTATCTTAAAATTAGATTCTATGAAACTTTTTTAAATACTAGTTTAGGTCAAAAAATCGTAGTATATTATGCACAATTTTATACTAGTTTCGGTCAAAAAATCAAATTAAATCGAGGATTGTTCGAAATGCTACGAACTTTTTCAGATTCTCTCTATATGTTACGAGGGAATGTTATGATGGAAGTCCATGAAAAAATATATCACAAAATTAGATTCTATGAAACTTTTTGAAATGCTAGTTTCGGTAAAAAAATCGTAGTATATAATACACAATTTTGTACTAATTTCGGTCAAAAAATCAAATTAAATCGAGGATTGTTCGAAATGCTACGAAACTTTTCAGATCCTTTCTATATGTTACGAGGGAATGTTATGATGGAAGTCCATGCAAAAATTATCTTCAAATTATATTCTGTGAAACTTTTTGAAATGCTAGTTTCGGTCAAAAAATCGTAGTATATTATACATAATTTTGTACCAATTTCTGTAAAAAAATCAAATTAAATCGAGGTTTGTTCGAAATGCTACGAAACTTTTCAGATTCTCTCTATATGTTACGAGGGAATGTTATGATGGAAGTCCATGAAAAAATTTATCACAAAATTAGATTCTATGAAACTTTTTGAAATGCTAGTTTCGGTAAAAAAATCGTAGTATATAATACACAATTTTGTACTAATTTCGGTCAAAAAATCAAATTAAATCGAGGATTGTTCGAAATGCTACGAAACTATTCAGATCCTTTCTATATGTTACGAGGGAATGTTATGATGGAAGTCCATGCAAAAATTATCTTAAAATTATATTCTGTGAAACTTTTTGAAATGCTAGTTTCGGTCAAAAAATCGTAGTATATTATACATAATTTTGTACCAATTTCTGTAAAAAATTCAAATTAAATCGAGGTTTGTTCGAAATGCTACGAAACTTTTCAGATCCTTTCTATATCTTACACGGGAATGTTAGGATGGATGTCCATGAAAAAAATTATCTTAAAATTAGATTCTATGAAACTTTTTAAAATACTAGTTTAGGTCAAAAAATCGTAGTATATTATGCACAAGTTTATACTAGTTTCGGTCAAAAAATCAAATTAAATCGAGGATTGTTCGAAATGCTAAGAAACTTTATAGATCCTTTGTATATGTTACGAGGGAATGTTATGATGGAAGTCCATGCAAAAAATTATCTTAAAACTAGATTCTATGAAACATTTTAAAATACTAGTTTAGGTCAAAAAATCGTAGTATATTATGCACAATTTTATACTAGTTTAGGTCAAAAAATCAAATAAAATCGGGAATTGTTCGAAATGCTACGAAACTTTTCAGATCCTTTCTATATGTTACGAGGGAATGTTATGATAGAAGTCCATGCAAAAAATTATCTTAAAATTAGATTCTATGAAACTTTATTAAATACTAGTTTATGTCAAAAAATCGTAGTATATTATGCACAATTTTATACTAGTTTCGGTCAAAAAATTAAATTAAATCGAGGATTGTTTGAAATGCTACAAAACGTTTCAGATTCTCTCTATATGTTACGAGGGAATGTTATGATGGAAGTCCATGAAAATTTTTTATCACAAAATTAGATTCTATGAAACTTTTTGAAATGCTTGTTTCGGTAAAAAAATCGTAATATATAATATGCAATTTTGTACTAGTTTCGGTCAAAAAATCAAATTAAATCGAGGATTGTTCGAAATGCTACGAAACTTTTCAGATCCTTTCTATATGTTACGAGGGAATGTTATGATGGAAGTCCATGCAAAAAATTATCTTAAAATTAGATTCTATGAAACTTTTTGAAATACTAGTTTAGGTCAAAAAATCGTAGTATATTATGCACTATTTTATAATAGTTTCGGTCAAAAAATCAAATTAAATCGAGGATTGTTCGAAATGCTACGAAACATTATAGATCACATGTAAAAGTTATGAGGGAATGTTATGATTGAAGTCCATGTAAAAAATTATCTTAAAATTAGATTCTATGAAACTTTTTAAAATACTAGTTTAGGTCAAAAAATGGTAGAATATTATGCACAATTTTATACTAGTTTCGGTCAAAAAATCAAATTAAATCGAGGATTGTTCGAAATGCTACGAAACTTTTCAGATCCTTTCTATATGTTACGAGGGAATGTTATGATGGAAGTGCATGCAAAAATTATCTTAAAATTAGATTCTATGGAACTTTTTGAAATGCTAGTTTCGGTCAAAAAAATGTAGTATATTATACACAATTTTGTACTAGTTTCGGTAAAAAAATCAAATTAAATCGGGAATTGTTCGAAATGCTGCGAAACTTTTCAGATCCTTTCTATATATTACGAGGGAATGTTATGATGGAAGTCCATGCAAAAAATTATCTTAAAATTAGATTCTATGAAACTTTTTTAAATACTAGTTTAGGTCAAAAAATCGTAGTATATTATGCACAATTTTATACTAGTTTCGGTCAAAAAATCAAATTAAATCGAGGATTGTTCGAAATGCTACGAACTTTTTCAGATTCTCTCTATATGTTACGAGGGAATGTTATGATGGAAGTCCATGAAAAAATATATCACAAAATTAGATTCTATGAAACTTTTTGAAATGCTAGTTTCGGTAAAAAAATCGTAGTATATAATACACAATTTTGTACTAATTTCGGTCAAAAAATCAAATTAAATCGAGGATTGTTCGAAATGCTACGAAACTTTTCAGATCCTTTCTATATGTTACGAGGGAATGTTATGATGGAAGTCCATGCAAAAATTATCTTAAAATTATATTCTGTGAAACTTTTTGAAATGCTAGTTTCGGTCAAAAAATCGTAGTATATTATACATAATTTTGTACCAATTTCTGTAAAAAAATCAAATTAAATCGAGGTTTGTTCGAAATGCTACGAAACTTTTCAGATCCTTTCTATATCTTATGCGGGAATGTTATGATGGAAGTCCATGCAAAAAATTATCTTAAAATTAGATTCTATGAAACTTTATTAAATACTAGTTTATGTCAAAAAATCGTAGTATATTATGCACAATTTTATACTAGTTTCGGTCAAAAAATTAAATTAAATCGAGAATTGTTTGAAATGCTACAAAACGTTTCAGATTCTCTCTATATGTTACGAGGGAATGTTATGATGGAAGTCCATGAAAATTTTTTATCACAAAATTAGGTTCTATGAAACTTTTTGAAATGCTAGTTTCGGTAAAAAAATCGTAGTATATAATACACAATTTTGTACTAGTTTCGGTCAAAAAATCAAATTAAATCGAGGATTGTTCGAAATGCTACGAAACTTTTCAGATCCTTTCTATATGTTATGAGGGAATGTTATGATGGAAGTCCATGCAAAAAATTATCTTAAAATTAGATTCTATGAAACTTTTTGAAATACTAGTTTAGGTCAAAAAATCGTAGTATATTATGCACTATTTTATACTAGTTTCGGTCAAAAAATCAAATTAAATCGAGGATTGTTCGAAATGATACGAAACATTATAGATCACATGTAAATGTTATGAGGGAATGTTATGATTGAAGTCCATGTAAAAAATTATCTTAAAATTAGATTCTATGAAACTTTTTAAAATACTAGTTTAGGTCAAAAAATGGTAGAATATTATGCACAATTTTATACTAGTTTCGGTCAAAAAATCAAATTAAATCGAGGATTGTTCGAAATGCTACGAAACTTTTCAGATCCTTTCTATATGTTACGAGGGAATGTTATGATGGAAGTGCATGCAAAAATTATCTTAAAATTAGATTCTATGGAACTTTTTGAAATGCTAGTTTCGGTCAAAAAAATGTAGTATATTATACACAATTTTGTACTAGTTTCGGTAAAAAAATCAAATTAAATCGGGAATTGTTCGAAATGCTGCGAAACTTTTCAGATCCTTTCTATATGTTACGAGGGAATGTTATGATGGAAGTCCATGCAAAAAATTATCTTAAAATTAGATTCTATGAAACTTTTTTAAATACTAGTTTAGGTCAAAAAATCGTAGTATATTATGCACAATTTTATACTAGTTTCGGTCAAAAAATCAAATTAAATCGAGGATTGTTCGAAATGCTACGAACTTTTTCAGATTCTCTCTATATGTTACGAGGGAATGTTATGATGGAAGTCCATGAAAAAATATATCACAAAATTAGATTCTATGAAACTTTTTGAAATGCTAGTTTCGGTAAAAAAATCGTAGTATATAATACACAATTTTGTACTAATTTCGGTCAAAAAATCAAATTAAATCGAGGATTGTTCGAAATGCTACGAAACTTTTCAGATCCTTTCTATATGTTACGAGGGAATGTTATGATGGAAGTCCATGCAAAAATTATCTTAAAATTATATTCTGTGAAACTTTTTGAAATGCTAGTTTCGGTCAAAAAATCGTAGTATATTATACATAATTTTGTACCAATTTCTGTAAAAAAATCAAATTAAATCGAGGTTTGTTCGAAATGCTACGAAACTTTTAGATCCTTTCTATATCTTATGCGGGAATGTTATGATGGAAGTCCATGCAAAAAATTATCTTAAAATTAGATTCTATGAAACTTTATTAAATACTAGTTTATGTCAAAAAATCGTAGTATATTATGCACAATTTTATACTAGTTTCGGTCAAAAAATTAAATTAAATCGAGAATTGTTTGAAATGCTACAAAACGTTTCAGATTCTCTCTATATGTTACGAGGGAATGTTATGATGGAAGTCCATGAAAATTTTTTATCACAAAATTAGGTTCTATGAAACTTTTTGAAATGCTAGTTTCGGTAAAAAAATCGTAGTATATAATACACAATTTTGTACTAGTTTCGGTCAAAAAATCAAATTAAATCGAGGATTGTTCGAAATGCTACGAAACTTTTCAGATCCTTTCTATATGTTACGAGGGAATGTTATGATGGAAGTCCATGCAAAAAATTATCTTAAAATTAGATTCTATGAAACTTTTTGAAATACTAGTTTAGGTCAAAAAATCGTAGTATATTATGCACTATTTTATACTAGTTTCGGTCAAAAAATCAAATTAAATTGAGGATTGTTCGAAATGATACGAAACATTATAGATCACATGTAAATGTTATGAGGGAATGTTATGATTGAAGTCCATGTAAAAAATTATCTTAAAATTAGATTCTATGAAACTTTTTAAAATACTAGTTTAGGTCAAAAAATGGTAGAATATTATGCACAATTTTATACTAGTTTCGGTCAAAAAATCAAATTAAATCGAGGATTGTTCGAAATGCTACGAAACTTTTCAGATCCTTTCTATATGTTACGAGGGAATGTTATGATGGAAGTGCATGCAAAAATTATCTTAAAATTAGATTCTATGGAACTTTTTGAAATGCTAGTTTCGGTCAAAAAAATGTAGTATATTATACACAATTTTGTACTAGTTTCGGTAAAAAAATCAAATTAAATCGGGAATTGTTCGAAATGCTGTGAAACTTTTCAGATCCTTTCTATATGTTACGAGGGAATGTTATGATGGAAGTCCATGCAAAAAATTATCTTAAAATTAGATTCTATGAAACTTTTTTAAATACTAGTTTAGGTCAAAAAATCGTAGTATATTATGCACAATTTTATACTAGTTTCGGTCAAAAAATCAAATTAAATCGAGGATTGTTCGAAATGCTACGAAACTTTTCAGATTCTCTCTATATGTTACGAGGGAATGTTATGATGGAAGTCCATGAAAAAATATATCACAAAATTAGATTCTATGAAACTTTTTTAAATGCTAGTTTCGGTAAAAAAATCGTAGTATATAATACACAATTTTGTACTAATTTCGGTCAAAAAATCAAATTAAATCGAGGATTGTTCGAAATGCTACGAAACTTTTCAGATCCTTTCTATATGTTACGAGGGAATGTTATGATGGAAGTCCATGCAAAAATTATCTTAAAATTATATTCTGTGAAACTTTTTGAAATGCTAGTTTCGGTCAAAAAATCGTAGTATATTATACATAATTTTGTACCAATTTCTGTAAAAAAATCAAATTAAATCGAGGTTTGTTCGAAATGCTACGAAACTTTTCAGATCCTTTCTATATCTTACGCGGGAATGTTATGATGGAAGTCCATGCAAAAAATTATCTTAAAATTAGATTCTATGAAACTTTATTAAATACTAGTTTATGTCAAAAAATCGTAGTATATTATGCACAATTTTATACTAGTTTCGGTCAAAAAATTAAATTAAATCGAGAATTGTTTGAAATGCTACAAAACGTTTCAGATTCTCTCTATATGTTACGAGGGAATGTTATGATGGAAGTCCATGAAAATTTTTTATCACAAAATTAGGTTCTATGAAACTTTTTGAAATGCTAGTTTCGGTAAAAAAATCGTAGTATATAATACACAATTTTGTACTAGTTTCGGTCAAAAAATCAAATTAAATCGAGGATTGTTCGAAATGCTACGAAACTTTTCAGATCCTTTCTATATGTTACGAGTGAATGTTATGATGGAAGTCCATGCAAAAAATTATCTTAAAATTAGATTCTATGAAACTTTTTGAAATACTAGTTTAGGTCAAAAAATCGTAGTATATTATGCACAATTTTATACTAGTTTCGGTCAAAAAATCAAATTAAATCGAGGATTGTTCGAAATGCTACGAAACATTATAGATCATATGTAAATGTTATGAGGGAATGTTATGATTGAAGTCCATGTATAAAATTATCTTAAAATTAGATTCTATGAAACTTTTTAAAATACTAGTTTAGGTCAAAAAATCGTAGAATATTATGCACAATTTTGTACTAGTTTCGGTCAAAAAATCAAATTAAATCGAGGATTGTACGAAATGCTACGAAACTTTTCAGATCCTTTTTATATGTTACGGGGGAATGTTATAATGGAAGTCCATGCAAAAAAAATCTTAAAATTAGTTTCTATGAAACTTTTTGAAATACTAGTTTAGGTCAAAAAATGTTAGTATATTATGCACAATTTTATACTAGTTTCGATCAAAAAATCAAATTAAATTGAGGATTGTATGAAATGCTACGAATCTTTATAGATCCTTTGTAAATGTTACGAGGGAATGTTATGATTGAAGTCCATGTAAAAAATTATCTTAAAATTAGATTCTATGAAACTTTTTAAAATACAAGTTTAGGTCAAAAAATTGTAGAATATTATGCACAATTTTATACTAGTTTCGGTCAAAAAATAAAATTAAATCGAGGATTGTTCGAAATGCTACGAAACTTTTCAGATTCTCTATATATGTTACGAGGGAATGTTATGATGGAAGTCCATGAAATTTTTTTATCAAAAAATTAGATTCTATGAAACTTTTTGAAATGGTAGTTTCGGTCAAAAAATCGTAGTATATATAATACACAATTTTGTACTAGTTTCGGTCAAAAAATCAAATTAAATCGAGGATTGTACGAAATGCTACGAAACTTTTCAGATGCTTTCTATATGTTACGAGGGAATGTTATGATGGAAGTGCATGCAAAAATTATCTTAAAATTAGATTCTATGAAACTTTTTGAAATACTAGTTTAGGTCAAAAAATCGTAGTATATTATGCACAATTTTATACTAGTTTCGGTCAAAAATTCAAATTAAATCGAGGATTGTTCGAAATGCTACGAAATATTATAGATCATATGTAAATGTTATGAGGGAATGTTATGATTGAAGTCCATGTAAAAATTATCTTAAAATTAGATTCTATGAAACTTTTTAAAATACTAGTTTAGGTCAAAAAATCGTAGAATATTATGCACAATTTTATACTAGTTTCGGTCAAAAAATCAAATTAACTCGAGGATTGTTCGAAATGCTACGAAACTTTTCAGATTCTCTATATATGTTACGAGGGAATGTTATGATGGAAGTCCATGAAATTTTTTTTATCAAAAAATTAGATTCTATGAAACTTTTTGATATGCTAGTTTCGTTCAAAAAATCGTAGTATATAATACACAATTTTGTACTAGTTTCGGTCAAAAAATCAAATTAAATCGAGGATTGTACGAAATGCTACGAAACTTTTCAGATCCTTTTTATATGTTACGGGGGAATGTTATGATGGATGTCCATGCAAAAAAATATCTTAAAATTAGTTTCTATGAAACTTTTTGAAATACTAGTTTAGGTCAAAAAATGTTAGTATATTATGCACAATTTTATACTAGTTTCGATCAAAAAATCAAATTAAATCGAGGATTGTATGAAATGCTACGAATCTTTATAGATCCTTTGTAAATGTTACGAGGGAATGTTATGATTGAAGTCCATGTAAAAAATTATCTTAAAATTAGATTCTATGAAACTTTTTAAAATACTAGTTTAGGTCAAAAAATCGTAGAGTATTATGCATAATTTTATACTAGTTTCGGTCAAAAAATAAAATTAAATCGAGGATTGTTCGAAATGCTACGAAACTTTTCAGATTCTCTATATATGTTACGAGGGAATGTTATTGTGGAAGTCCATGAAATTTTTTTATCAAAAAATTAGATTCTATGAAACTTTTTGAAATGCTAGTTTCGGTCAAAAAATCGTAGTATATATAATACACAATTTTGTACTAGTTTCGGTCAAAAAATCAAATTAAATCGAGGATTGTACGAAATGCTACGAAACTTTTCAGATCCTTTCTATATGTTACGAGGGAATGTTATGATGGAAGTGAATGCAAAAATTATCTTAAAATTAGATTCTATGGAACTTTTTGAAATGCTAGTTTCGGTCAAAAAAATTTAGTATATTATACACAATTTTGTACTAGTTTCGGTAAAAAAATCAAATTAAATCGGGAATTGTTCGAAATGCTGCGAAACTTTTTAGATCCTTTGTATATGTGACGAGGGAATGTTATGATGGAAGTCCATGCAAAAAATTATCTTAAAATTAAATTCTATGAAACTTTTTTAAAACTAGTTTAGGTCAAAAAATCGTAGTATATTATGCACAATTTTATACTAGTTTCGGTCAAAAAATCAAATTAAATC
The DNA here is from genome assembly GCA_963966055.1 of Lathyrus aphaca. Lineage (NCBI taxonomy): Eukaryota > Viridiplantae > Streptophyta > Magnoliopsida > Fabales > Fabaceae > Lathyrus > Lathyrus aphaca. The sequence continues at coordinate 15,310,307 of OZ014522.1, forward strand.
GAGGATTGTTCGAAATGCTACGAAACTTTTCAGATTCTCTATATATGTTACGAGGGAATGTTATGATGGAAGTCCATGAAATTTTTTTATCAAAAAATTAGATTCTATGAAACTTTTTGAAATGCTAGTTTCGGTCAAAAAATCGTAGTATATAATACACAATTTTGTACTAGTTTCGGTCAAAAAATCAAATTAAATCGAGGATTGTACGAAATGCTATGAAACTTTTCAGATCCTTTTTATATGTTACGGGGGAATGTTATGATGGAAGTCCATGCAAAAAATATCTTAAAATTAGTTTCTATGAAACTTTTTGAAATACTAGTTTAGGTCAAAAAATGTTAGTATATTATGCACAATTTTATACTAGTTTCGATCAAAAAATCAAATTAAATCGAGGATTGTATGAAATGCTACGAATCTTTATAGATCCTCTGTAAATGTTACGAGGGAATGTTATGATTGAAATCCATGTAAAAAATTATCTTAAAATTAGATTCTATGAAACTTTTTAAAATACTAGTTTAGGTAAAAAAATCGTAGAATATTATGCACAATTTTATACTAGTTTCGGTCAAAAAATAAAATTAAATCGAGGATTGTTCGAAATGCTACGAAACTTTTCAGATTCTCTATATATGTTACGAGGGAATGTTATGATGGAAGTCCATGAAATTTTTTTATCAAAAAATTAGATTCTATGAAACTTTTTGAAATGCTAGTTTCGGTCAAAAAAACGTAGTATATATAATACACAATTTTGTACTAGTTTCGGTCAAAAAATCAAATTAAATCGAGGATTGTACGAAATGCTACGAAACTTTTCAGATCCTTTCTATATGTTACGAGGGAATGTTATGATGGAAGTGAATGCAAAAATTATCTTAAAATTAGATTCTATGGAACTTTTTGAAATGCTAGTTTCGGTCAAAAAAATGTAGTATATTATACACAATTTTGTACTAGTTTCGGTAAAAAAATCAAATTAAATCGGGAATTGTTCGAAATGCTGCGAAACTTTTTAGATCCTTTGTATATGTGACGAGAGAATGTTATGATGGAAGTCCATGCAAAAAATTATCTTAAAATTAGATTCTATGAAACTTTTTTAAATACTAGTTTAGGTCAAAAAATCGTAGTATATTATGTACAATTTTATACTAGTTTCGGTCAAGAAATCAAATTAAATCGAGGATTGTTCGAAATGCTACGAAACTTTTCAGATCCTTTCTATATGTTACGAGGGAATGTTATGATGAAAGTCCATGCAAAAAATTATCTTAAAATTAGATTCTATGGAACTTTTTGAAATGCTAGTTTCGGTCAAAAAAATGTAGTATATTATACACAATTTTGTACTAGTTTCGGTAAAAAAATCAAATTAAATCGGGAATTGTTCGAAATGCTGCGAAACTTTTCAGATCCTTTCTATATGTTACGAGGGAATGTTATGATGGAAGTCCATGCAAAAAATTATCTTAAAATTAGATTCTATGAAACTTTTTTAAATACTAGTTTAGGTCAAAAAATCGTAGTATATTATGCACAATTTTATACTAGTTTCGGTCAAAAAATCAAATTAAATCGAGGATTGTTCGAAATGCTACGAACTTTTTCAGATTCTCTCTATATGTTACGAGGGAATGTTATGATGGAAGTCCATGAAAAAATATATCACAAAATTAGATTCTATGAAACTTTTTGAAATGCTAGTTTCGGTAAAAAAATCGTAGTATATAATACACAATTTTGTACTAATTTCGGTCAAAAAATCAAATTAAATCGAGGATTGTTCGAAATGCTACGAAACTTTTCAGATCCTTTCTATATGTTACGAGGGAATGTTATGATGGAAGTCCATGCAAAATTTATCTTAAAATTATATTCTGTGAAACTTTTTGAAATGCTAGTTTCGGTCAAAAAATCGTAGTATATTATACATAATTTTGTACCAATTTCTGTAAAAAAATCAAATTAAATCGAGGTTTGTTCGAAATGCTACGAAACTTTTCAGATCCTTTCTATATCTTATGCGGGAATGTTATGATGGAAGTCCATGCAAAAAATTATCTTAAAATTAGATTCTATGAAACATTATTAAATACTAGTTTATGTCAAAAAATCGTAGTATATTATGCACAATTTTATACTAGTTTCGGTCAAAAAATTAAATTAAATCGAGAATTGTTTGAAATGCTACAAAACGTTTCAGATTCTCTCTATATGTTACGAGGGAATGTTATGATGGAAGTCCATGAAAATTTTTTATCACAAAATTAGGTTCTATGAAATTTTTTGAAATGCTAGTTTCGATAAAAAAATCGTAGTATATAATACACAATTTTGTACTAGTTTCGGTCAAAAAATCAAATTAAATCGAGGATTGTTCGAAATGCTACGAAACTTTTCAGATCCTTTCTATATGTTACGAGGGAATGTTATGATGGAAGTCCATGCAAAAAATTATCTTAAAATTAGATTCTATGAAACTTTTTGAAATACTAGTTTAGGTCAAAAAATCGTAGTATATTATGCACTATTTTATACTAGTTTCGGTCAAAAAATCAAATTAAATCGAGGATTGTTCGAAATGATACGAAACATTATAGATCACATGTAAATGTTATGAGGGAATGTTATGATTGAAGTCCATGTAAAAAATTATCTTAAAATTAGATTCTATGAAACTTTTTAAAATACTAGTTTAGGTCAAAAAATGGTAGAATATTATGCACAATTTTATACTAGTTTCGGTCAAAAAATCAAATTAAATCGAGGATTGTTCGAAATGCTACGAAACTTTTCAGATCCTTTCTATATGTTACGAGGGAATGTTATGATGGAAGTGCATGCAAAAATTATCTTAAAATTAGATTCTATGGAACTTTTTGAAATGCTAGTTTCGGTCAAAAAAATGTAGTATATTATACACAATTTTATACTAGTTTCGGTAAAAAAATCAAATTAAATCGGGAATTGTTCGAAATGCTGCGAAACTTTTCAGATCCTTTCTATATGTTACGAGGGAATGTTATGATGGAAGTCCATGCAAAAAATTATCTTAAAATTAGATTCTATGAAACTTTTTTAAATACTAGTTTAGGTCAAAAAATCGTAGTATATTATGCACAATTTTATACTAGTTTCGGTCAAAAAATCAAATTAAATCGAGGATTGTTCGAAATGCTACGAAACTTTTCAGATTCTCTCTATATGTTACGAGGGAATGTTATGATGGAAGTCCATGAAAAAATATATCACAAAATTAGATTCTATGAAACTTTTTGAAATGCTAGTTTCGGTAAAAAAATCGTAGTATATAATACACAATTTTGTACTAATTTCGGTCAAAAAATCAAATTAAATCGAGGATTGTTCGAAATGCTACGAAACTTTTCAGATCCTTTCTATATGTTACGAGGGAATGTTATGATGGAAGTCCATGCAAAATTTATCTTAAAATTATATTCTGTGAAACTTTTTGAAATGCTAGTTTCGGTCAAAAAATCGTAATATATTATACATAATTTTGTACCAATTTGTGTAAAAAAATCAAATTAAATCGAGGTTTGTTCGAAATGCTACGAAACTTTTCAGATCCTTTCTATATCTTATGCGGGAATGTTATGATGGAAGTCCATGCAAAAAATTATCTTAAAATTAGATTCTATGAAACTTTATTAAATACTAGTTTATGTCAAAAAATCGTAGTATATTATGCACAATTTTATACTAGTTTCGGTCAAAAAATTAAATTAAATCGAGAATTGTTTGAAATGCTACAAAACGTTTCAGATTCTCTCTATATGTTACGAGGGAATGTTATGATGGAAGTCCATGAAATTTTTTTATCACAAAATTAGGTTCTATGAAACTTTTTGAAATGCTAGTTTCGGTAAAAAAATCGTAGTATATAATACACAATTTTGTACTAGTTTCGGTCAAAAAATCAAATTAAATCGAGGATTGTTCGAAATGCTATGAAACTTTTCAGATCCTTTCTATATGTTACGAGGGAATGTTATGATGGAAGCCCATGCAAAAAATTATCTTAAAATTAGATTCTATGAAACTTTTTGAAATACTAGTTTAGGTCAAAAAATCGTAGTATATTATGCACAATTTTATACTAGTTTCGGTCAAAAAATCAAATTAAATCGAGGATTGTTCGAAATGCTACGAAACATTATAGATCATATGTAAATGTTATGAGGGAATGTTATGATTGAAGTCCATGTATAAAATTATCTTAAAATTAGATTCTATGAAACTTTTTTAAATACTAGTTTAGGTCAAAAAATCGTAGAATATTATGCACAATTTTGTACTAGTTTCGGTCAAAAAATCAAATTAAATCGAGGATTGTACGAAATGCTACGAAACTTTTCAAATCCTTTTTATATGTTACGGGGGAATGTTATAATGGAAGTCCATGCAAAAAAAATCTTAAAATTAGTTTCTATGAAACTTTTTGAAATACTAGTTTAGGTCAAAAAATGTTAGTATATTATGCACAATTTTATACTAGTTTCGATCAAAAAATCAAATTAAATCGAGGATTGTATGAAATGCTACGAATCTTTATAGATCCTTTGTAAATGTTACGAGGGAATGTTATGATTGAAGTCCATGTAAAAAATTATCTTAAAATTAGATTCTATGAAACTTTTTAAAATACTAGTTTAGGTCAAAAAATCGTAGAATATTATGCACAATTTTATACTAGTTTCGGTCAAAAAATTAAATTAAATCGAGGATTGTTCGAAATGCTACGAAACTTTTCAGATTCTCTATATATGTTACGAGGGAATGTTATGATGGAAGTCCATGAAATTTTTTTATCAAAAAATTAGATTCTATGAAACTTTTTGAAATGGTAGTTTCGGTCAAAAAATCGTAGTATATATAATACACAATTTTGTACTAGTTTCGGTCAAAAAATCAAATTAAATCGAGGATTGTACGAAATGCTACGAAACTTTTCAGATGCTTTCTATATGTTACGAGGGAATGTTATGATAGAAGTGCATGCAAAAATTATCTTAAAATTAGATTCTATGAAACTTTTTGAAATACTAGTTTAGGTCAAAAAATCGTAGTATATTATGCACAATTTTATACTAGTTTCGGTCAAAAATTCAAATTAAATCGAGGATTGTTCGAAATGCTACGAAACATTATAGATCATATGTAAATGTTATGAGGGAATGTTATGATTGAAGTCCATGTAAAAATTATCTTAAAATTAGATTCTATGAAACTTTTTAAAATACTAGTTTAGGTCAAAAAATCGTAGAATATTATGCACAATTTTATACTAGTTTCGGTCAAAAAATCAAATTAAATCGAGGATTGTTCGAAATGCTACGAAACTTTTCAGATTCTCTATATATGTTACGAGGGAATGTTATGATGGAAGTCCATGAAATTTTTTTTATCAAAAAATTAGATTCTATGAAACTTTTTGAAATGCTAGTTTCGTTCAAAAAATCGTAGTATATAATACACAATTTTGTACTAGTTTCGGTCAAAAAATCAAATTAAATCGAGGATTGTACGAAATGCTACGAAACTTTTCAGATCCTTTTTATATGTTACGGGGGAATGTTATGATGGATGTCCATGCAAAAAAATATCTTAAAATTAGTTTCTATGAAACTTTTTGAAATACTAGTTTAGGTCAAAAAATGTTAGTATATTATGCACAATTTTATACTAGTTTCGATCAAAAAATCAAATTAAATCGAGGATTGTATGAAATGCTACGAATCTTTATAGATCCTTTGTAAATGTTACGAGGGAATGTTATGATTGAAGTCCATGTAAAAAATTATCTTAAAATTAGATTCTATGAAACTTTTTAAAATACTAGTTTAGGTCAAAAAATCGTAGAATATTATGCATAATTTTATACTAGTTTCGGTCAAAAAATAAAATTAAATCGAGGATTGTTCGAAATGCTACGAAACTTTTCAGATTCTCTATATATGTTACGAGGGAATGTTATTGTGGAAGTCCATGAAATTTTTTTATCAAAAAATTAGATTCTATGAAACTTTTTGAAATGCTAGTTTCGGTCAAAAAATCGTAGTATATATAATACACAATTTTGTACTAGTTTCGGTCAAAAAATCAAATTAAATCGAGGATTGTACGAAATGCTACGAAACTTTTCAGATCCTTTCTATATGTTACGAGGGAATGTTATGATGGAAGTGAATGCAAAAATTATCTTAAAATTAGATTCTATGGAACTTTTTGAAATGCTAGTTTCGGTCAAAAAAATTTAGTATATTATACACAATTTTGTACTAGTTTCGGTAAAAAAATCAAATTAAATCGGGAATTGTTCGAAATGCTGCGAAACTTTTTAGATCCTTTGTATATGTGACGAGGGAATGTTATGATGGAAGTCCATGCAAAAAATTATCTTAAAATTAAATTCTATGAAACTTTTTTAAAACTAGTTTAGGTCAAAAAATCGTAGTATATTATGCACAATTTTATACTAGTTTCGGTCAAAAAATCAAATTAAATCGAGGATTGTTCGAAATGCTACGAAACTTTTCAGATTCTCTATATATGTTACGAGGGAATGTTATGATGGAAGTCCATGAAATTTTTTTATCAAAAAATTAGATTCTATGAAACTTTTTGAAATGCTAGTTTCGGTCAAAAAATCGTAGTATATAATACACAATTTTGTACTAGTTTCGGTCAAAAAATCAAATTAAATCGAGGATTGTACGAAATGCTACGAAACTTTTCAGATCCTTTTTATATGTTACGGGGGAATGTTATGATGGAAGTCCATGCAAAAAATATCTTAAAATTAGTTTCTATGAAACTTTTTGAAATACTAGTTTAGGTCAAAAAATGTTAGTATATTATGCACAATTTTATACTAGTTTCGATCAAAAAATCAAATTAAATCGAGGATTGTATGAAATGCTACGAATCTTTATAGATCCTCAGTAAATGTTACGAGGGAATGTTATGATTGAAATCCATGTAAAAAATTATCTTAAAATTAGATTCTATGAAACTTTTTAAAATACTAGTTTAGGTAAAAAAATCGTAGAATATTATGCACAATTTTATACTAGTTTCGGTCAAAAAATAAAATTAAATCGAGGATTGTTCGAAATGCTACGAAACTATTCAGATTCTCTATATATGTTACGAGGGAATGTTATGATGGAAGTCCATGAAATTTTTTTATCAAAAAATTAGATTCTATGAAACTTTTTGAAATGCTAGTTTCGGTCAAAAAAACGTAGTATATATAATACACAATTTTGTACTAGTTTCGGTCAAAAAATCAAATTAAATCGAGGATTGTACGAAATGCTACGAAACTTTTCAGATCCTTTCTATATGTTACGAGGGAATGTTATGATGGAAGTGAATGCAAAAATTATCTTAAAATTAGATTCTATGGAACTTTTTGAAATGCTAGTTTCGGTCAAAAAAATGTAGTATATTATACACAATTTTGTACTAGTTTCGGTAAAAAAATCAAATTAAATCGGGAATTGTTCGAAATGCTGCGAAACTTTTTAGATCCTTTGTATATGTGACGAGAGAATGTTATGATGGAAGTCCATGCAAAAAATTATCTTAAAATTAGATTCTATGAAACTTTTTTAAATACTAGTTTAGGTCAAAAAATCGTAGTATATTATGTACAATTTTATACTAGTTTCGGTCAAGAAATCAAATTAAATCGAGGATTGTTCGAAATGCTACGAAACTTTTCAGATCCTTTCTATATGTTACGAGGGAATGTTATGATGAAAGTCCATGCAAAAAATTATCTTAAAATTAGATTCTATGGAACTTTTTGAAATGCTAGTTTCGGTCAAAAAAATGTAGTATATTATACACAATTTTGTACTAGTTTCGGTAAAAAAATCAAATTAAATCGGGAATTGTTCGAAATGCTGCGAAACTTTTCAGATCCTTTCTATATGTTACGAGGGAATGTTATGATGGAAGTCCATGCAAAAAATTATCTTAAAATTAGATTCTATGAAACTTTTTTAAATACTAGTTTAGGTCAAAAAATCGTAGTATATTATGCACAATTTTATACTAGTTTCGGTCAAAAAATCAAATTAAATCGAGGATTGTTCGAAATGCTACGAACTTTTTCAGATTCTCTCTATATGTTACGAGGGAATGTTATGATGGAAGTCCATGAAAAAATATATCACAAAATTATATTCTATGAAACTTTTTGAAATGCTAGTTTCGGTAAAAAAATCGTAGTATATAATACACAATTTTGTACTAATTTCGGTCAAAAAATCAAATTAAATCGAGGATTGTTCGAAATGCTACGAAACTTTTCAGATCCTTTCTATATGTTACGAGGGAATGTTATGATGGAAGTCCATGCAAAATTTATCTTAAAATTATATTCTGTGAAACTTTTTGAAATGCTAGTTTCGGTCAAAAAATCGTAGTATATTATACATAATTTTGTACCAATTTCTGTAAAAAAATCAAATTAAATCGAGGTTTGATCGAAATGCTACGAAACTTTTCAGATCCTTTCTATATCTTATGCGGGAATGTTATGATGGAAGTCCATGCAAAAAATTATCTTAAAATTAGATTCTATGAAACATTATTAAATACTAGTTTATGTCAAAAAATCGTAGTATATTATGCACAATTTTATACTAGTTTCGGTCAAAAAATTAAATTAAATCGAGAATTGTTTGAAATGCTACAAAACGTTTCAGATTCTCTCTATATGTTACGAGGGAATGTTATGATGGAAGTCCATGAAAATTTTTTATCACAAAATTAGGTTCTATGAAAATTTTTGAAATGCTAGTTTCGGTAAAAAAATCGTAGTATATAATACACAATTTTGTACTAGTTTCGGTCAAAAAATCAAATTAAATCGAGGATTGTTCGAAATGCTACGAAACTTTTCAGATCCTTTCTATATGTTACGAGGGAATGTTATGATGGAAGTCCATGCAAAAAATTATCTTAAAATTAGATTCTATGAAACTTTTTGAAATACTAGTTTAGGTCAAAAAATCGTAGTATATTATGCACTATTTTATACTAGTTTCGGTCAAAAAATCAAATTAAATCGAGGATTGTTCGAAATGATACGAAACATTATAGATCACATGTAAATGTTATGAGGGAATGTTATGATTGAAGTCCATGTAAAAAATTATCTTAAAATTAGATTCTATGAAACTTTTTAAAATACTAGTTTAGGTCAAAAAATGGTAGAATATTATGCACAATTTTATACTAGTTTCGGTCAAAAAATCAAATTAAATCGAGGATTGTTCGAAATGCTACGAAACTTTTCAGATCCTTTCTATATGTTACGAGGGAATGTTATGATGGAAGTGCATGCAAAAATTATCTTAAAATTAGATTCTATGGAACTTTTTGAAATGCTAGTTTCGGTCAAAAAAATGTAGTATATTATACACAATTTTGTACTAGTTTCGGTAAAAAAATCAAATTAAATCGGGAATTGTTCGAAATGCTGCGAAACTTTTCAGATCCTTTCTATATGTTACGAGGGAATGTTATGATGGAAGTCCATGCAAAAAATTATCTTAAAATTAGATTCTATGAAACTTTTTTAAATACTAGTTTAGGTCAAAAAATCGTAGTATATTATGCACAATTTTATACTAGTTTCGGTCAAAAAATCAAATTAAATCGAGGATTGTTCGAAATGCTACGAAACTTTTCAGATTCTCTCTATATGTTACGAGGGAATGTTATGATGGAAGTCCATGAAAAAATATATCACAAAATTAGATTCTATGAAACTTTTTGAAATGCTAGTTTCGGTAAAAAAATCGTAGTATATAATACACAATTTTGTACTAATTTCGGTCAAAAAATCAAATTAAATCGAGGATTGTTCGAAATGCTACGAAACTTTTCAGATCCTTTCTATATGTTACGAGGGAATGTTATGATGGAAGTCCATGCAAAATTTATCTTAAAATTATATTCTGTGAAACTTTTTGAAATGCTAGTTTCGGTCAAAAAATCGTAATATATTATACATAATTTTGTACCAATTTGTGTAAAAAAATCAAATTAAATCGAGGTTTGTTCGAAATGCTACGAAACTTTTCAGATCCTTTCTATATCTTATGCGGGAATGTTATGATGGAAGTCCATGCAAAAAATTATCTTAAAATTAGATTCTATGAAACTTTATTAAATACTAGTTTATGTCAAAAAATCGTAGTATATTATGCACAATTTTATACGGGTTTCGGTCAAAAAATTAAATTAAATCGAGAATTGTTTGAAATGCTACAAAACGTTTCAGATTCTCTCTATATGTTACGAGGGAATGTTATGATGGAAGTCCATGAAAATTTTTTATCACAAAATTAGGTTCTATGAAACTTTTTGAAATGCTAGTTTCGGTAAAAAAATCGTAGTATATAATACACAATTTTGTACTAGTTTCGGTCAAAAAATCAAATTAAATCGAGGATTGTTCGAAATGCTATGAAACTTTTCAGATCCTTTCTATATGTTACGAGGGAATGTTATGATGGAAGCCCATGCAAAAAATTATCTTAAAATTAGATTCTATGAAACTTTTTGAAATACTAGTTTAGGTCAAAAAATCGTAGTATATTATGCACAATTTTATACTAGTTTCGGTCAAAAAATCAAATTAAATCGAGGATTGTTCGAAATGCTACGAAACATTATAGATCATATGTAAATGTTATGAGGGAATGTTATGATTGAAGTCCATGTATAAAATTATCTTAAAATTAGATTCTATGAAACTTTTTAAAATACTAGTTTAGGTCAAAAAATCGTAGAATATTATGCACAATTTTGTACTAGTTTCGGTCAAAAAATCAAATTAAATCGAGGATTGTACGAAATGCTACGAAACTTTTCAAATCCTTTTTATATGTTACGGGGGAATGTTATAATGGAAGTCCATGCAAAAAAAATCTTAAAATTAGTTTCTATGAAACTTTTTGAAATACTAGTTTAGGTCAAAAAATGTTAGTATATTATGCACAATTTTATACTAGTTTCGATCAAAAAATCAAATTAAATCGAGGATTGTATGAAATGCTACGAATCTTTATAGATCCTTTGTAAATGTTACGAGGGAATGTTATGATTGAAGTCCATGTAAAAAATTATCTTAAAATTAGATTCTATGAAACTTTTTAAAATACTAGTTTAGGTCAAAAAATCGTAGAATATTATGCATAATTTTATACTAGTTTCGGTCAAAAAATTAAATTAAATCGAGGATTGTTCGAAATGCTACGAAACTTTTCAGATTCTCTATATATGTTACGAGGGAATGTTATTGTGGAAGTCCATGAAATTTTTTTATCAAAAAATTAGATTCTATGAAACTTTTTGAAATGCTAGTTTCGGTCAAAAAATCGTAGTATATATAATACACAATTTTGTACTAGTTTCGGTCAAAAAATCAAATTAAATCGAGGATTGTACGAAATGCTACGAAACTTTTCAGATCCTTTCTATATGTTACGAGGGAATGTTATGATGGAAGTGAATGCAAAAATTATCTTAAAATTAGATTCTATGGAACTTTTTGAAATGCTAGTTTCGGTCAAAAAAATTTAGTATATTATACACAATTTTGTACTAGTTTCGGTAAAAAAATCAAATTAAATCGGGAATTGTTCGAAATGCTGCGAAACTTTTTAGATCCTTTGTATATGTGACGAGGGAATGTTATGATGGAAGTCCATGCAAAAAATTATCTTAAAATTAAATTCTATGAAACTTTTTTAAAACTAGTTTAGGTCAAAAAATCGTAGTATATTATGCACAATTTTATACTAGTTTCGGTCAAAAAATCAAATTAAATCGAGGATTGTTCGAAATGCTACGAAACTTTTCAGATTCTCTATATATGTTACGAGGGAATGTTATGATGGAAGTCCATGAAATTTTTTTATCAAAAAATTAGATTCTATGAAACTTTTTGAAATGCTAGTTTCGGTCAAAAAATCGTAGTATATAATACACAATTTTGTACTAGTTTCGGTCAAAAAATCAAATTAAATCGAGGATTGTACGAAATGCTACGAAACTTTTCAGATCCTTTTTATATGTTACGGGGGAATGTTATGATGGAAGTCCATGCAAAAAATATCTTAAAATTAGTTTCTATGAAACTTTTTGAAATACTAGTTTAGGTCAAAAAATGTTAGTATATTATGCACAATTTTATACTAGTTTCGATCAAAAAATCAAATTAAATCGAGGATTGTATGAAATGCTACGAATCTTTATAGATCCTCAGTAAATGTTACGAGGGAATGTTATGATTGAAATCCATGTAAAAAATTATCTTAAAATTAGATTCTATGAAACTTTTTAAAATACTAGTTTAGGTAAAAAAATCGTAGAATATTATGCACAATTTTATACTAGTTTCGGTCAAAAAATAAAATTAAATCGAGGATTGTTCGAAATGCTACGAAACTTTTCAGATTCTCTATATATGTTACGAGGGAATGTTATGATGGAAGTCCATGAAATTTTTTTATCAAAAAATTAGATTCTATGAAACTTTTTGAAATGCTAGTTTCGGTCAAAAAAACGTAGTATATATAATACACAATTTTGTACTAGTTTCGGTCAAAAAATCAAATTAAATCGAGGATTGTACGAAATGCTACGAAACTTTTCAGATCCTTTCTATATGTTACGAGGGAATGTTATGATGGAAGTGAATGCAAAAATTATCTTAAAATTAGATTCTATGGAACTTTTTGAAATGCTAGTTTCGGTCAAAAAAATGTAGTATATTATACACAATTTTGTACTAGTTTCGGTAAAAAAATCAAATTAAATCGGGAATTGTTCGAAATGCTGCGAAACTTTTTAGATCCTTTGTATATGTGACGAGAGAATGTTATGATGGAAGTCCATGCAAAAAATTATCTTAAAATTAGATTCTATGAAACTTTTTTAAATACTAGTTTAGGTCAAAAAATCGTAGTATATTATGTACAATTTTATACTAGTTTCGGTCAAGAAATCAAATTAAATCGAGGATTGTTCGAAATGCTACGAAACTAATCAGATCCTTTCTATATGTTACGAGGGAATGTTATGATGAAAGTCCATGCAAAAAATTATCTTAAAATTAGATTCTATGGAACTTTTTGAAATGCTAGTTTCGGTCAAAAAAATGTAGTATATTATACACAATTTTGTACTAGTTTCGGTAAAAAAATCAAATTAAATCGGGAATTGTTCGAAATGCTGCGAAACTTTTCAGATCCTTTCTATATGTTACGAGGGAATGTTATGATGGAAGTCCATGCAAAAAATTATCTTAAAATTAGATTCTATGAAACTTTTTTAAATACTAGTTTAGGTCAAAAAATCGTAGTATATTATGCACAATTTTATACTAGTTTCGGTCAAAAAATCAAATTAAATCGAGGATTGTTCGAAATGCTACGAACTTTTTCAGATTCTCTCTATATGTTACGAGGGAATGTTATGATGGAAGTCCATGAAAAAATATATCACAAAATTAGATTCTATGAAACTTTTTGAAATGCTAGTTTCGGTAAAAAAATCGTAGTATATAATACACAATTTTGTACTAATTTCGGTCAAAAAATCAAATTAAATCGAGGATTGTTCGAAATGCTACGAAACTTTTCAGATCCTTTCTATATGTTACGAGGGAATGTTATGATGGAAGTCCATGCAAAATTTATCTTAAAATTATATTCTGTGAAACTTTTTGAAATGCTAGTTTCGGTCAAAAAATCGTAGTATATTATACATAATTTTGTACCAATTTCTGTAAAAAAATCAAATTAAATCGAGGTTTGATCGAAATGCTACGAAACTTTTCAGATCCTTTCTATATCTTATGCGGGAATGTTATGATGGAAGTCCATGCAAAAAATTATCTTAAAATTAGATTCTATGAAACATTATTAAATACTAGTTTATGTCAAAAAATCGTAGTATATTATGCACAATTTTATACTAGTTTCGGTCAAAAAATTAAATTAAATCGAGAATTGTTTGAAATGCTACAAAACGTTTCAGATTCTCTCTATATGTTACGAGGGAATGTTATGATGGAAGTCCATGAAAATTTTTTATCACAAAATTAGGTTCTATGAAAATTTTTGAAATGCTAGTTTCGGTAAAAAAATCGTAGTATATAATACACAATTTTGTACTAGTTTCGGTCAAAAAATCAAATTAAATCGAGGATTGTTCGAAATGCTACGAAACTTTTCAGATCCTTTCTATATGTTACGAGGGAATGTTATGATGGAAGTCCATGCAAAAAATTATCTTAAAATTAGATTCTATGAAACTTTTTGAAATACTAGTTTAGGTCAAAAAATCGTAGTATATTATGCACTATTTTATACTAGTTTCGGTCAAAAAATCAAATTAAATCGAGGATTGTTCGAAATGATACGAAACATTATAGATCACATGTAAATGTTATGAGGGAATGTTATGATTGAAGTCCATGTAAAAAATTATCTTAAAATTAGATTCTATGAAACTTTTTAAAATACTAGTTTAGGTCAAAAAATGGTAGAATATTATGCACAATTTTATACTAGTTTCGGTCAAAAAATCAAATTAAATCGAGGATTGTTCGAAATGCTACGAAACTTTTCAGATCCTTTCTATATGTTACGAGGGAATGTTATGATGGAAGTGCATGCAAAAATTATCTTAAAATTAGATTCTATGGAACTTTTTGAAATGCTAGTTTCGGTCAAAAAAATGTAGTATATTATACACAATTTTGTACTAGTTTCGGTAAAAAAATCAAATTAAATCGGGAATTGTTCGAAATGCTGCGAAACTTTTCAGATCCTTTCTATATGTTACGAGGGAATGTTATGATGGAAGTCCATGCAAAAAATTATCTTAAAATTAGATTCTATGAAACTTTTTTAAATACTAGTTTAGGTCAAAAAATCGTAGTATATTATGCACAATTTTATACTAGTTTCGGTCAAAAAATCAAATTAAATCGAGGATTGTTCGAAATGCTACGAAACTTTTCAGATTCTCTCTATATGTTACGAGGGAATGTTATGATGGAAGTCCATGAAAAAATATATCACAAAATTAGATTCTATGAAACTTTTTGAAATGCTAGTTTCGGTAAAAAAATCGTAGTATATAATACACAATTTTGTACTAATTTCGGTCAAAAAATCAAATTAAATCGAGGATTGTTCGAAATGCTACGAAACTTTTCAGATCCTTTCTATATGTTACGAGGGAATGTTATGATGGAAGTCCATGCAAAATTTATCTTAAAATTATATTCTGTGAAACTTTTTGAAATGCTAGTTTCGGTCAAAAAATCGTAATATATTATACATAATTTTGTACCAATTTGTGTAAAAAAATCAAATTAAATCGAGGTTTGTTCGAAATGCTACGAAACTTTTCAGACCCTTTCTATATCTTATGCGGGAATGTTATGATGGAAGTCCATGCAAAAAATTATCTTAAAATTAGATTCTATGAAACTTTATTAAATACTAGTTTATGTCAAAAAATCGTAGTATATTATGCACAATTTTATACGGGTTTCGGTCAAAAAATTAAATTAAATCGAGAATTGTTTGAAATGCTACAAAACGTTTCAGATTCTCTCTATATGTTACGAGGGAATGTTATGATGGAAGTCCATGAAAATTTTTTATCACAAAATTAGGTTCTATGAAACTTTTTGAAATGCTAGTTTCGGTAAAAAAATCGTAGTATATAATACACAATTTTGTACTAGTTTCGGTCAAAAAATCAAATTAAATCGAGGATTGTTCGAAATGCTATGAAACTTTTCAGATCCTTTCTATATGTTACGAGGGAATGTTATGATGGAAGCCCATGCAAAAAATTATCTTAAAATTAGATTCTATGAAACTTTTTGAAATACTAGTTTAGGTCAAAAAATCGTAGTATATTATGCACAATTTTATACTAGTTTCGGTCAAAAAATCAAATTAAATCGAGGATTGTTCGAAATGCTACGAAACATTATAGATCATATGTAAATGTTATGAGGGAATGTTATGATTGAAGTCCATGTATAAAATTATCTTAAAATTAGATTCTATGAAACTTTTTAAAATACTAGTTTAGGTCAAAAAATCGTAGAATATTATGCACAATTTTGTACTAGTTTCGGTCAAAAAATCAAATTAAATCGAGGATTGTACGAAATGCTACGAAACTTTTCAAATCCTTTTTATATGTTACGGGGGAATGTTATAATGGAAGTCCATGCAAAAAAAATCTTAAAATTAGTTTCTATGAAACTTTTTGAAATACTAGTTTAGGTCAAAAAATGTTAGTATATTATGCACAATTTTATACTAGTTTCGATCAAAAAATCAAATTAAATCGAGGATTGTATGAAATGCTACGAATCTTTATAGATCCTTTGTAAATGTTACGAGGGAATGTTATGATTGAAGTCCATGTAAAAAATTATCTTAAAATTAGATTCTATGAAACTTTTTAAAATACTAGTTTAGGTCAAAAAATCGTAGAATATTATGCACAATTTTATACTAGTTTCGGTCAAAAAATAAAATTAAATCGAGGATTGTTCGAAATGCTACGAAACTTTTCAGATTCTCTATATATGTTACGAGGGAATGTTATGATGGAAGTCCATGAAATTTTTTTATCAAAAAATTAGATTCTATGAAACTTTTTGAAATGGTAGTTTCGGTCAAAAAATCGTAGTATATATAATACACAATTTTGTACTAGTTTCGGTAAAAAAATCAAATTAAATCGAGGATTGTACGAAATGCTACGAAACTTTTCAGATGCTTTCTATATGTTACGAGGGAATGTTATGATAGAAGTGCATGCAAAAATTATCTTAAAATTAGATTCTATGAAACTTTTTGAAATACTAGTTTAGGTCAAAAAATCGTAGTATATTATGCACAATTTTATACTAGTTTCGGTCAAAAATTCAAATTAAATCGAGGATTGTTCGAAATGCTACGAAACATTATAGATCATATGTAAATGTTATGAGGGAATGTTATGATTGAAGTCCATGTAAAAATTATCTTAAAATTAGATTCTATGAAACTTTTTAAAATACTAGTTTAGGTCAAAAAATCGTAGAATATTATGCACAATTTTATACTAGTTTCGGTCAAAAAATCAAATTAAATCGAGGATTGTTCGAAATGCTACGAAACTTTTCAGATTCTCTATATATGTTACGAGGGAATGTTATGATGGAAGTCCATGAAATTTTTTTTATCAAAAAATTAGATTCTATGAAACTTTTTGAAATGCTAGTTTCGTTCAAAAAATCGTAGTATATAATACACAATTTTGTACTAGTTTCGGTCAAAAAATCAAATTAAATCGAGGATTGTACGAAATGCTACGAAACTTTTCAGATCCTTTTTATATGTTACGGGGGAATGTTATGATGGATGTCCATGCAAAAAAATATCTTAAAATTAGTTTCTATGAAACTTTTTGAAATACTAGTTTAGGTCAAAAAATGTTAGTATATTATGCACAATTTTATACTAGTTTCGATCAAAAAATCAAATTAAATCGAGGATTGTATGAAATGCTACGAATCTTTATAGATCCTTTGTAAATGTTACGAGGGAATGTTATGATTGAAGTCCATGTAAAAAATTATCTTAAAATTAGATTCTATGAAACTTTTTAAAATACTAGTTTAGGTCAAAAAATCGTAGAATATTATGCATAATTTTATACTAGTTTCGGTCAAAAAATAAAATTAAATCGAGGATTGTTCGAAATGCTACGAAACTTTTCAGATTCTCTATATATGTTACGAGGGAATGTTATTGTGGAAGTCCATGAAATTTTTTTATCAAAAAATTAGATTCTATGAAACTTTTTGAAATGCTAGTTTCGGTCAAAAAATCGTAGTATATATAATACACAATTTTGTACTAGTTTCGGTCAAAAAATCAAATTAAATCGAGGATTGTACGAAATGCTACGAAACTTTTCAGATCCTTTCTATATGTTACGAGGGAATGTTATGATGGAAGTGAATGCAAAAATTATCTTAAAATTAGATTCTATGGAACTTTTTGAAATGCTAGTTTCGGTCAAAAAAATTTAGTATATTATACACAATTTTGTACTAGTTTCGGTAAAAAAATCAAATTAAATCGGGAATTGTTCGAAATGCTGCGAAACTTTTTAGATCCTTTGTATATGTGACGAGGGAATGTTATGATGGAAGTCCATGCAAAAAATTATCTTAAAATTAAATTCTATGAAACTTTTTTAAAACTAGTTTAGGTCAAAAAATCGTAGTATATTATGCACAATTTTATACTAGTTTCGGTCAAAAAATCAAATTAAATCGAGGATTGTTCGAAATGCTACGAAACTTTTCAGATTCTCTATATATGTTACGAGGGAATGTTATGATGGAAGTCCATGAAATTTTTTTATCAAAAAATTAGATTCTATGAAACTTTTTGAAATGCTAGTTTCGGTCAAAAAATCGTAGTATATAATACACAATTTTGTACTAGTTTCGGTCAAAAAATCAAATTAAATCGAGGATTGTACGAAATGCTACGAAACTTTTCAGATCCTTTTTATATGTTACGGGGGAATGTTATGATGGAAGTCCACGCAAAAAATATCTTAAAATTAGTTTCTATGAAACTTTTTGAAATACTAGTTTAGGTCAAAAAATGTTAGTATATTATGCACAATTTTATACTAGTTTCGATCAAAAAATCAAATTAAATCGAGGATTGTATGAAATGCTACGAATCTTTATAGATCCTCTGTAAATGTTACGAGGGAATGTTATGATTGAAATCCATGTAAAAAATTATCTTAAAATTAGATTCTATGAAACTTTTTAAAATACTAGTTTAGGTAAAAAAATCGTAGAATATTATGCACAATTTTATACTAGTTTCGGTCAAAAAATAAAATTAAATCGAGGATTGTTCGAAATGCTACGAAACTTTTCAGATTCTCTATATATGTTACGAGGGAATGTTATGATGGAAGTCCATGAAATTTTTTTATCAAAAAATTAGATTCTATGAAACTTTTTGAAATGCTAGTTTCGGTCAAAAAAACGTAGTATATATAATACACAATTTTGTACTAGTTTCGGTCAAAAAATCAAATTAAATCGAGGATTGTACGAAATGCTACGAAACTTTTCAGATCCTTTCTATATGTTACGAGGGAATGTTATGATGGAAGTGAATGCAAAAATTATCTTAAAATTAGATTCTATGGAACTTTTTGAAATGCTAGTTTCGGTCAAAAAAATGTAGTATATTATACACAATTTTGTACTAGTTTCGGTAAAAAAATCAAATTAAATCGGGAATTGTTCGAAATGCTGCGAAACTTTTTAGATCCTTTGTATATGTGACGAGAGAATGTTATGATGGAAGTCCATGCAAAAAATTATCTTAAAATTAGATTCTATGAAACTTTTTTAAATACTAATTTAGGTCAAAAAATCGTAGTATATTATGTACAATTTTATACTAGTTTCGGTCAAGAAATCAAATTAAATCGAGGATTGTTCGAAATGCTACGAAACTTTTCAGATCCTTTCTATATGTTACGAGGGAATGTTATGATGAAAGTCCATGCAAAAAATTATCTTAAAATTAGATTCTATGGAACTTTTTGAAATGCTAGTTTCGGTCAAAAAAATGTAGTATATTATACACAATTTTGTACTAGTTTCGGTAAAAAAATCAAATTAAATCGGGAATTGTTCGAAATGCTGCGAAACTTTTCAGATCCTTTCTATATGTTACGAGGGAATGTTATGATGGAAGTCCATGCAAAAAATTATCTTAAAATTAGATTCTATGAAACTTTTTTAAATACTAGTTTAGGTCAAAAAATCGTAGTATATTATGCACAATTTTATACTAGTTTCGGTCAAAAAATCAAATTAAATCGAGGATTGTTCGAAATGCTACGAACTTTTTCAGATTCTCTCTATATGTTACGAGGGAATGTTATGATGGAAGTCCATGAAAAAATATATCACAAAATTAGATTCTATGAAACTTTTTGAAATGCTAGTTTCGGTAAAAAAATCGTAGTATATAATACACAATTTTGTACTAATTTCGGTCAAAAAATCAAATTAAATCGAGGATTGTTCGAAATGCTACGAAACTTTTCAGATCCTTTCTATATGTTACGAGGGAATGTTATGATGGAAGTCCATGCAAAATTTATCTTAAAATTATATTCTGTGAAACTTTTTGAAATGCTAGTTTCGGTCAAAAAATCGTAGTATATTATACATAATTTTGTACCAATTTCTGTAAAAAAATCAAATTAAATCGAGGTTTGTTCGAAATGCTACGAAACTTTTCAGATCCTTTCTATATCTTATGCGGGAATGTTATGATGGAAGTCCATGCAAAAAATTATCTTAAAATTAGATTCTATGAAACATTATTAAATACTAGTTTATGTCAAAAAATCGTAGTATATTATGCACAATTTTATACTAGTTTCGGTCAAAAAATTAAATTAAATCGAGAATTGTTTGAAATGCTACAAAACGTTTCAGATTCTCTCTATATGTTACGAGGGAATGTTATGATGGAAGTCCATGAAAATTTTTTATCACAAAATTAGGTTCTATGAAAATTTTTGAAATGCTAGTTTCGGTAAAAAAATCGTAGTATATAATACACAATTTTGTACTAGTTTCGGTCAAAAAATCAAATTAAATCGAGGATTGTTCGAAATGCTACGAAACTTTTCAGATCCTTTCTATATGTTACGAGGGAATGTTATGATGGAAGTCCATGCAAAAAATTATCTTAAAATTAGATTCTATGAAACTTTTTGAAATACTAGTTTAGGTCAAAAAATCGTAGTATATTATGCACTATTTTATACTAGTTTCGGTCAAAAAATCAAATTAAATCGAGGATTGTTCGAAATGATACGAAACATTATAGATCACATGTAAATGTTATGAGGGAATGTTATGATTGAAGTCCATGTAAAAAATTATCTTAAAATTAGATTCTATGAAACTTTTTAAAATACTAGTTTAGGTCAAAAAATGGTAGAATATTATGCACAATTTTATACTAGTTTCGGTCAAAAAATCAAATTAAATCGAGGATTGTTCGAAATGCTACGAAACTTTTCAGATCCTTTCTATATGTTACGAGGGAATGTTATGATGGAAGTGCATGCAAAAATTATCTTAAAATTAGATTCTATGGAACTTTTTGAAATGCTAGTTTCGGTCAAAAAAATGTAGTATATTATACACAATTTTGTACTAGTTTCGGTAAAAAAATCAAATTAAATCGGGAATTGTTCGAAATGCTGCGAAACTTTTCAGATCCTTTCTATATGTTACGAGGGAATGTTATGATGGAAGTCCATGCAAAAAATTATCTTAAAATTAGATTCTATGAAACTTTTTTAAATACTAGTTTAGGTCAAAAAATCGTAGTATATTATGCACAATTTTATACTAGTTTCGGTCAAAAAATCAAATTAAATCGAGGATTGTTCGAAATGCTACGAAACTTTTCAGATTCTCTCTATATGTTACGAGGGAATGTTATGATGGAAGTCCATGAAAAAATATATCACAAAATTAGATTCTATGAAACTTTTTGAAATGCTAGTTTCGGTAAAAAAATCGTAGTATATAATACACAATTTTGTACTAATTTCGGTCAAAAAATCAAATTAAATCGAGGATTGTTCGAAATGCTACGAAACTTTTCAGATCCTTTCTATATGTTACGAGGGAATGTTATGATGGAAGTCCATGCAAAATTTATCTTAAAATTATATTCTGTGAAACTTTTTGAAATGCTAGTTTCGGTCAAAAAATCGTAATATATTATACATAATTTTGTACCAATTTGTGTAAAAAAATCAAATTAAATCGAGGTTTGTTCGAAATGCTACGAAACTTTTCAGATCCTTTCTATATCTTATGCGGGAATGTTATGATGGAAGTCCATGCAAAAAATTATCTTAAAATTAGATTCTATGAAACTTTATTAAATACTAGTTTATGTCAAAAAATCGTAATATATTATGCACAATTTTATACTAGTTTCGGTCAAAAAATTAAATTAAATCGAGAATTGTTTGAAATGCTACAAAACGTTTCAGATTCTCTCTATATGTTACGAGGGAATGTTATGATGGAAGTCCATGAAAATTTTTTATCACAAAATTAGGTTCTATGAAACTTTTTGAAATGCTAGTTTCGGTAAAAAAATCGTAGTATATAATACACAATTTTGTACTAGTTTCGGTCAAAAAATCAAATTAAATCGAGGATTGTTCGAAATGCTATGAAACTTTTCAGATCCTTTCTATATGTTACGAGGGAATGTTATGATGGAAGCCCATGCAAAAAATTATCTTAAAATTAGATTCTATGAAACTTTTTGAAATACTAGTTTAGGTCAAAAAATCGTAGTATATTATGCACAATTTTATACTAGTTTCGGTCAAAAAATCAAATTAAATCGAGGATTGTTCGAAATGCTACGAAACATTATAGATCATATGTAAATGTTATGAGGGAATGTTATGATTGAAGTCCATGTATAAAATTATCTTAAAATTAGATTCTATGAAACTTTTTAAAATACTAGTTTAGGTCAAAAAATCGTAGAATATTATGCACAATTTTGTACTAGTTTCGGTCAAAAAATCAAATTAAATCGAGGATTGTACGAAATGCTACGAAACTTTTCAAATCCTTTTTATATGTTACGGGGGAATGTTATAATGGAAGTCCATGCAAAAAAAATCTTAAAATTAGTTTCTATGAAACTTTTTGAAATACTAGTTTAGGTCAAAAAATGTTAGTATATTATGCACAATTTTATACTAGTTTCGATCAAAAAATCAAATTAAATCGAGGATTGTATAAAATGCTACGAATCTTTATAGATCCTTTGTAAATGTTACGAGGGAATGTTATGATTGAAGTCCATGTAAAAAATTATCTTAAAATTAGATTCTATGAAACTTTTTAAAATACTAGTTTAGGTCAAAAAATCGTAGAATATTATGCACAATTTTATACTAGTTTCGGTCAAAAAATAAAATTAAATCGAGGATTGTTCGAAATGCTACGAAACTTTTCAGATTCTCTATATATGTTACGAGGGAATGTTATGATGGAAGTCCATGAAATTTTTTTATCAAAAAATTAGATTCTATGAAACTTTTTGAAATGGTAGTTTCGGTCAAAAAATCGTAGTATATATAATACACAATTTTGTACTAGTTTCGGTCAAAAAATCAAATTAAATCGAGGATTGTACGAAATGCTACGAAACTTTTCAGATGCTTTCTATATGTTACGAGGGAATGTTATGATAGAAGTGCATGCAAAAATTATCTTAAAATTAGATTCTATGAAACTTTTTGAAATACTAGTTTAGGTCAAAAAATCGTAGTATATTATGCACAATTTTATACTAGTTTCGGTCAAAAATTCAAATTAAATCGAGGATTGTTCGAAATGCTACGAAACATTATAGATCATATGTAAATGTTATGAGGGAATGTTATGATTGAAGTCCATGTAAAAATTATCTTAAAATTAGATTCTATGAAACTTTTTAAAATACTAGTTTAGGTCAAAAAATCGTAGAATATTATGCACAATTTTATACTAGTTTCGGTCAAAAAATCAAATTAAATCGAGGATTGTTCGAAATGCTACGAAACTTTTCAGATTCTCTATATATGTTACGAGGGAATGTTATGATGGAAGTCCATGAAATTTTTTTTATCAAAAAATTAGATTCTATGAAACTTTTTGAAATGCTAGTTTCGTTCAAAAAATCGTAGTATATAATACACAATTTTGTACTAGTTTCGGTCAAAAAATCAAATTAAATCGAGGATTGTACGAAATGCTACGAAACTTTTCAGATCCTTTTTATATGTTACGGGGGAATGTTATGAAGGATGTCCATGCAAAAAAATATCTTAAAATTAGTTTCTATGAAACTTTTTGAAATACTAGTTTAGGTCAAAAAATGTTAGTATATTATGCACAATTTTATACTAGTTTCGATCAAAAAATCAAATTAAATCGAGGATTGTATGAAATGCTACGAATCTTTATAGATCCTTTGTAAATGTTACGAGGGAATGTTATGATTGAAGTCCATGTAAAAAATTATCTTAAAATTAGATTCTATGAAACTTTTTAAAATACTAGTTTAGGTCAAAAAATCGTAGAATATTATGCATAATTTTATACTAGTTTCGGTCAAAAAATAAAATTAAATCGAGGATTGTTCGAAATGCTACGAAACTTTTCAGATTCTCTATATATGTTACGAGGGAATGTTATTGTGGAAGTCCATGAAATTTTTTTATCAAAAAATTAGATTCTATGAAACTTTTTGAAATGCTAGTTTCGGTCAAAAAATCGTAGTATATATAATACACAATTTTGTACTAGTTTCGGTCAAAAAATCAAATTAAATCGAGGATTGTACGAAATGCTACGAAACTTTTCAGATCCTTTCTATATGTTACGAGGGAATGTTATGATGGAAGTGAATGCAAAAATTATCTTAAAATTAGATTCTATGGAACTTTTTGAAATGCTAGTTTCGGTCAAAAAAATTTAGTATATTATACACAATTTTGTACTAGTTTCGGTAAAAAAATCAAATTAAATCGGGAATTGTTCGAAATGCTGCGAAACTTTTTAGATCCTTTGTATATGTGACGAGGGAATGTTATGATAGAAGTCCATGCAAAAAATTATCTTAAAATTAAATTCTATGAAACTTTTTTAAATACTAGTTTAGGTCAAAAAATCGTAGTATATAATACACAATTTTGTACTAATTTCGGTCAAAAAATCAAATTAAATCGAGGATTGTTCGAAATGCTACGAAACTTTTCAGATCCTTTCTATATGTTACGAGGGAATGTTATGATGGAAGTCCATGCAAAAATTATCTTAAAATTATATTCTGTGACACTTTTTGAAATGCTAGTTTCGGTCAAAAAATCGTAGTATACTATACATAATTTTGTACCAATTTCTGTAAAAAAATCAAATTAAATCGAGGTTTGTTCGAAATGCTACGAAACTTTTCAGATCCTTTCTATATCTTACGCGGGAATGTAATGATGGAAGTCCATGCAAAAAATTATCTTAAAATTAGATTCTATGAAACTTTATTAAATACTAGTTTATGTCAAAAACTCGTAGTATATTATGCACAATTTTATACTAGTTTCGGTCAAAAAATTAAATTAAATCGAGAATTGTTTGAAATGCTACAAAACGTTTCAGATTCTCTCTATATGTTACGAGGGAATGTTATGATGGAAGTCCATGAAAATTTTTTATCACAAAATTAGATTCTTTGAAACTTTTTGAAATGCTAGTTTCGGTAAAAAAATCGTAGTATATAATACACAATTTTGTACTAGTTTCGGTCAAAAACTCAAATTAAATCGAGGATTGTTCGAAATGCTACGAAACTTTTCAGATCCTTTCTATATGTTACGAGGGAATGTTATGATGGAAGTCCATGCAAAAAATTATCTTAAAATTAGATTCTATGAAACTTTTTGAAATACTAGTTTAGGTCAAAAAATCGTAGTATATTATGCACAATTTTATACTAGTTTCAGTCAAAAAATCAAATTAAATCGAGGATTGTTCGAAATGCTACGAAACATTATAGATCATATGTAAATGTTATGAGGGAATGTTATGATTGAAGTCCATGTATAAAATTATCTTAAAATTAGATTCTATGAAAATTTTTAAAATACTAGTTTAGGTCAAAAAATCGTAGAATATTATGCACAATTTTGTACTAGTTTCGGTCAAAAAATCAAATTTAATCGAGGATTGTACGAAATGCTACGAAACTTTTCAGATCCTTTTTATATGTTACGGGGGAATGTTATGATGGAAGTCCATGCAAAAAAATATCTTAAAATTAGTTTCTATGAAACTTTTTGAAATACTAGTTTAGGTCAAAAAATGTTAGTATATTATGCACAATTTTATACTAGTTTCGATCAAAAAATCAAATTAAATCGAGGATTGTATGAAATGCTACGAATCTTTATAGATCCTTTATAAATGTTACGAGGGAATGTTATGATTGAAGTCCATGTAAAAAATTTTCTTAAAATTAGATTCTATGAAACTTTTTTAAATACTAGTTTAGGTCAAAAAATCGTAGAATATTATGCACAATTTTATACTAGTTTCGGTCAAAAAATAAAATTAAATCGAGGATTGTTCGAAATGCTACGAAACTTTTCAGATTCTCTATATATGTTACGAGGTTATGTTATGATGGAAGTCCATGAAATTTTTTTATCAAAAAATTAGATTCTATGAAACTTTTTGAAATGGTAGTTTCGGTCAAAAAATCGTAGTATATATAATACACAATTTTGTACTAGTTTCAGTCAAAAAATCAAATTAAATCGAGGATTGTACGAAATGCTACGAAACTTTTCAGATCCTTTCTATATGTTACGAGGGAATGTTATGATGGAAGTGCATGCAAAAATTATCTTAAAATTAGATTCTATGAAACTTTTTGAAATACTAGTTTAGGTCAAAAAATCGTAGTATATTATGCACAATTTTATACTAGTTTCGGTCAAAAAATCAAATTAAATCGAGGATTGTTCGAAATGCTACGAAACATTATAGATCATATGTAAATGTTATGAGGGAATGTTATGATTGAAGTCCATGTAAAAAATTATCTTAAAATTAGATTCTATGAAACTTTTTAAAATACTAGTTTAGGTCAAAAAATCGTAGAATATTATGCACAATTTTATACTAGTTTCGGTAAAAAAATCAAATTAAATCGAGGATTGTTCGAAATGCTACGAAACTTTTCAGATTCTCTATATATGTTACGAGGGAATGTTATGATGGAAGTCCATGAAATTTTTTTATCAAAAAATTAGTTTCTAGGAAACTTTTTGAAATGCTAGTTTCGTTCAAAAAATCGTAGTATATAATACACAATTTTGTACTAGTTTCGGTCAAAAAATCAAATTAAATCGAGGATTGTACGAAATGCTACGAAACTTTTCAGATCCTTTTTATATGTTACGGGGGAATGTTATGATGGAAGTCCATGCAAAAAAATATCTTAAAATTAGTTTCTATGAAACTTTTTGAAATACTAGTTTAGGTAAAAAAATGTTATAGTATATTATGCACAATTTTATACTAGTTTCGATCAAAAAATCAAATTAAATCGAAGATTGTATGAAATGCTACGAATCTTTATAGATCCTTTGTAAATGTTACGAGGGAATGTTATGATTGAAGTCCATGTAAAAAATTATCTTAAAATTAGATTCTATGAAACTTTTTAAAATACTAGTTTAGGTCAAAAAATCGTAGAATATTATGCACAATTTTATACTAGTTTCGGTCAAAAAATAAAATTAAATCGAGGATTGTTCGAAATGCTACAAAACTTTTCAGATTCTCTATATATGTTACGAGGGAATGTTATGATGGAAGTCCATGAAATTTTTTTATCAAAAAATTAGATTCTATGAAACTTTTTGAAATGCTAGTTTCGGTCAAAAAATCGTAGTATATATAATACACAATTTTGTACTAGTTTCGGTCAAAAAATCAAATTAAATCGAGGATTGTACGAAATGCTACGAAACTTTTCAGATCCTTTCTATATGTTACGAAGGAATGTTATGATGGAAGTAAATGCAAAAATTATCTTAAAATTAGATTCTATGGAACTTTTTGAAATGCTAGTTTCGGTCAAAAAAATGTAGTATATTATACACAATTTTGTACTAGTTTCGGTAAAAAAATCAAATTAAATCGGGAATTGTTCGAAATGCTGCGAAACTTTTTAGATCCTTTGTATATGTGACGAGGGAATGTTATGATGGAAGTCCATGCAAAAAATTATCTTAAAATTAAATTCTATGAAACTTTTTTAAATACTAGTTTAGGTCAAAAAATCGTAGTATATTATGCACAATTTTATACTAGTATCGGTCAAAAAATCAAATTAAATCGAGGATTGTTCGAAATAGTACGAAACTTTTCAGATTCTCTATATATGTTACGAGGGAATGTTATGATGGAAGTCCATGAAATTTTTTTATCAAAAAATTAGATTCTATGAAACTTTTTGAAATGCTAGTTTCGGTCAAAAAATCGTAGTATATAATACACAATTTTGTACTAGTTTCGGTCAAAAAATCAAATTAAATCGAGGATTGTACGAAATGCTACGAAACTTTTCAGATCCTTTTTATATGTTACGGGGGAATGTTATGATGGAAGTCCATGCAAAAAATATCTTAAAATTAGTTTCTATGAAACTTTTTGAAATACTAGTTTAGGTCAAAAAATGTTAGTATATTATGCACAATTTTATACTAGTTTCGATCAAAAAATCAAATTAAATCGAGGATTGTATGAAATGCTACGAATCTTTATAGATCCTCTGTAAATGTTACGAGGGAATGTTATGATTGAAGTCCATGTAAAAAATTATCTTAAAATTAGATTCTATGAAACTTTTTAAAATACTAGTTTAGGTAAAAAAATCGTAGAATATTATGCACAATTTTATACTAGTTTCGGTCAAAAAATAAAATTAAATCGAGGATTGTTCGAAATGCTACGAAACTTTTCAGATTCTCTATATATGTTACGAGGGAATGTTATGATGGAAGTCCATGAAATTTTTTTATCAAAAAATTAGATTCTATGAAACTTTTTGAAATGCTAGTTTCGGTCAAAAAAACGTAGTATATATAATACACAATTTTGTACTAGTTTCGGTCAAAAAATCAAATTAAATCGAGGATTGTACGAAATGCTACGAAACTTTTCAGATCCTTTCTATATGTTACGAGGGAATGTTATGATGGAAGTGAATGCAAAAATTATCTTAAAATTAGATTCTATGGAACTTTTTGAAATGCTAGTTTCGGTCAAAAAAATGTACTATATTATACACAATTTTGTACTAGTTTCGGTAAAAAAATCAAATTAAATCGGGAATTGTTCGAAATGCTGCGAAACTTTTTAGATCCTTTGTATATGTGACGAGGGAATGTTATGATGGAAGTCCATGCAAAAAATTATCTTAAAATTAAATTCTATGAATCTTTTTTAAATACTAGTTTAGGTCAAAAAATCGTAGTATATTATGCACAATTTTATACTAGTTTCGGTCAAAAAATCAAATTAAATCGAGGATTGTTCGAAATGCTACGAAACTTTTCAGATTCTCTATATATGTTACGAGGGAATGTTATGATGGAAGTCCATGAAATTTTTTTATCAAAAAATTAGATTCTATGAAACTTTTTGAAATGCTAGTTTCGGTCAAAAAATCGTAGTATATAATACACAATTTTGTACTAGTTTCGGTCAAAAAATCAAATTAAATCGAGGATTGTACGAAATGCTACGAAACTTTTCAGATCCTTTTTATATGTTACGGGGGAATGTTATGATGGAAGTCCATGCAAAAAAATATCTTAAAATTAGTTTCTATGAAACTTTTTGAAATACTAGTTTAGGTCAAAAAATGTTAGTATATTATGCACAATTTTATACTAGTTTCGATCAAAAAATCAAATTAAATCGAGGATTGTATGAAATGCTACGAATCTTTATAGATCCTTTATAAATGTTACGAGGGAATGTTATGATTGAAGTCCATGTAAAAAATTTTCTTAAAATTAGATTCTATGAAACTTTTTAAAATACTAGTTTAGGTCAAAAAATCGTAGAATATTATGCACAATTTTATACTAGTTTCGGTCAAAAAATAAAATTAAATCGAGGATTGTTCGAAATGCTACGAAACTTTTCAGATTCTCTATATATGTTACGAGGTTATGTTATGATGGAAGTCCATGAAATTTTTTTATCAAAAAATTAGATTCTATGAAACTTTTTGAAATGGTAGTTTCGGTCAAAAAATCGTAGTATATATAATACACAATTTTGTACTAGTTTCAGTCAAAAAATCAAATTAAATCGAGGATTGTACGAAATGCTACGAAACTTTTCAGATCCTTTCTATATGTTACGAGGGAATGTTATGATGGAAGTGCATGCAAAAATTATCTTAAAATTAGATTCTATGAAACTTTTTGAAATACTAGTTTAGGTCAAAAAATCGTAGTATATTATGCACAATTTTATACTAGTTTCGGTCAAAAAATCAAATTAAATCGAGGATTGTTCGAAATGCTACGAAACATTATAGATCATATGTAAATGTTATGAGGGAATGTTATGATTGAAGTCCATGTAAAAAATTATCTTAAAATTAGATTCTATGAAACTTTTTAAAATACTAGTTTAGGTCAAAAAATCGTAGAATATTATGCACAATTTTATACTAGTTTCGGTAAAAAAATCAAATTAAATCGAGGATTGTTCGAAATGCTACGAAACTTTTCAGATTCTCTATATATGTTACGAGGGAATGTTATGATGGAAGTCCATGAAATTTTTTTATCAAAAAATTAGATTCTATGAAACTTTTTGAAATGCTAGTTTCGGTCAAAAAATCGTAGTATATAATACACAATTTTGTACTAGTTTCGGTCAAAAAATCAAATTAAATCGAGGATTGTACGAAATGCTACGAAACTTTTCAGATCCTTTTTATATGTTACGGGGGAATGTTATGATGGAAGTCCATGCAAAAAAATATCTTAAAATTAGTTTCTATGAAACTTTTTGAAATACTAGTTTAGGTCAAAAAATGTTAGTATATTATGCACAATTTTATACTAGTTTCGATCAAAAAATCAAATTAAATCGAGGATTGTATGAAATGCTACGAATCTTTATAGATCCTTTATAAATGTTACGAGGGAATGTTATGATTGAAGTCCATGTAAAAAATTTTCTTAAAATTAGATTCTATGAAACTTTTTAAAATACTAGTTTAGGTCAAAAAATCGTAGAATATTATGCACAATTTTATACTAGTTTCGGTCAAAAAATAAAATTAAATCGAGGATTGTTCGAAATGCTACGAAACTTTTCAGATTCTCTATATATGTTACGAGGTTATGTTATGATGGAAGTCCATGAAATTTTTTTATCAAAAAATTAGATTCTATGAAACTTTTTGAAATGGTAGTTTCGGTCAAAAAATCGTAGTATATATAATACACAATTTTGTACTAGTTTCAGTCAAAAAATCAAATTAAATCGAGGATTGTACGAAATGCTACGAAACTTTTCAGATCCTTTCTATATGTTACGAGGGAATGTTATGATGGAAGTGCATGCAAAAATTATCTTAAAATTAGATTCTATGAAACTTTTTGAAATACTAGTTTAGGTCAAAAAATCGTAGTATATTATGCACAATTTTATACTAGTTTCGGTCAAAAAATCAAATTAAATCGAGGATTGTTCGAAATGCTACGAAACATTATAGATCATATGTAAATGTTATGAGGGAATGTTATGATTGAAGTCCATGTAAAAAATTATCTTAAAATTAGATTCTATGAAACTTTTTAAAATACTAGTTTAGGTCAAAAAATCGTAGAATATTATGCACAATTTTATACTAGTTTCGGTAAAAAAATCAAATTAAATCGAGGATTGTTCGAAATGCTACGAAACTTTTCAGATTCTCTATATATGTTACGAGGGAATGTTATGATGGAAGTCCATGAAATTTTTTTATCAAAAAATTAGTTTCTAGGAAACTTTTTGAAATGCTAGTTTCGTTCAAAAAATCGTAGTATATAATACACAATTTTGTACTAGTTTCGGTCAAAAAATCAAATTAAATCGAGGATTGTACGAAATGCTACGAAACTTTTCAGATCCTTTTTATATGTTATGGGGGAATGTTATGATGGAAGTCCATGCAAAAAAATATCTTAAAATTAGTTTCTATGAAACTTTTTGAAATACTAGTTTAGGTCAAAAAATGTTAGTATATTATGCACAATTTTATACTAGTTTCGATCAAAAAATCAAATTAAATCGAAGATTGTATGAAATGCTACGAATCTTTATAGATCCTTTGTAAATGTTACGAGGGAATGTTATGATTGAAGTCCATGTAAAAAATTATCTTAAAATTAGATTCTATGAAACTTTTTAAAATACTAGTTTAGGTCAAAAAATCGTAGAATATTATGCACAATTTTATACTAGTTTCGGTCAAAAAATAAAATTAAATCGAGGATTGTTCGAAATGCTACAAAACTTTTCAGATTCTCTATATATGTTACGAGGGAATGTTATGATGGAAGTCCATGAAATTTTTTTATCAAAAAATTAGATTCTATGAAACTTTTTGAAATGTTAGTTTCGGTCAAAAAATCGTAGTATATATAATACACAATTTTGTACTAGTTTCGGTCAAAAAATCAAATTAAATCGAGGATTGTACGAAATGCTACGAAACTTTTCAGATCCTTTCTATATGTTACGAAGGAATGTTATGATGGAAGTAAATGCAAAAATTATCTTAAAATTAGATTCTATGGAACTTTTTGAAATGCTAGTTTCGGTCAAAAAAATGTAGTATATTATACACAATTTTGTACTAGTTTCGGTAAAAAAATCAAATTAAATCGGGAATTGTTCGAAATGCTGCGAAACTTTTTAGATCCTTTGTATATGTGACGAGGGAATGTTATGATGGAAGTCCATGCAAAAAATTATCTTAAAATTAAATTCTATGAAACTTTTTTAAATACTAGTTTAGGTCAAAAAATCGTAGTATATTATGCACAATTTTATACTAGTTTCGGTCAAAAAATCAAATTAAATCGAGGATTGTTCGAAATGCTACGAAACTTTTCAGATTCTCTATATATGTTACGAGGGAATGTTATGATGGAAGTCCATGAAATTTTTTTATCAAAAAATTAGATTCTATGAAACTTTTTGAAATGCTAGTTTCGGTCAAAAAATCGTAGTATATAATACACAATTTTGTACTAGTTTCGGTCAAAAAATCAAATTAAATCGAGGATTGTACGAAATGCTACGAAACTTTTCAGATCCTTTTTATATGTTACGGGGGAATGTTATGATGGAAGTCCATGCAAAAAATATCTTAAAATTAGTTTCTATGAAACTTTTTGAAATACTAGTTTAGGTCAAAAAATGTTAGTATATTATGCACAATTTTATACTAGTTTCGATCAAAAAATCAAATTAAATCGAGGATTGTATGAAATGCTACGAATCTTTATAGATCCTCTGTAAATGTTACGAGGGAATGTTATGATTGAAGTCCATGTAAAAAATTATCTTAAAATTAGATTCTATGAAACTTTTTAAAATACTAGTTTAGGTAAAAAAATCGTAGAATATTATGCACAATTTTATACTAGTTTCGGTCAAAAAATTAAATTAAATCGAGGATTGTTCGAAATGCTACGAAACTTTTCAGATTCTCTATATATGTTACGAGGGAATGTTATGATGGAAGTCCATGAAATTTTTTTATCAAAAAATTAGATTCTATGAAACTTTTTGAAATGCTAGTTTCGGTCAAAAAAACGTAGTATATATAATACACAATTTTGTACTAGTTTCGGTCAAAAAATCAAATTAAATCGAGGATTGTACGAAATGCTACGAAACTTTTCAGATCCTTTCTATATGTTACGAGGGAATGTTATGATGGAAGTGAATGCAAAAATTATCTTAAAATTAGATTCTATGGAACTTTTTGAAATGCTAGTTTCGGTCAAAAAAATGTACTATATTATACACAATTTTGTACTAGTTTCGGTAAAAAAATCAAATTAAATCGGGAATTGTTCGAAATGCTGCGAAACTTTTTAGATCCTTTGTATATGTGACGAGGGAATGTTATGATGGAAGTCCATGCAAAAAATTATCTTAAAATTAAATTCTATGAATCTTTTTTAAATACTAGTTTAGGTCAAAAAATCGTAGTATATTATGCACAATTTTATACTAGTTTCGGTCAAAAAATCAAATTAAATCGAGGATTGTTCGAAATGCTACGAAACTTTTCAGATTCTCTATATATGTTACGAGGGAATGTTATGATGGAAGTCCATGAAATTTTTTTATCAAAAAATTAGATTCTATGAAACTTTTTGAAATGCTAGTTTCGGTCAAAAAATCGTAGTATATAATACACAATTTTGTACAAGTTTCGGTCAAAAAATCAAATTAAATCGAGGATTGTACGAAATGCTACGAAACTTTTCAGATCCTTTTTATATGTTACGGGGGAATGTTATGATGGAAGTCCATGCAAAAAAATATCTTAAAATTAGTTTCTATGAAACTTTTTGAAATACTAGTTTAGGTCAAAAAATGTTAGTATATTATGCACAATTTTATACTAGTTTCGATCAAAAAATCAAATTAAATCGAGGATTGTATGAAATGCTACGAATCTTTATAGATCCTTTGTAAATGTTACGAGGGAATGTTATGATTGAAGTCCATGTAAAACATTATCTTAAAATTAGATTCTATGAAACTTTTTAAAATACTAGTTTAGGTCAAAAAATCGTAGAATATTATGCACAATTTTATACTAGTTTCGGTCAAAAAATAAAATTAAATCGAGGATTGTTCGAAATGCTACGAAACTTTTCAGATTCTCTATATATGTTACGAGGGAATGTTATGATGGAAGTCCATGAAATTTTTTTATCAAAAAATTAGATTCTATGAAACTTTTTGAAATGCTAGTTTCGGTCAAAAAATCGTAGAATATATAATACACAATTTTGTACTAGTTTCGGTCAAAAAATCAAATTAAATCGAGGATTGTACGAAATGCTACGAAACTTTTCAGATCCTTTCTATATGTTACGAGGGAATGTTATGATGGAAGTGAATGCAAAAATTATCTTAAAATTAGATTCTATGGAACTTTTTGAAATGCTAGTTTCGGTCAAAAAAATGTAGTATATTATACACAATTTTGTACTAGTTTCGGTAAAAAAATCAAATTAAATCGGGAATTATTCGAAATGCTGCGAAACTTTTTAGATCCTTTGTATATGTGACGAGGGAATGTTATGATGGAAGTCCATGCAAAAAATTATCTTAAAATTAAATTCTATGAATCTTTTTTAAATACTAGTTTAGGTCAAAAAATCGTAGTATATTATGCACAATTTTATACTAGTTTCGGTCAAAAAATCAAATTAAATCGAGGATTCTTCGAAATGCTACGAAACTTTTCAGATTCTCTATATATGTTACGAGGGAATGTTATGATGGAAGTCCATGAAATTTTTTTATCAAAAAATTAGATTCTATGAAACTTTTTGAAATGCTAGTTTCGGTCAAAAAATCGTAGTATATAATGCACAATTTTGTACTAGTTTCGGTCAAAAAATCAAATTAAATCGAGGATTGTACGAAATGCTACGAAACTTTTCAGATCCTTTTTATATGTTACGGGGGAATGTTATGATGGAAGTCCATGCAAAAAAATATCTTAAAATTAATTTCTATGAAACTTTTTGAAATACTAGTTTAGGTCAAAAAATGTTAGTATATTATGCACAATTTTATACTAGTTTCGATCAAAAAATCAAATTAAATCGAGGATTGTATGAAATGCTACGAATCTTTATAGATCCTTTGTAAATGTTACGAGGGAATGTTATGATTGAAGTCCATGTAAAACATTATCTTAAAATTAGATTCTATGAAACTTTTTAAAATACTAGTTTAGGTCAAAAAATCGTAGAATATTATGCACAATTTTATACTAGTTTCGGTCAAAAAATAAAATTAAATCGAGGATTGTTCGAAATGCTACGAAACTTTTCAGATTCTCTATATATGTTACGAGGGAATGTTATGATGGAAGTCCATGAAATTTTTTTATCAAAAAAATTAGATTCTATGAAACTTTTTGAAATGCTAGTTTCGGTCAAAAAATCGTAGTATATATAATACACAATTTTGTACTAGTTTCGGTCAAAAAATCAAATTAAATCGAGGATTGTACGAAATGCTACGAAACTTTTCAGATCCTTTCTATATGTTACGAGGGAATGTTATGATGGAAGTGAATGCAAAAATTATCTTAAAATTAGATTCTATGGAACTTTTTGAAATGCTAGTTTCGGTCAAAAAAATGTAGTATATTATACACAATTTTGTACTAGTTTCGGTAAAAAAATCAAATTAAATCGGGAATTGTTCGAAATGCTGCGAAACTTTTTAGATCCTTTGTATATGTGACGAGGGAATGTTATGATGGAAGTCCATGCAAAAAATTATCTTAAAATTAAATTCTATGAAACTTTTTTAAATACTAGTTTAGGTCAAAAAATCGTAGTATATTATGCACAATTTTATACTAGTTTCGGTCAAAAAATCAAATTAAATCGAGGATTGTTCGAAATGCTACGAAACTTTTCAGATTCTCTATATATGTTACGAGGGAATGTTATGATGGAAGTCCATGAAATTTTATTATCAAAAAATTAGATTCTATGAAACTTTTTGAAATGCTAGTTTCGGTCAAAAAATCGTAGTATATAATACACAATTTTGTACTAGTTTCGGTCAAAAAATCAAATTAAATCGAGGATTGTACGAAATGCTACGAAACTTTTCAGATCCTTTTTATATGTTACGGGGGAATGTTATGATGGAAGTCCATGCAAAAAAATATCTTAAAATTAATTTCTATGAAACTTTTTGAAATACTAGTTTAGGTCAAAAAATGTTAGTATATTATGCACAATTTTATACTAGTTTCGATCAAAAAATCAAATTAAATCGAGGATTGTATGAAATGCTACGAATCTTTATAGATCCTTTGTAAATGTTACGAGGGAATGTTATGATTGAAGTCCATGTAAAACATTATCTTAAAATTAGATTCTATGAAACTTTTTAAAATACTAGTTTAGGTCAAAAAATCGTAGAATATTATGCACAATTTTATACTAGTTTCGGTCAAAAAATAAAATTAAATCGAGGATTGTTCGAAATGCTACGAAACTTTTCAGATTCTCTATATATGTTACGAGGGAATGTTATGATGGAAGTCCATGAAATTTTTTTATCAAAAAAATTAGATTCTATGAAACTTTTTGAAATGCTAGTTTCGGTCAAAAAATCGTAGTATATATAATACACAATTTTGTACTAGTTTCGGTCAAAAAATCAAATTAAATCGAGGATTGTACGAAATGCTACGAAACTTTTCAGATCCTTTCTATATGTTACGAGGGAATGTTATGATGGAAGTGAATGCAAAAATTATCTTAAAATTAGATTCTATGGAACTTTTTGAAATGCTAGTTTCGGTCAAAAAAATGTAGTATATTATACACAATTTTGTACTAGTTTCGGTAAAAAAATCAAATTAAATCGGGAATTGTTCGAAATGCTGCGAAACTTTTTAGATCCTTTGTATATGTGACGAGGGAATGTTATGATGGAAGTCCATGCAAAAAATTATCTTAAAATTAAATTCTATGAAACTTTTTTAAATACTAGTTTAGGTCAAAAAATCGTAGTATATTATGCACAATTTTATACTAGTTTCGGTCAAAAAATCAAATTAAATCGAGGATTGTTCGAAATGCTACGAAACTTTTCAGATTCTCTATATATGTTACGAGGGAATGTTATGATGGAAGTCCATGAAATTTTATTATCAAAAAATTAGATTCTATGAAACTTTTTGAAATGCTAGTTTCGGTCAAAAAATCGTAGTATATAATACACAATTTTGTACTAGTTTCGGTCAAAAAATCAAATTAAATCGAGGATTGTACGAAATGCTACGAAACTTTTCAGATCCTTTTTATATGTTACGGGGGAATGTTATGATGGAAGTCCATGCAAAAAAATATCTTAAAATTAGTTTCTATGAAACTTTTTGAAATACTAGTTTAGGTCAAAAAATGTTAGTATATTATGCACAATTTTATACTAGTTTCGATCAAAAAATCAAATTAAATCGAGGATTGTATGAAATGCTACGAATCTTTATAGATCCTTTGTAAATGTTACGAGGGAATGTTATGATTGAAGTCCATGTAAAACATTATCTTAAAATTAGATTCTATGAAACTTTTTAAAATACTAGTTTAGGTCAAAAAATCGTAGAATATTATGCACAATTTTATACTAGTTTCGGTCAAAAAATAAAATTAAATCGAGGATTGTTCGAAATGCTACGAAACTTTTCAGATTCTCTATATATGTTACGAGGGAATGTTATGATGGAAGTCCATGAAATTTTTTTATCAAAAAATTAGATTCTATGAAACTTTTTGAAATGCTAGTTTCGGTCAAAAAATCGTAGAATATATAATACACAATTTTGTACTAGTTTCGGTCAAAAA
This sequence comes from Lathyrus aphaca, assembly GCA_963966055.1. Classification (NCBI taxonomy): domain Eukaryota; kingdom Viridiplantae; phylum Streptophyta; class Magnoliopsida; order Fabales; family Fabaceae; genus Lathyrus; species Lathyrus aphaca. The sequence goes on from OZ014522.1 coordinate 15,348,755, forward strand.
ATCAAATTAAATCGAGGATTGTACGAAATGCTACGAAACTTTTCAGATCCTTTCTATATGTTACGAGGGAATGTTATGATGGAAGTGAATGCAAAAATTATCTTAAAATTAGATTCTATGGAACTTTTTGAAATGCTAGTTTCGGTCAAAAAAATGTAGTATATTATACACAATTTTGTACTAGTTTCGGTAAAAAAATCAAATTAAATCGGGAATTATTCGAAATGCTGCGAAACTTTTTAGATCCTTTGTATATGTGACGAGGGAATGTTATGATGGAAGTCCATGCAAAAAATTATCTTAAAATTAAATTCTATGAATCTTTTTTAAATACTAGTTTAGGTCAAAAAATCGTAGTATATTATGCACAATTTTATACTAGTTTCGGTCAAAAAATCAAATTAAATCGAGGATTGTTCGAAATGCTACGAAACTTTTCAGATTCTCTATATATGTTACGAGGGAATGTTATGATGGAAGTCCATGAAATTTTTTTATCAAAAAATTAGATTCTATGAAACTTTTTGAAATGCTAGTTTCGGTCAAAAAATCGTAGTATATAATACACAATTTTGTACTAGTTTCGGTCAAAAAATCAAATTAAATCGAGGATTGTACGAAATGCTACGAAACTTTTCAGATCCTTTTTATATGTTACGGGGGAATGTTATGATGGAAGTCCATGCAAAAAAATATCTTAAAATTAATTTCTATGAAACTTTTTGAAATACTAGTTTAGGTCAAAAAATGTTAGTATATTATGCACAATTTTATACTAGTTTCGATCAAAAAATCAAATTAAATCGAGGATTGTATGAAATGCTACGAATCTTTATAGATCCTTTGTAAATGTTACGAGGGAATGTTATGATTGAAGTCCATGTAAAACATTATCTTAAAATTAGATTCTATGAAACTTTTTAAAATACTAGTTTAGGTCAAAAAATCGTAGAATATTATGCACAATTTTATACTAGTTTCGGTCAAAAAATAAAATTAAATCGAGGATTGTTCGAAATGCTACGAAACTTTTCAGATTCTCTATATATGTTACGAGGGAATGTTATGATGGAAGTCCATGAAATTTTTTTATCAAAAAAATTAGATTCTATGAAACTTTTTGAAATGCTAGTTTCGGTCAAAAAATCGTAGTATATATAATACACAATTTTGTACTAGTTTCGGTCAAAAAATCAAATTAAATCGAGGATTGTACGAAATGCTACGAAACTTTTCAGATCCTTTCTATATGTTACGAGGGAATGTTATGATGGAAGTGAATGCAAAAATTATCTTAAAATTAGATTCTATGGAACTTTTTGAAATGCTAGTTTCGGTCAAAAAAATGTAGTATATTATACACAATTTTGTACTAGTTTCGGTAAAAAAATCAAATTAAATCGGGAATTGTTCGAAATGCTGCGAAACTTTTTAGATCCTTTGTATATGTGACGAGGGAATGTTATGATGGAAGTCCATGCAAAAAATTATCTTAAAATTAAATTCTATGAAACTTTTTTAAATACTAGTTTAGGTCAAAAAATCGTAGTATATTATGCACAATTTTATACTAGTTTCGGTCAAAAAATCAAATTAAATCGAGGATTGTTCGAAATGCTACGAAACTTTTCAGATTCTCTATATATGTTACGAGGGAATGTTATGATGGAAGTCCATGAAATTTTATTATCAAAAAATTAGATTCTATGAAACTTTTTGAAATGCTAGTTTCGGTCAAAAAATCGTAGTATATAATACACAATTTTGTACTAGTTTCGGTCAAAAAATCAAATTAAATCGAGGATTGTACGAAATGCTACGAAACTTTTCAGATCCTTTTTATATGTTACGGGGGAATGTTATGATGGAAGTCCATGCAAAAAATATCTTAAAATTAGTTTCTATGAAACTTTTTGAAATACTAGTTTAGGTCAAAAAATGTTAGTATATTATGCACAATTTTATACTAGTTTCGATCAAAAAATCAAATTAAATCGAGGATTGTATGAAATGCTACGAATCTTTATAGATCCTCTGTAAATGTTACGAGGGAATGTTATGATTGAAGTCCATGTAAAAAATTATCTTAAAATTAGATTCTATGAAACTTTTTAAAATACTAGTTTAGGTAAAAAAATCGTAGAATATTATGCACAATTTTATACTAGTTTCGGTCAAAAAATAAAATTAAATCGAGGATTGTTCGAAATGCTACGAAACTTTTCAGATTCTCTATATATGTTACGAGGGAATGTTATGATGGAAGTCCATGAAATTTTTTTATCAAAAAATTAGATTCTATGAAACTTTTTGAAATGCTAGTTTCGGTCAAAAAAACGTAGTATATATAATACACAATTTTGTACTAGTTTCGGTCAAAAAATCAAATTAAATCGAGGATTGTACGAAATGCTACGAAACTTTTCAGATCCTTTCTATATGTTACGAGGGAATGTTATGATGAAAGTGAATGCAAAAATTATCTTAAAATTAGATTCTATGGAACTTTTTGAAATGCTAGTTTCGGTCAAAAAAATGTAGTATATTATACACAATTTTGTACTAGTTTCGGTAAAAAAATCAAATTAAATCGGGAATTGTTCGAAATGCTGCGAAACTTTTTAGATCCTTTGTATATGTGACGAGGGAATGTTATGATGGAAGTCCATGCAAAAAATTATCTTAAAATTAAATTCTATGAATCTTTTTTAAATACTAGTTTAGGTCAAAAAATCGTAGTATATTATGCACAATTTTATACTAGTTTCGGTCAAAAAATAAAATTAAATCGAGGATTGTTCGAAATGCTACGAAACTTTTCAGATTCTCTATATATGTTACGAGGGAATGTTATGATGGAAGTCCATGAAATTTTTTTATCAAAAAATTAGATTCTATGAAACTTTTTGAAATGCTAGTTTCGGTCAAAAAATCGTAGTATATAATACACAATTTTGTACTAGTTTCGGTCAAAAAATCAAATTAAATCGAGGATTGTACGAAATGCTACGAAACTTTTCAGATCCTTTTTATATGTTACGGGGGAATGTTATGATGGAAGTCCATGCAAAAAAATATCTTAAAATTAGTTTCTATGAAACTTTTTGAAATACTAGTTTAGGTCAAAAAATGTTAGTATATTATGCACAATTTTATACTAGTTTCGATCAAAAAATCAAATTAAATCGAGGATTGTATGAAATGCTACGAATCTTTATAGATCCTCTGTAAATGTTACGAGGGAATGTTATGATTGAAGTCCATGTAAAACATTATCTTAAAATTAGATTCTATGAAACTTTTTAAAATACTAGTTTAGGTCAAAAAATCGTAGAATATTATGCACAATTTTATACTAGTTTCGGTCAAAAAATAAAATTAAATCGAGGATTGTTCGAAATGCTACGAAACTTTTCAGATTCTCTATATATGTTACGAGGGAATGTTATGATGGAAGTCCATGAAATTTTTTTATCAAAAAATTAGATTCTATGAAACTTTTTGAAATGCTAGTTTCGGTCAAAAAATCGTAGTATATATAATACACAATTTTGTACTAGTTTCGGTCAAAAAATCAAATTAAATCGAGGATTGTACGAAATGCTACGAAACTTTTCAGATCCTTTCTATATGTTACGAGGGAATGTTATGATGGAAGTGAATGCAAAAATTATCTTAAAATTAGATTCTATGGAACTTTTTGAAATGCTAGTTTCGGTCAAAAAAATGTAGTATATTATACACAATTTTGTACTAGTTTCGGTAAAAAAATCAAATTAAATCGGGAATTATTCGAAATGCTGCGAAACTTTTTAGATCCTTTGTATATGTGACGAGGGAATGTTATGATGGAAGTCCATGCAAAAAATTATCTTAAAATTAAATTCTATGAATCTTTTTTAAATACTAGTTTAGGTCAAAAAATCGTAGTATATTATGCACAATTTTATACTAGTTTCGGTCAAAAAATCAAATTAAATCGAGGATTGTTCGAAATGCTACGAAACTTTTCAGATTCTCTATATATGTTACGAGGGAATGTTATGATGGAAGTCCATGAAATTTTTTTATCAAAAAATTAGATTCTATGAAACTTTTTGAAATGCTAGTTTCGGTCAAAAAATCGTAGTATATAATACACAATTTTGTACTAGTTTCGGTCAAAAAATCAAATTAAATCGAGGATTGTACGAAATGCTACGAAACTTTTCAGATCCTTTTTATATGTTACGGGGGAATGTTATGATGGAAGTCCATGCAAAAAAATATCTTAAAATTAATTTCTATGAAACTTTTTGAAATACTAGTTTAGGTCAAAAAATGTTAGTATATTATGCACAATTTTATACTAGTTTCGATCAAAAAATCAAATTAAATCGAGGATTGTATGAAATGCTACGAATCTTTATAGATCCTTTGTAAATGTTACGAGGGAATGTTATGATTGAAGTCCATGTAAAACATTATCTTAAAATTAGATTCTATGAAACTTTTTAAAATACTAGTTTAGGTCAAAAAATCGTAGAATATTATGCACAATTTTATACTAGTTTCGGTCAAAAAATAAAATTAAATCGAGGATTGTTCGAAATGCTACGAAACTTTTCAGATTCTCTATATATGTTACGAGGGAATGTTATGATGGAAGTCCATGAAATTTTTTTATCAAAAAATTAGATTCTATGAAACTTTTTGAAATGCTAGTTTCGGTCAAAAAATCGTAGTATATATAATACACAATTTTGTACTAGTTTCGGTCAAAGAATCAAATTAAATCGAGGATTGTACGAAATGCTACGAAACTTTTCAGATCCTTTCTATATGTTACGAGGGAATGTTATGATGGAAGTGAATGCAAAAATTATCTTAAAATTAGATTCTATTTAACTTTTTGAAATGCTAGTTTCGGTCAAAAAAATGTAGTATATTATACACAATTTTGTACTAGTTTCGGTAAAAAAATCAAATTAAATCGGGAATTGTTCGAAATGCTGCGAAACTTTTTAGATCCTTTGTATATGTGACGAGGGAATGTTATGATGGAAGTCCATGCAAAAAATTATCTTAAAATTAAATTCTATGAAACTTTTTTAAATACTAGTTTAGGTCAAAAAATCGTAGTATATTATGCACAATTTTATACTAGTTTCGGTCAAAAAATCAAATTAAATCGAGGATTGTTCGAAATGCTACGAAACTTTTCAGATTCTCTATATATGTTACGAGGGAATGTTATGATGGAAGTCCATGAAATTTTATTATCAAAAAATTAGATTCTATGAAACTTTTTGAAATGCTAGTTTCGGTCAAAAAATCGTAGTATATAATACACAATTTTGTACTAGTTTCGGTCAAAAAATCAAATTAAATCGAGGATTGTACGAAATGCTACGAAACTTTTCAGATCCTTTTTATATGTTACGGGGGAATGTTATGATGGAAGTCCATGCAAAAAATATCTTAAAATTAGTTTCTATGAAACTTTTTGAAATACTAGTTTAGGTCAAAAAATGTTAGTATATTATGCACAATTTTATACTAGTTTCGATCAAAAAATCAAATTAAATCGAGGATTGTATGAAATGCTACGAATCTTTATAGATCCTCTGTAAATGTTACGAGGGAATGTTATGATTGAAGTCCATGTAAAAAATTATCTTAAAATTAGATTCTATGAAACTTTTTAAAATACTAGTTTAGGTAAAAAAATCGTAGAATATTATGCACAATTTTATACTAGTTTCGGTCAAAAAATTAAATTAAATCGAGGATTGTTCGAAATGCTACGAAACTTTTCAGATTCTCTATATATGTTACGAGGGAATGTTATGATGGAAGTCCATGAAATTTTTTTATCAAAAAATTAGATTCTATGAAACTTTTTGAAATGCTAGTTTCGGTCAAAAAAACGTAGTATATATAATACACAATTTTGTACTAGTTTCGGTCAAAAAATCAAATTAAATCGAGGATTGTACGAAATGCTACGAAACTTTTCAGATCCTTTCTATATGTTACGAGGGAATGTTATGATGGAAGTGAATGCAAAAATTATCTTAAAATTAGATTCTATGGAACTTTTTGAAATGCTAGTTTCGGTCAAAAAAATGTAGTATATTATACACAATTTTGTACTAGTTTCGGTAAAAAAATCAAATTAAATCGGGAATTGTTCGAAATGCTGCGAAACTTCTTAGATCCTTTGTATATGTGACGAGGGAATGTTATGATGGAAGTCCATGCAAAAAATTATCTTAAAATTAAATTCTATGAATCTTTTTTAAATACTAGTTTAGGTCAAAAAATCGTAGTATATTATGCACAATTTTATACTAGTTTCGGTCAAAAAATAAAATTAAATCGAGGATTGTTCGAAATGCTACGAAACTTTTCAGATTCTCTATATATGTTACGAGGGAATGTTATGATGGAAGTCCATGAAATTTTTTTATCAAAAAATTAGATTCTATGAAACTTTTTGAAATGCTAGTTTCGGTCAAAAAATCGTAGTATATAATACACAATTTTGTACTAGTTTCGGTCAAAAAATCAAATTAAATCGAGGATTGTACGAAATGCTACGAAACTTTTCAGATCCTTTTTATATGTTACGGGGGAATGTTATGATGGAAGTCCATGCAAAAAAATTTCTTAAAATTAGTTTCTATGAAACTTTTTGAAATACTAGTTTAGGTCAAAAAATGTTAGTATATTATGCACAATTTTATACTAGTTTCGATCAAAAAATCAAATTAAATCGAGGATTGTATGAAATGCTACGAATCTTTATAGATCCTTTGTAAATGTTACGAGGGAATGTTATGATTGAAGTCCATGTAAAACATTATCTTAAAATTAGATTCTATGAAACTTTTTAAAATACTAGTTTAGGTCAAAAAATCGTAGAATATTATGCACAATTTTATACTAGTTTCGGTCAAAAAATTAAATTAAATCGAGGATTGTTCGAAATGCTACGAAACTTTTCAGATTCTCTATATATGTTACGAGGGAATGTTATGATGGAAGTCCATGAAATTTTTTTATCAAAAAATTAGATTCTATGAAACTTTTTGAAATGCTAGTTTCGGTCAAAAAATCGTAGTATATATAATACACAATTTTGTACTAGTTTCGGTCAAAAAATCAAATTAAATCGAGGATTGTACGAAATGCTACGAAACTTTTCAGATCCTTTCTATATGTTACGAGGGAATGTTATGATGGAAGTGAATGCAAAAATTATCTTAAAATTAGATTCTATGGAACTTTTTGAAATGCTAGTTTCGGTCAAAAAAATGTAGTATATTATACACAATTTTGTACTAGTTTCGGTAAAAAAATCAAATTAAATCGGGAATTATTCGAAATGCTGCGAAACTTTTTAGATCCTTTGTATATGTGACGAGGGAATGTTATGATGGAAGTCCATGCAAAAAATTATCTTAAAATTAAATTCTATGAATCTTTTTTAAATACTAGTTTAGGTCAAAAAATCGTAGTATATTATGCACAATTTTATACTAGTTTCGGTCAAAAAATAAAATTAAATCGAGGATTGTTCGAAATGCTACGAAACTTTTCAGATTCTCTATATATGTTACGAGGGAATGTTATGATGGAAGTCCATGAAATTTTTTTATCAAAAAATTAGATTCTATGAAACTTTTTGAAATGCTAGTTTCGGTCAAAAAATCGTAGTATATAATACACAATTTTGTACTAGTTTCGGTCAAAAAATCAAATTAAATCGAGGATTGTACGAAATGCTACGAAACTTTTTAGATCCTTTTTATATGTTACGGGGGAATGTTATGATGGAAGTCCATGCAAAAAAATATATTAAAATTAATTTCTATGAAACTTTTTGAAATACTAGTTTAGGTCAAAAAATGTTAGTATATTATGCACAATTTTATACTAGTTTCGATCAAAAAATCAAATTAAATCGAGGATTGTATGAAATGCTACGAATCTTTATAGATCCTTTGTAAATGTTACGAGGGAATGTTATGATTGAAGTCCATGTAATACATTATCTTAAAATTAGATTCTATGAAACTTTTTAAAATACTAGTTTAGGTCAAAAAATCGTAGAATATTATGCACAATTTTATACTAGTTTCGGTCAAAAAATAAAATTAAATCGAGGATTGTTCGAAATGCTACGAAACTTTTCAGATTCTCTATATATGTTACGAGGGAATGTTATGATGGAAGTCCATGAAATTTTTTTATCAAAAAATTAGATTCTATGAAACTTTTTGAAATGCTAGTTTCGGTCAAAAAATCGTAGTATATATAATACACAATTTTGTACTAGTTTCGGTCAAAAAATCAAATTAAATCGAGGATTGTACGAAATGCTACGAAACTTTTCAGATCCTTTCTATATGTTACGAGGGAATGTTATGATGGAAGTGAATGCAAAAATTATCTTAAAATTAGATTCTATGGAACTTTTTGAAATGCTAGTTTCGGTCAAAAAAATGTAGTATATTATACACAATTTTGTACTAGTTTCGGTAAAAAAATCAAATTAAATCGGGAATTGTTCGAAATGCTGCGAAACTTCTTAGATCCTTTGTATATGTGACGAGGGAATGTTATGATGGAAGTCCATGCAAAAAATTATCTTAAAATTAAATTCTATGAAACTTTTTTAAATACTAGTTTAGGTCAAAAAATCGTAGTATATTATGCACAATTTTATACTAGTTTCGGTCAAAAAATAAAATTAAATCGAGGATTGTTCGAAATGCTACGAAACTTTTCAGATTCTCTATATATGTTACGAGGGAATGTTATGATGGAAGTCCATGAAATTTTATTATCAAAAAATTAGATTCTATGAAACTTTTTGAAATGCTAGTTTCGGTCAAAAAATCGTAGTATATAATACACAATTTTGTACTAGTTTCGGTCAAAAAATCAAATTAAATCGAGGATTGTACGAAATGCTACGAAACTTTTCAGATCCTTTTTATATGTTACGGGGGAATGTTATGATGGAAGTCCATGCAAAAAATATCTTAAAATTAGTTTCTATGAAACTTTTTGAAATACTAGTTTAGGTCAAAAAATGTTAGTATATTATGCACAATTTTATACTAGTTTCGATCAAAAAATCAAATTAAATCGAGGATTGTATGAAATGCTACGAATCTTTATAGATCCTCTGTAAATGTTACGAGGGAATGTTATGATTGAAGTCCATGTAAAAAATTATCTTAAAATTAGATTCTATGAAACTTTTTAAAATACTAGTTTAGGTAAAAAAATCGTAGAATATTATGCACAATTTTATACTAGTTTCGGTCAAAAAATAAAATTAAATCGAGGATTGTTCGAAATGCTACGAAACTTTTCAGATTCTCTATATATGTTACGAGGGAATGTTATGATGGAAGTCCATGAAATTTTTTTATCAAAAAATTAGATTCTATGAAACTTTTTGAAATGCTAGTTTCGGTCAAAAAATCGTAGTATATAATACACAATTTTGTACTAGTTTCGGTCAAAAAATCAAATTAAATCGAGGATTGTACGAAATGCTACGAAACTTTTCAGATCCTTTTTATATGTTACGGGGGAATGTTATGATGGAAGTCCATGCAAAAAATATCTTAAAATTAGTTTCTATGAAACTTTTTGAAATACTAGTTTAGGTCAAAAAATGTTAGTATATTATGCACAATTTTATACTAGTTTCGATCAAAAAATCAAATTAAATCGAGGATTGTATGAAATGCTACGAATCTTTATAGATCCTCTGTAAATGTTACGAGGGAATGTTATGATTGAAGTCCATGTAAAAAATTATCTTAAAATTAGATTCTATGAAACTTTTTAAAATACTAGTTTAGGTAAAAAAAATCGTAGAATATTATGCACAATTTTATACTAGTTTCGGTCAAAAAATAAAATTAAATCGAGGATTGTTCGAAATGCTACGAAACTTTTCAGATTCTCTATATATGTTACGAGGGAATGTTATGATGGAAGTCCATGAAATTTTTTTATCAAAAAATTAGATTCTATGAAACTTTTTGAAATGCTAGTTTCGGTCAAAAAATCGTAGTATATAATACACAATTTTGTACTAGTTTCGGTCAAAAAATCAAATTAAATCGAGGATTGTACGAAATGCTACGAAACTTTTCAGATCCTTTTTATATGTTACGGGGGAATGTTATGATGGAAGTCCATGCAAAAAATATCTTAAAATTAGTTTCTATGAAACTTTTTGAAATACTAGTTTAGGTCAAAAAATGTTAGTATATTATGCACAATTTTATACTAGTTTCGATCAAAAAATCAAATTAAATCGAGGATTGTATGAAATGCTACGAATCTTTATAGATCCTCTGTAAATGTTACGAGGGAATGTTATGATTGAAGTCCATGTAAAAAATTATCTTAAAATTAGATTCTATGAAACTTTTTAAAATACTAGTTTAGGTCAAAAAATCGTAGAATATTATGCACAATTTTATACTAGTTTCGGTCAAAAAATAAAATTAAATCGAGGATTGTTCGAAATGCTACGAAACTTTTCAGATTCTCTATATATGTTACGAGGGAATGTTATGATGGAAGTCCATGAAATTTTTTATCAAAAAATTAGATTCTATGAAACTTTTTGAAATGCTAGTTTCGGTCAAAAAAACGTAGTATATATAATACACAATTTTGTACTAGTTTCGGTCAAAAAATGAAATTAAATCGAGGATTGTGCGAAATGCTACGAAACTTTTCAGATCCTTTCTATATGTTACGAGGGAATGTTATGATGGAAGTGAATGCAAAAATTATCTTAAAATTAGATTCTATGGAACTTTTTGAAATGCTAGTTTCGGTCAAAAAAATGTAGTATATTATACACAATTTTGTACTAGTTTCGGTAAAAAAATCAAATTAAATCGGGAATTGTTCGAAATGCTGCGAAACTTTTTAGATCCTTTGTATATGTGACGAGGGAATGTTATGATGGAAGTCCATGCAAAAATTTATCTTAAAATTAAATTCTATGAAACTTTTTTAAATACTAGTTTAGGTCAAAAAATCGTAGTATATTATGCATAATTTTATACTAGTTTCGGTCAAAAAATCAAATTAAATCGAGGATTGTTCGAAATGCTACGAAACTTTTCAGATTCTCTATATATGTTACGAGGGAATGTTATGATGGAAGTCCATGAAATTTTTTTATCAAAAAATTAGATTCTATGAAACTTTTTGAAATGCTAGTTTCGGTCAAAAAATCGTAGTATATAATACACAATTTTGTACTAGTTTCGGTCAAAAAATCAAATTAAATCGAGGATTGTACGAAATGCTACGAAACTTTTCAGATCCTTTTTATATGTTACGGGGGAATGTTATGATGGAAGTCCATGCAAAAAAATATCTTAAAATTAGTTTCTATGAAACTTTTTGAAATACTAGTTTAGGTCAAAAAATGTTAGTATATTATGCACAATTTTATACTAGTTTCGATCAAAAAATCAAATTAAATCGAGGATTGTATGAAATGCTACGAATCTTTATAGATCCTCTGTAAATGTTACGAGGGAATGTTATGATTGAAGTCCATGTAAAAAATTATCTTAAAATTAGATTCTATGAAACTTTTTAAAATACTAGTTTAGGTCAAAAAATCATAGAATATTATGCACAATTTTATACTAGTTTCGGTCAAAAAATCAAATTAAATCGAGGATTGTTCGAAATGCTACGAAACTTTTCAGATTCTCTATATATGTTACGAGGGAATGTTATGATGGAAGTCCATGAAATTTTTTTATCAAAAAATTAGATTCTATGAAACTTTTTGAAATGCTAGTTTCGGTCAAAAAATCGTAGTATATATAATACACAATTTTGTACTAGTTTCGGTCAAAGAATCAAATTAAATCGAGGATTGTACGAAATGCTACGAAACTTTTCAGATCCTTTCTATATGTTACGAGGGAATGTTATGATGGAAGTGAATGCAAAAATTATCTTAAAATTAGATTCTATTTAACTTTTTGAAATGCTAGTTTCGGTCAAAAAAATGTAGTATATTATACACAATTTTGTACTAGTTTCGGTAAAAAAATCAAATTAAATCGGGAATTGTTCGAAATGCTGCGAAACTTTTTAGATCCTTTGTATATGTGACGAGGGAATGTTATGATGGAAGTCCATGCAAAAAATTATCTTAAAATTAAATTCTATGAAACTTTTTTAAATACTAGTTTAGGTCAAAAAATCGTAGTATATTATGCACAATTTTATACTAGTTTCGGTCAAAAAATCAAATTAAATCGAGGATTGTTCGAAATGCTACGAAACTTTTCAGATTCTCTATATATGTTACGAGGGAATGTTATGATGGAAGTCCATGAAATTTTATTATCAAAAAATTAGATTCTATGAAACTTTTTGAAATGCTAGTTTCGGTCAAAAAATCGTAGTATATAATACACAATTTTGTACTAGTTTCGGTCAAAAAATCAAATTAAATCGAGGATTGTACGAAATGCTACGAAACTTTTCAGATCCTTTTTATATGTTACGGGGGAATGTTATGATGGAAGTCCATGCAAAAAATATCTTAAAATTAGTTTCTATGAAACTTTTTGAAATACTAGTTTAGGTCAAAAAATGTTAGTATATTATGCACAATTTTATACTAGTTTCGATCAAAAAATCAAATTAAATCGAGGATTGTATGAAATGCTACGAATCTTTATAGATCCTCTGTAAATGTTACGAGGGAATGTTATGATTGAAGTCCATGTAAAAAATTATCTTAAAATTAGATTCTATGAAACTTTTTAAAATACTAGTTTAGGTAAAAAAATCGTAGAATATTATGCACAATTTTATACTAGTTTCGGTCAAAAAATTAAATTAAATCGAGGATTGTTCGAAATGCTACGAAACTTTTCAGATTCTCTATATATGTTACGAGGGAATGTTATGATGGAAGTCCATGAAATTTTTTTATCAAAAAATTAGATTCTATGAAACTTTTTGAAATGCTAGTTTCGGTCAAAAAAACGTAGTATATATAATACACAATTTTGTACTAGTTTCGGTCAAAAAATCAAATTAAATCGAGGATTGTACGAAATGCTACGAAACTTTTCAGATCCTTTCTATATGTTACGAGGGAATGTTATGATGGAAGTGAATGCAAAAATTATCTTAAAATTAGATTCTATGGAACTTTTTGAAATGCTAGTTTCGGTCAAAAAAATGTAGTATATTATACACAATTTTGTACTAGTTTCGGTAAAAAAATCAAATTAAATCGGGAATTGTTCGAAATGCTGCGAAACTTCTTAGATCCTTTGTATATGTGACGAGGGAATGTTATGATGGAAGTCCATGCAAAAAATTATCTTAAAATTAAATTCTATGAATCTTTTTTAAATACTAGTTTAGGTCAAAAAATCGTAGTATATTATGCACAATTTTATACTAGTTTCGGTCAAAAAATCAAATTAAATCGAGGATTGTTCGAAATGCTACGAAACTTTTCAGATTCTCTATATATGTTACGAGGGAATGTTATGATGGAATTCCATGAAATTTTTTTATCAAAAAATTAGATTCTATGAAACTTTTTGAAATGCTAGTTTCGGTCAAAAAATCGTAGTATATAATACACAATTTTGTACTAGTTTCGGTCAAAAAATCAAATTAAATCGAGGATTGTACGAAATGCTACGAAACTTTTCAGATCCTTTTTATATGTTACGGGGGAATGTTATGATGGAAGTCCATGCAAAAAAATTTCTTAAAATTAGTTTCTATGAAACTTTTTGAAATACTAGTTTAGGTCAAAAAATGTTAGTATATTATGCACAATTTTATACTAGTTTCGATCAAAAAATCAAATTAAATCGAGGATTGTATGAAATGCTACGAATCTTTATAGATCCTTTGTAAATGTTACGAGGGAATGTTATGATTGAAGTCCATGTAAAACATTATCTTAAAATTAGATTCTATGAAACTTTTTAAAATACTAGTTTAGGTCAAAAAATCGTAGAATATTATGCACAATTTTATACTAGTTTCGGTCAAAAAATTAAATTAAATCGAGGATTGTTCGAAATGCTACGAAACTTTTCAGATTCTCTATATATGTTACGAGGGAATGTTATGATGGAAGTCCATGAAATTTTTTTATCAAAAAATTAGATTCTATGAAACTTTTTGAAATGCTAGTTTCGGTCAAAAAATCGTAGTATATATAATACACAATTTTGTACTAGTTTCGGTCAAAAAATCAAATTAAATCGAGGATTGTACGAAATGCTACGAAACTTTTCAGATCCTTTCTATATGTTACGAGGGAATGTTATGATGGAAGTGAATGCAAAAATTATCTTAAAATTAGATTCTATGGAACTTTTTGAAATGCTAGTTTCGGTCAAAAAAATGTAGTATATTATACACAATTTTGTACTAGTTTCGGTAAAAAAATCAAATTAAATCGGGAATTATTCGAAATGCTGCGAAACTTTTTAGATCCTTTGTATATGTGACGAGGGAATGTTATGATGGAAGTCCATGCAAAAAATTATCTTAAAATTAAATTCTATGAATCTTTTTTAAATACTAGTTTAGGTCAAAAAATCGTAGTATATTATGCACAATTTTATACTAGTTTCGGTCAAAAAATCAAATTAAATCGAAGATTGTTCGAAATGCTACGAAACTTTTCAGATTCTCTATATATGTTACGAGGGAATGTTATGATGGAAGTCCATGAAATTTTTTTATCAAAAAATTAGATTCTATGAAACTTTTTGAAATGCTAGTTTCGGTCAAAAAATCGTAGTATATAATACACAATTTTGTACTAGTTTCGGTCAAAAAATCAAATTAAATCGAGGATTGTACGAAATGCTACGAAACTTTTTAGATCCTTTTTATATGTTACGGGGGAATGTTATGATGGAAGTCCATGCAAAAAAATATATTAAAATTAATTTCTATGAAACTTTTTGAAATACTAGTTTAGGTCAAAAAATGTTAGTATATTATGCACAATTTTATACTAGTTTCGATCAAAAAATCAAATTAAATCGAGGATTGTATGAAATGCTACGAATCTTTATAGATCCTTTGTAAATGTTACGAGGGAATGTTATGATTGAAGTCCATGTAAAACATTATCTTAAAATTAGATTCTATGAAACTTTTTAAAATACTAGTTTAGGTCAAAAAATCGTAGAATATTATGCACAATTTTATACTAGTTTCGGTCAAAAAATAAAATTAAATCGAGGATTGTTCGAAATGCTACGAAACTTTTCAGATTCTCTATATATGTTACGAGGGAATGTTATGATGGAAGTCCATGAAATTTTTTTATCAAAAAATTAGATTCTATGAAACTTTTTGAAATGCTAGTTTCGGTCAAAAAATCGTAGTATATATAATACACAATTTTGTACTAGTTTCGGTCAAAAAATCAAATTAAATCGAGGATTGTACGAAATGCTACGAAACTTTTCAGATCCTTTCTATATGTTACGAGGGAATGTTATGATGGAAGTGAATGCAAAAATTATCTTAAAATTAGATTCTATGGAACTTTTTGAAATGCTAGTTTCGGTCAAAAAAATGTAGTATATTATACACAATTTTGTACTAGTTTCGGTAAAAAAATCAAATTAAATCGGGAATTGTTCGAAATGCTGCGAAACTTTTTAGATCCTTTGTATATGTGACGAGGGAATGTTATGATGGAAGTCCATGCAAAAAATTATCTTAAAATTAAATTCTATGAAACTTTTTTAAATACTAGTTTAGGTCAAAAAATCGTAGTATATTATGCACAATTTTATACTAGTTTCGGTCAAAAAATCAAATTAAATCGAGGATTGTTCGAAATGCTACGAAACTTTTCAGATTCTCTATATATGTTACGAGGGAATGTTATGATGGAAATCCATGAAATTTTTTTATCAAAAAATTAGATTCTATGAAACTTTTTGAAATGCTAGTTTCGGTCAAAAAATCGTAGTATATAATACACAATTTTGTACTAGTTTCGGTCAAAAAATCAAATTAAATCGAGGATTGTACGAAATGCTACGAAACTTTTTAGATCCTTTTTATATGTTACGGGGGAATGTTATGATGGAAGTCCATGCAAAAAAATATATTAAAATTAATTTCTATGAAACTTTTTGAAATACTAGTTTAGGTCAAAAAATGTTAGTATATTATGCACAATTTTATACTAGTTTCGATCAAAAAATCAAATTAAATCGAGGATTGTATGAAATGCTACGAATCTTTATAGATCCTTTGTAAATGTTACGAGGGAATGTTATGATTGAAGTCCATGTAAAACATTATCTTAAAATTAGATTCTATGAAACTTTTTAAAATACTAGTTTAGGTCAAAAAATCGTAGAATATTATGCACAATTTTATACTAGTTTCGGTCAAAAAATAAAATTAAATCGAGGATTGTTCGAAATGCTACGAAACTTTTCAGATTCTCTATATATGTTACGAGGGAATGTTATGATGGAAGTCCATGAAATTTTTTTATCAAAAAATTAGATTCTATGAAACTTTTTGAAATGCTAGTTTCGGTCAAAAAACCGTAGTATATATAATACACAATTTTGTACTAGTTTCGGTCAAAAAATCAAATTAAATCGAGGATTGTACGAAATGCTACGAAACTTTTCAGATCCTTTCTATATGTTACGAGGGAATGTTATGATGGAAGTGAATGCAAAAATTATCTTAAAATTAGATTCTATGAAACTTTTTGAAATGCTAGTTTCGGTCAAAAAAATGTAGTATATTATACACAATTTTGTACTAGTTTCGGTAAAAAAATCAAATTAAATCGGGAATTGTTCGAAATGCTGCGAAACTTTTTAGATCCTTTGTATATGTGACGAGGGAATGTTATGATGGAAGTCCATGCAAAAAATTATCTTAAAATTAAATTCTATGAAACTTTTTTAAATACTAGTTTAGGTCAAAAAATCGTAGTATATTATGCACAATTTTATACTAGTTTCGGTCAAAAAATCAAACTAAATCGAGGATTGTTCGAAATGCTACGAAACTTTTCAGATTCTCTATATATGTTACGAGGGAATGTTATGATGGAAGTCCATGAAATTTTATTATCAAAAAATTAGATTCTATGAAACTTTTTGAAATGCTAGTTTCGGTCAAAAAATCGTAGTATATAATACACAATTTTGTACTAGTTTCGGTCAAAAAATCAAATTAAATCGAGGATTGTACGAAATGCTACGAAACTTTTCAGATCCTTTTTATATGTTACGGGGGAATGTTATGATGGAAGTCCATGCAAAAAATATCTTAAAATTAGTTTCTATGAAACTTTTTGAAATACTAGTTTAGGTCAAAAAATGTTAGTATATTATGCACAATTTTATACTAGTTTCGATCAAAAAATCAAATTAAATCGAGGATTGTATGAAATGCTACGAATCTTTATAGATCCTCTGTAAATGTTACGAGGGAATGTTATGATTGAAGTCCATGTAAAAAATTATCTTAAAATTAGATTCTATGAAACTTTTTAAAATACTAGTTTAGGTAAAAAAATCGTAGAATATTATGCACAATTTTATACTAGTTTCGGTCAAAAAATAAAATTAAATCGAGGATTGTTCGAAATGCTACGAAACTTTTCAGATTCTCTATATATGTTACGAGGGAATGTTATGATGGAAGTCCATGAAATTTTTTTATCAAAAAATTAGATTCTATGAAACTTTTTGAAATGCTAGTTTCGGTCAAAAAATCGTAGTATATAATAAACAATTTTGTACTAGTTTCGGTCAAAAAATCAAATTAAATCGAGGATTGTACGAAATGCTACGAAACTTTTCAGATCCTTTTTATATGTTACGGGGGAATGTTATGATGGAAGTCCATGCAAAAAATATCTTAAAATTAGTTTCTATGAAACTTTTTGAAATACTAGTTTAGGTCAAAAAATGTTAGTATATTATGCACAATTTTATACTAGTTTCGATCAAAAAATCAAATTAAATCGAGGATTGTATGAAATGCTACGAATCTTTATAGATCCTCTGTAAATGTTACGAGGGAATGTTATGATTGAAGTCCATGTAAAAAATTATCTTAAAATTAGATTCTATGAAACTTTTTAAAATACTAGTTTAGGTCAAAAAATCGTAGAATATTATGCACAATTTTATACTAGTTTCGGTCAAAAAATAAAATTAAATCGAGGATTGTTCGAAATGCTACGAAACTTTTCAGATTCTCTATATATGTTACGAGGGAATGTTATGATGGAAGTCCATGAAATTTTTTTATCAAAAAATTAGATTCTATGAAACTTTTTGAAATGCTAGTTTCGGTCAAAAAAACGTAGTATATATAATACACAATTTTGTACTAGTTTCGGTCAAAAAATGAAATTAAATCGAGGATTGTACGAAATGCTACGAATCTTTTCAGATCCTTTCTATATGTTACGAGGGAATGTTATGATGGAAGTGAATGCAAAAATTATCTTAAAATTAGATTCTATGGAACTTTTTGAAATGCTAGTTTCAGTCAAAAAAATGTAGTATATTATACACAATTTTGTACTAGTTTCGGTAAAAAAATCAAATTAAATCGGGAATTGTTCGAAATGCTGCGAAACTTTTTAGATCCTTTGTAAATGTGACGAGGGAATGTTATGATGGAAGTCCATGCAAAAAATTATCTTAAAATTAAATTCTATGAAACTTTTTTAAATACTAGTTTAGGTCAAAAAATCGTAGTATATTATGCATAATTTTATACTAGTTTCGGTCAAAAAATCAAATTAAATCGAGGATTGTTCGAAATGCTACGAAACTTTTCAGATTCTCTATATATGTTACGAGGGAATGTTATGATGGAAGTCCATGAAATTTTTTTATCAAAAAATTAGATTCTATGAAACTTTTTGAAATGCTTTTTTCGGTCAAAAAATCGTAGTATATAATACACAATTTTGTACTAGTTTCGGTCAAAAAATCAAATTAAATCGAGGATTGTACGAAATGCTACGAAACTTTTCAGATCCTTTTTATATGTTACGGGGGAATGTTATGATGGAAGTCCATGCAAAAAAATATCTTAAAATTAGTTTCTATGAAACTTTTTGAAATACTAGTTTAGGTCAAAAAATGTTAGTATATTATGCACAATTTTATACTAGTTTCGATCAAAAAATCAAATTAAATCGAGGATTGTATGAAATGCTACGAATCTTTATAGATCCTCTGTAAATGTTACGAGGGAATGTTATGATTGAAGTCCATGTAAAAAATTATCTTAAAATTAGATTCTATGAAACTTTTTAAAATACTAGTTTAGGTCAAAAAATCGTAGAATATTATGCACAATTTTATACTAGTTTCGGTCAAAAAATCAAATTAAATCGAGGATTGTTCGAAATGCTACGAAACTTTTCAGATTCTCTATATATGTTACGAGGGAATGTTATGATGGAAGTCCATGAAATTTTTTTATCAAAAAATTAGATTCTATGAAACTTTTTGAAATGCTAGTTTCGGTCAAAAAATCGTAGTATATATAATACACAATTTTGTACTAGTTTCGGTCAAAAAATCAAATTAAATCGAGGATTGTACGAAATGCTACGAAACTTTTCAGATCCTTTCTATATGTTACGAGGGAATGTTATGATGGAAGTGAATGCAAAAATTATCTTAAAATTAGATTCTATGGAACTTTTTGAAATGCTAGTTTCGGTCAAAAAAATGTAGTATATTATACACAATTTTGTACTAGTTTCGGTAAAAAAATCAAATTAAATCGGGAATTATTCGAAATGCTGCGAAACTTTTTAGATCCTTTGTATATGTGACGAGGGAATGTTATGATGGAAGTCCATGCAAAAAATTATCTTAAAATTAAATTCTATGAATCTTTTTTAAATACTAGTTTAGGTCAAAAAATCGTAGTATATTATGCACAATTTTATACTAGTTTCGGTCAAAAAATCAAATTAAATCGAAGATTGTTCGAAATGCTACGAAACTTTTCAGATTCTCTATATATGTTACGAGGGAATGTTATGATGGAAGTCCATGAAATTTTTTTATCAAAAAATTAGATTCTATGAAACTTTTTTAAATGCTAGTTTCGGTCAAAAAATCGTAGTATATAATACACAATTTTGTACTAGTTTCGGTCAAAAAATCAAATTAAATCGAGGATTGTACGAAATGCTACGAAACTTTTTAGATCCTTTTTATATGTTACGGGGGAATGTTATGATGGAAGTCCATGCAAAAAAATATATTAAAATTAATTTCTATGAAACTTTTTGAAATACTAGTTTAGGTCAAAAAATGTTAGTATATTATGCACAATTTTATACTAGTTTCGATCAAAAAATCAAATTAAATCGAGGATTGTATGAAATGCTACGAATCTTTATAGATCCTCTGTAAATGTTACGAGGGAATGTTATGATTGAAGTCCATGTAAAACATTATCTTAAAATTAGATTCTATGAAACTTTTTAAAATACTAGTTTAGGTCAAAAAATCATAGAATATTATGCACAATTTTATACTAGTTTCGGTCAAAAAATAAAATTAAATCGAGGATTGTTCGAAATGCTACGAAACTTTTCAGATTCTCTATATATGTTACGAGGGAATGTTATGATGGAAGTCCATGAAATTTTTTTATCAAAAAATTAGATTCTATGAAACTTTTTGAAATGCTAGTTTCGGTCAAAAAATCGTAGTATATATAATACACAATTTTGTACTAGTTTCGGTCAAAAAATCAAATTAAATCGAGGATTGTACGAAATGCTACGAAACTTTTCAGATCCTTTCTATATGTTACGAGGGAATGTTATGATGGAAGTGAATGCAAAAATTATCTTAAAATTAGATTCTATGGAACTTTTTGAAATGCTAGTTTCGGTCAAAAAAATGTAGTATATTATACACAATTTTGTACTAGTTTCGGTAAAAAAATCAAATTAAATCGGGAATTGTTCGAAATGCTGCGAAACTTTTTAGATCCTTTGTATATGTGACGAGGGAATGTTATGATGGAAGTCCATGCAAAAAATTATCTTAAAATTAAATTCTATGAAACTTTTTTAAATACTAGTTTAGGTCAAAAAATCGTAGTATATTATGCACAATTTTATACTAGTTTCGGTCAAAAAATCAAATTAAATCGAGGATTGTTCGAAATGCTACGAAACTTTTCAGATTCTCTATATATGTTACGAGGGAATGTTATGATGGAAGTCCATGAAATTTTTTTATCAAAAAATTAGATTCTATGAAACTTTTTGAAATGCTAGTTTCGGTCAAAAAATCGTAGTATATAATACACAATTTTGTACTAGTTTCGGTCAAAAAATCAAATTAAATCGAGGATTGTACGAAATGCTACGAAACTTTTTAGATCCTTTTTATATGTTACGGGGGAATGTTATGATGGAAGTCCATGCAAAAAAATATATTAAAATTAATTTCTATGAAACTTTTTGAAATACTAGTTTAGGTCAAAAAATGTTAGTATATTATGCACAATTTTATACTAGTTTCGATCAAAAAATCAAATTAAATCGAGGATTGTATGAAATGCTACGAATCTTTATAGATCCTTTGTAAATGTTACGAGGGAATGTTATGATTGAAGTCCATGTAAAACATTATCTTAAAATTAGATTCTATGAAACTTTTTAAAATACTAGTTTAGGTCAAAAAATCGTAGAATATTATGCACAATTTTATACTAGTTTCGGTCAAAAAATAAAATTAAATCGAGGATTGTTCGAAATGCTACGAAACTTTTCAGATTCTCTATATATGTTACGAGGGAATGTTATGATGGAAGTCCATGAAATTTTTTTATCAAAAAATTAGATTCTATGAAACTTTTTGAAATGCTAGTTTCGGTCAAAAAATCGTAGTATATATAATACACAATTTTGTACTAGTTTCGGTCAAAAAATCAAATTAAATCGAGGATTGTACGAAATGCTACGAAACTTTTCAGATCCTTTCTATATGTTACGAGGGAATGTTATGATGGAAGTGAATGCAAAAATTATCTTAAAATTAGATTCTATGGAACTTTTTGAAATGCTAGTTTCGGTCAAAAAAATGTAGTATATTATACACAATTTTGTACTAGTTTCGGTAAAAAAATCAAATTAAATCGGGAATTGTTCGAAATGCTGCGAAACTTTTTAGATCCTTTGTATATGTGACGAGGGAATGTTATGATGGAAGTCCATGCAAAAAATTATCTTAAAATTAAATTCTTTGAAACTTTTTTAAATACTAGTTTAGGTCAAAAAATCGTAGTATATTATGCACAATTTTATACTAGTTTCGGTCAAAAAATCAAATTAAATCGAGGATTGTTCGAAATGCTACGAAACTTTTCAGATTCTCTATATATGTTACGAGGGAATGTTATGATGGAAGTCCATGAAATTTTATTATCAAAAAATTAGATTCTATGAAACTTTTTGAAATGCTAGTTTCGGTCAAAAAATCGTAGTATATAATACACAATTTTGTACTAGTTTCGGTCAAAAAATCAAATTAAATCGAGGATTGTACGAAATGCTACGAAACTTTTCAGATCCTTTTTATATGTTACGGGGGAATGTTATGATGGAAGTCCATGCAAAAAATATCTTAAAATTAGTTTCTATGAAACTTTTTGAAATACTAGTTTAGGTCAAAAAATGTTAGTATATTATGCACAATTTTATACTAGTTTCGGTAAAAAAATCAAATTAAATCGGGAATTGTTCGAAATGCTGCGAAACTTTTTAGATTCTTTGTATATGTGACGAGGGAATGTTATGATGGAAGTCCATGCAAAAAATTATCTTAAAATTAAATTCTATGAAACTTTTTTAAATACTAGTTTAGGTCAAAAAATCGTAGTATATTATGCATAATTTTATACTAGTTTCGGTCAAAAAATCAAATTAAATCGAGGATTGTTCGAAATGCTACGAAACTTTTCAGATTCTCTATATATGTTACGAGGGAATGTTATGATAGAAGTCCATGAAATTTTTTTATCAAAAAATTAGATTCTATGAAACTTTTTGAAATGCTAGTTTCGGTCAAAAAATCGTAGTATATAATACACAATTTTGTACTAGTTTCGGTCAAAAAATCAAATTAAATCGAGGATTGTACGAAATGCTACGAAACTTTTCAGATCCTTTTTATATGTTACGGGGGAATGTTATGGTGGAAGTCCATGCAAAAAAATATCTTAAAATTAGTTTCTATGAAACTTTTTGAAATACTAGTTTAGGTCAAAAAATGTTAGTATATTATGCACAATTTTATACTAGTTTCGATCAAAAAATCAAATTAAATCGAGGATTGTATGAAATGCTACGAATCTTTATAGATCCTCTGTAAATGTTACGAGGGAATGTTATGATTGAAGTCCATGTAAAAAATTATCTTAAAATTAGATTCTATGAAACTTTTTAAAATACTAGTTTAGGTCAAAAATCGTAGAATATTATGCACAATTTTATACTAGTTTCGGTCAAAAAATCAAATTAAATCGAGGATTGTTCGAAATGCTACGAAACTTTTCAGATTCTCTATATATGTTACGAGGGAATGTTATGATGGAAGTCCATGAAATTTTTTATCAAAAAATTAGATTCTATGAAACTTTTTGAAATGCTAGTTTCGGTCAAAAAATCGTAGTATATATAATACACAATTTTGTACTAGTTTCGGGGTAAAAAATCATATTAAATCGAGGATTGTACGAAATGCTACGAAACATTTCAGATCCTTTCTATATGTTACGAGGGAATGTTATGATGGAAGTGAATGCAAAAATTATCTTAAAATTAGATTCTATGGAACTTTTTGAAATGCTAGTTTCGGTCAAAAAAATGTAGTATATTATACACAATTTTGTACTAGTTTCGGTAAAAAAATCAAATTAAATCGGGAATTGTTCGAAATGCTGCGAAACTTTTTAGATCCTTTGTATATGTGACGAGGGAATGTTATGATGGAAGTCCATGCAAAAAATTATCTTAAAATTAAATTCTATGAAACTTTTTTAAATACTAGTTTAGGTCAAAAAATCGTAGTATATTATGCACAATTTTATACTAGTTTCGGTCAAAAAATCAAATTAAATCGAGGATTGTTCGAAATGCTACGAAACTTTTCAGATTCTCTATATATGTTACGAGGGAATGTTATGATGGAAGTCCATGAAATTTTATTATCAAAAAATTAGATTCTATGAAACTTTTTGAAATGCTAGTTTCGGTCAAAAAATCGTAGTATATAATACACAATTTTGTACTAGTTTCGGTCAAAAAATCAAATTAAATCGAGGATTGTACGAAATGCTAAGAAACTTTTCAGATCCTTTTTATATGTTACGGGGGAATGTTATGATGGAAGTCCATGCAAAAAATATCTTAAAATTAGTTTCTATGAAACTTTTTGAAATACTAGTTTAGGTCAAAAAATGTTAGTATATTATGCACAATTTTATACTAGTTTCGATCAAAAAATCAAATTAAATCGAGGATTGTATGAAATGCTACGAATCTTTATAGATCCTCTGTAAATGTTACGAGGGAATGTTATGATTGAAGTCCATGTAAAAAATTATCTTAAAATTAGATTCTATGAAACTTTTTAAAATACTAGTTTAGGTAAAAAAATCGTAGAATATTATGCACAATTTTATACTAGTTTCGGTCAAAAAATAAAATTAAATCGAGGATTGTTCGAAATGCTACGAAACTTTTCAGATTCTCTATATATGTTACGAGGGAATGTTACGATGGAAGTCCATGAAATTTTTTGATCAAAAAATTAGATTCTATGAAACTTTTTGAAATGCTAGTTTCGGTCAAAAAATCGTAGTATATAATACACAATTTTGTACTAGTTTCGGTCAAAAAATCAAATTAAATCGAGGATTGTACGAAATGCTACGAAACTTTTCAGATCCTTTTTATATGTTACGGGGGAATGTTATGATGGAAGTCCATGCAAAAAATATCTTAAAATTAGTTTCTATGAAACTTTTTGAAATACTAGTTTAGGTCAAAAAATGTTAGTATATTATGCACAATTTTATACTAGTTTCGATCAAAAAATCAAATTAAATCGAGGATTGTATGAAATGCTACGAATCTTTATAGATCCTCTGTAAATGTTACGAGGGAATGTTATGATTGAAGTCCATGTAAAAAATTATCTTAAAATTAGATTCTATGAAACTTTTTAAAATACTAGTTTAGGTCAAAAAATCGTAGAATATTATGCACAATTTTATACTAGTTTCGGTCAAAAAATAAAATTAAATCGAGGATTGTTCGAAATGCTACGAAACTTTTCAGATTCTCTATATATGTTACGAGGGAATGTTATGATGGAAGTCCATGAAATTTTTTTATCAAAAAATTAGATTCTATGAAACTTTTTGAAATGCTAGTTTCGGTCAAAAAAACGTAGTATATATAATACACAATTTTGTACTAGTTTCGGTCAAAAAATGAAATTAAATCGAGGATTGTACGAAATGCTACGAAACTTTTCAGATCCTTTCTATATGTTACGAGGGAATGTTATGATGGAAGTGAATGCAAAAATTATCTTAAAATTAGATTCTATGGAACTTTTTGAAATGCTAGTTTCGGTCAAAAAAATGTAGTATATTATACACAATTTTGTACTAGTTTCGGTAAAAAAATCAAATTAAATCGGGAATTGTTCGAAATGCTGCGAAACTTTTTAGATCCTTTGTATATGTGACGAGGGAATGTTATGATGGAAGTCCATGCAAAAAATTATCTTAAAATTAAATTCTATGAAACTTTTTTAAATACTAGTTTAGGTCAAAAAATCGTAGTATATTATGCATAATTTTATACTAGTTTCGGTCAAAAAATCAAATTAAATCGAGGATTGTTCGAAATGCTACGAAACTTTTCAGATTCTCTATATATGTTACGAGGGAATGTTATGATGGAAGTCCATGAAATTTTTTTATCAAAAAATTAGATTCTATGAAACTTTTTGAAATGCTAGTTTCGGTCAAAAAATCGTAGTATATAATACACAATTTTGTACTAGTTTCGGTCAAAAAATCAAATTAAATCGAGGATTGTACGAAATGCTACGAAACTTTTCAGATCCTTTTTATATGTTACGGGGGAATGTTATGATGGAAGTCCATGCAAAAAAATATCTTAAAATTAGTTTCTATGAAACTTTTTGAAATACTAGTTTAGGTCAAAAAATGTTAGTATATTATGCACAATTTTATACTAGTTTCGATCAAAAAATCAAATTAAATCGAGGATTGTATGAAATGCTACGAATCTTTATAGATCCTCTGTAAATGTTACGAGGGAATGTTATGATTGAAGTCCATGTAAAAAATTATCTTAAAATTAGATTCTATGAAACTTTTTAAAATACTAGTTTAGGTCAAAAAATCATAGAATATTATGCACAATTTTATACTAGTTTCGGTCAAAAAATCAAATTAAATCGAGGATTGTTCGAAATGCTACGAAACTTTTCAGATTCTCTATATATGTTACGAGGGAATGTTATGATGGAAGTCCATGAAATTTTTTTATCAAAAAATTAGATTCTATGAAACTTTTTGAAATGCTAGTTTCGGTCAAAAAATCGTAGTATATATAATACACAATTTTGTACTAGTTTCGGTCAAAAAATCAAATTAAATCGAGGATTGTACGAAATGCTACGAAACTTTTCAGATCCTTTCTATATGTTACGAGGGAATGTTATGATGGAAGTGAATGCAAAAATTATCTTAAAATTAGATTCTATGGAACTTTTTGAAATGCTAGTTTCGGTCAAAAAAATGTACTATATTATACACAATTTTGTACTAGTTTCGGTAAAAAAATCAAATTAAATCGGGAATTGTTCGAAATGCTGCGAAACTTTTCAGATCCTTTCTATATGTGACGAGGGAATGTTATGATGGAAGTCCATGCAAAAAATTATCTTAAAATTAAATTCTATGAAACTTTTTTAAATACTAGTTTAGGTCAAAAAATCGTAGTATATTATGCACAATTTTATACTAGTTTCGGTCAAAAAATCAAATTAAATCGAGGATTGTTCGAAATGCTACGAAACTTTTCAGATTCTCTATATATGTTACGAGGGAATGTTATGATGGAAGTCCATGAAATTTTTTTATCAAAAAATTAGATTCTATGAAACTTTTTGAAATGCTAGTTTCGGTCAAAAAATTCGTAGTATATAATACACAATTTTGTACTAGTTTCGGTCAAAAAATCAAATTAAATCGAGGATTGTACGAAATGCTACGAAACTTTTCAGATCCTTTCTATATGTTACGAGGGAATGTTATGATGGAAGTGAATGCAAAAATTATCTTAAAATTAGATTCTATGGAACTTTTTGAAATGCTAGTTTCGGTCAAAAAAATGTAGTATATTATACACAATTTTGTACTAGTTTCGGTAAAAAAATCAAATTAAATCGGGAATTGTTCGAAATGCTGCGAAACTTTTTAGATCCTTTGTATATGTGACGAGGGAATGTTATGATGGAAGTCCATGCAAAAAATTATCTTAAAATTAAATTCTATGAAACTTTTTTAAATACTAGTTTAGGTCAAAAAATCGTAGTATATTATGCATAATTTTATACTAGTTTCGGTCAAAAAATCAAATTAAATCGAGGATTGTTCGAAATGCTACGAAACTTTTCAGATTCTCTATATATGTTACGAGGGAATGTTATGATGGAAGTCCATGAAATTTTTTTATCAAAAAATTAGATTCTATGAAACTTTTTGAAATGCTAGTTTCGGTCAAAAAATCGTAGTATATAATACACAATTTTGTACTAGTTTCGGTCAAAAAATCAAATTAAATCGAGGATTGTACGAAATGCTACGAAACTTTTCAGATCCTTTTTATATGTTACGGGGGAATGTTATGATGGAAGTCCATGCAAAAAAATATCTTAAAATTAGTTTCTATGAAACTTTTTGAAATACTAGTTTAGGTCAAAAAATGTTAGTATATTATGCACAATTTTATACTAGTTTCGATCAAAAAATCAAATTAAATCGAGGATTGTATGAAATGCTACGAATCTTTATAGATCCTCTGTAAATGTTACGAGGGAATGTTATGATTGAAGTCCATGTAAAAAATTATCTTAAAATTAGATTCTATGAAACTTTTTAAAATACTAGTTTAGGTCAAAAAATCGTATAATATTATGCACAATTTTATACTAGTTTTGGTCAAAAAATCAAATTAAATCGAGGATTGTTCGAAATGCTACGAAACTTTTCAGATTCTCTATATATGTTACGAGGGAATGTTATGATGGAAGTCCATGAAATTTTTTTATCAAAAAATTAGATTCTATGAAACTTTTTGAAATGCTAGTTTCGGTCAAAAAATCGTAGTATATATAATACACAATTTTGTACTAGTTTCGGTCAAAAAATCAAATTAAATCGAGGATTGTACGAAATGCTACGAAACTTTTCAGATCCTTTCTATATATTACGAGGGAATGTTATGATGGAAGTGAATGCAAAAATTATCTTAAAATTAGATTCTATGGAACTTTTTGAAATGCTAGTTTCGGTCAAAAAAATGTAGTATATTATACACAATTTTGTACTAGTTTCGGTAAAAAAATCAAATTAAATCGGGAATTGTTCGAAATGCTGCGAAACTTTTCAGATCCTTTCTATATGTGACGAGGGAATGTTATGATGGAAGTCCATGCAAAAAATTATCTTAAAATTAAATTCTATGAAACTTTTTTAAATACTAGTTTAGGTCAAAAAATCGTAGTATATTATGCACAATTTTATACTAGTTTCGGTCAAAAAATCAAATTAAATCGAGGATTGTTCGAAATGCTACGAAACTTTTCAGATTCTCTATATATGTTACGAGGGAATATTATGATGGAAGTCCATGAAATTTTTTTATCAAAAAATTAGATTCTATGAAACTTTTTGAAATGCTAGTTTCGGTCAAAAAATCGTAGTATATATAATACACAATTTTGTACTAGTTTCGGTCAAAAAATCAAATTAAATCGAGGATTGTACGAAATGCTACGAAACTTTTCAGATCCTTTCTATATATTACGAGGGAATGTTATGATGGAAGTGAATGCAAAAATTATCTTAAAATTAGATTCTATGGAACTTTTTGAAATGCTAGTTTCGGTCAAAAAAATGTAGTATATTATACACAATTTTGTACTAGTTTCGGTAAAAAAATCAAATTAAATCGGGAATTGTTCGAAATGCTGCGAAACTTTTCAGATCCTTTCTATATGTGACGAGGGAATGTTATGATGGAAGTCCATGCAAAAAATTATCTTAAAATTAAATTCTATGAAACTTTTTTAAATACTAGTTTAGGTCAAAAAATCGTAGTATATTATGCACAATTTTATACTAGTTTCGGTCAAAAAATCAAATTAAATCGAGGATTGTTCGAAATGCTACGAAACTTTTCAGATTCTCTATATATGTTACGAGGGAATGTTATGATGGAAGTCCATGAAATTTTTTTATCAAAAAATTAGATTCTATGAAACTTTTTGAAATGCTAGTTTCGGTCAAAAAATCGTAGTATATATAATACACAATTTTGTACTAGTTTCGGTCAAAAAATCAAATTAAATCGAGGATTGTACGAAATGCTACGAAACATTTCAGATCCTTTCTATATATTACGAGGGAATGTTATGATGGAAGTGAATGCAAAAATTATCTTAAAATTAGATTCTATGGAACTTTTTGAAATGCTAGTTTCGGTCAAAAAAATGTAGTATATTATACACAATTTTGTACTAGTTTCGGTAAAAAAATCAAATTAAATCGGGAATTGTTCGAAATGCTGCGAAACTTTTCAGATCCTTTCTATATGTGACGAGGGAATGTTATGATGGAAGTCCATGCAAAAAATTATCTTAAAATTAAATTCTATGAAACTTTTTTAAATACTAGTTTAGGTCAAAAAATCGTAGTATATTATGCACAATTTTATACTAGTTTCGGTCAAAAAATCAAATTAAATCGAGGATTGTTCGAAATGCTACGAAACTTTTCAGATTCTCTATATATGTTACGAGGGAATGTTATGATGGAAGTCAATGAAATTTTTTTATCAAAAAATTAGATTCTATGAAACTTTTTGAAATGCTAGTTTCGGTCAAAAAATCGTAGTATATATAATACACAATTTTGTACTAGTTTCGGTCAAAAAATCAAATTAAATCGAGGATTGTACGAAATGCTACGAAACTTTTCAGATCCTTTCTATATGTTACGAGGGAATGTTATGATGGAAGTGAATGCAAAAATTATCTTAAAATTAGATTCTATGGAACTTTTTGAAATGCTAGTTTCGGTCAAAAAATGTAGTATATTATACACAATTTTGTACTAGTTTCGGTAAAAAAATCAAATTAAATCGAGAATTGTTCGAAATGCTGCGAAACTTTTCAGATCCTTTCTATATGTGACGAGGGAATGTTATGATGGAAGTCCATGCAAAAAATTATCTTAAAATTAAATTCTATGAAACTTTTTTAAATACTAGTTTAGGTCAAAAAATCGTAGTATATTATGCACAATTTTATACTAGTTTCGGTCAAAAAATCAAATTAAATCGAGGATTGTTCGAAATGCTACGAAACTTTTCAGATTCTCTATATATGTTACGAGGGAATGTTATGATGGAAGTCCATGAAATTTTTTTATCAAAATATTAGATTCTATGAAACATTTTGAAATGCTAGTTTCGGTCAAAAAATCGTAGTATATAATACACAATTTTGTACTAGTTTCGGTCAAAAAATCAAATTAAATCGAGGATTGTACGAAATGCTACGAAACTTTTCAGATCCTTTTTATATGTTACGGGGGAATGTTATGATGGAAGTCCATGCAAACAAATATCTTAAAATTAGTTTCTATGAAACTTTTTGAAATACTAGTTTAGGTCAAAAAATGTTAGTATATTATGCACAATTTTATACTAGTTTCGATCAAAAAATCAAATTAAATCGAGGATTGTATGAAATGCTACGAATCTTTATAGATCCTTTGTAAATGTTACGAGGGAATGTTATGATTGAAGTCCATGTAAAAAATTATCTTAAAATTAGATTCTATGAAACTTTTTAAAATACTAGTTTAGGTCAAAAAATCGTAGAATATTATGCACAATTTTATACTAGTTTCGGTCAAAAAATAAAATTAAATCGAGGATTGTTCGAAATGCTACGAAACTTTTCAGATTCTCTATATATGTTACGAGGGAATGTTATGATGGAAGTCCATGAAATTTTTTTATCAAAAAATTAGATTCTATGAAACTTTTTGAAATGCTAGTTTCGGTCTAAAAATCGTAGTATATATAATACACAATTTTGTACTAGTTTCGGTCAAAAAATCAAATTAAATCGAGGATTGTACGAAATGCTACGAAACTTTTCAGATCCTTTCTATATGTTACGGGGGAATGTTATGATGGAAGTGCATGCAAAAATTATCTTAAAATTAGATTCTATGGAACTTTTTGAAATGCTAGTTTCGGTCAAAAAAATGTAGTATATTATACACAATTTTGTACTAGTTTCGGTAAAAAAATCAAATTAAATCGGGAATTGTTCGAAATGCTGCGAAACTTTTCAGATCCTTTCTATATGTGACGAGGGAATGTTATGATGGAAGTCCATGCAAAAAATTGTCTTAAAATTAGATTCTATGAAACTTTTTTAAATACTAGTTTAGGTCAAAAAATCGTAGTATATTATGC
The DNA here is from genome assembly GCA_963966055.1 of Lathyrus aphaca. Taxonomy (NCBI): domain Eukaryota; kingdom Viridiplantae; phylum Streptophyta; class Magnoliopsida; order Fabales; family Fabaceae; genus Lathyrus; species Lathyrus aphaca. Next base: position 15,380,670 of record OZ014522.1, read on the forward strand.
ACAATTTTATACTAGTTTCGGTCAAAAAATCAAATTAAATCGAGGATTGTTCGAAATGCTACGAAACTTTTCAGATTCTCTCTATATGTTACGAGGGATTGTTATGATGGAAGTCCATGAAAAAATTTATCACAAAATTAGATTCTATGAAACTTTTTGAAATAATAGTTTCGGTAAAAAAATCGTAGTATATAATACACAATTTTGTACTAATTTCGGTCAAAAAATCAAATTAAATCGAGGATTGTTCGAAATGCTACGAAACTTTTCAGATCCTTTCTATATGTTACGAGGGAATGTTATGATGGAAGTCCATGCAAAAATTATCTTAAAATTATATTCTGTGAAACTTTTTGAAATGCTAGTTTCGGTCAAAAAATCGTAGTATATTATACATAATTTTGTACCAATTTCTGTTAAAAAATCAAATTAAATCGAGGTTTGTTCGAAATGCTACGAAACTTTTCAGATCCTTTCTATATCTTACGCGGGAATTTTTGGATGGATGTCCATGAAAAAAATTATCTTAAAATTAGATTCTATGAAAAATTTTGAAATACTAGTTTAGGTCAAAAAATCGTAGTATATTATGCACAATTTTATACTAGTTTCGGTCAAAAAATCAAATTAAATCAAGGATTGTTCGAAATGCTACAAAACTTTTCAGATCCTTTTTATATGTTACGAGGGAATGTTATGATGGAAGTCCATGCAAAAAATTATCTTAAAATTAGATTCTATGAAACTTTATTAATACTAGTTTATGTCAAAAAATCGTAGTATATTATGCACAATTTTATACTAGTTTCGGTCAAAAAATCAAATTAAATCGAGGATTGTTTGAAATGCTACAAAACGTTTCAGATTCTCTCTATATGTTACGATGGAATGTTATGATGGAAGTCCATGAAAAAAATTTATCACAAAATTAGATTCTATGAAACTTTTTGAAATGCTAGTTTCGGTAAAAAAATCGTAGTATATAATACACAATTTTGTACTAGTTTCGGTCAAAAAATCAAATTAAATCGAGGATAGTTCGAAATGCTACGAAACTTTTCAGATCCTTTCTATATGTTACGAGGGAATGTTATGATGGAAGTCCATGCAAAAAATTATCTTAAAATTAGATTCTATGAAACTTTTTGAAATACTAGTTTAGGTCAAAAAATCGTAGTATATTATGCACAATTTTATACTAGTTTCAGTGAAAAATCAAATTAAATCGAGGATTGTTTGAAATGCTACGAAACATTATAGATCCTTTGTAAATGTTATGAGGGAATGTTATGATTGAAGTCCAAGTAAAAAATTATATTAAAATTAGATTCTATGAAACTTTTTAAAATACTAGTTTAGGTCAAAAAATCATAGAATATTATGCACAATTTTATACTAGTTTCGGTCAAAAAGTCAAATTAAATCGAGGATTGTTCGAAATTCTACGAAACTTTTCAGATTCTCTATATATGTTACGAGGGAATGTTATGATGGATGTCCATGAAATTTTTTTATCAAAAAATTAGATTCTATGAAACTTTTTGAAATGCTAGTTTCGGTCAAAAAATCGTAGTATATAATACACAATTTTGTACTAGTTTCGGTCAAAAAATCAAATTAAATCGAGGATTGTACGAAATGCTACGAAACTTTTCAGATCCTTTCTATATGTTACGAGGGAATGTTATGATGGAAGTGCATGCAAAAATTATCTTAAAGTTAGATTCTATGGAACTTTTTGAAATGCTAGTTTCGGTCAAAAAATGTAGTATATTATACACAATTTTGTACTAGTTTCGGTAAAAAAATCAAATTAAATCGGGAATTGTTCGAAATGCTATGAAAACTTTTCAGATCCTTTCTATATGTTACGAGGGAATGTTATGATGGAAGTCCATGAAAAAAATTATCTTAAAATTAGATTCTATGAAACTTTTTTAAATACTAGTTTAGGTCAAAAAATCGTAGTATATTATGCACAATTTTATAGTAATTTCGGTCAAAAAATCAAATTAAATCAAGGATTGTTCGAAATGCTACGAAACTTTTTTGATTCTCTCTATATGTTACGAGGGAATGTTATGATGGAAGTCCATGAAAAAAATTTATCACAAAATTAGATTCTATGAAACTTTTTGAAATGCTAGTTTCGGTAAAAAAATCGTAGTATATAATACACAATTTTGTACTAAATTCAGTCAAAAAATCAAATTAAATCGAGGATTGTTCGAAATGCTACGAAACTTATCAGATTCTTTGTAAATGTTATGAGGGAATGTTATGATTGAAGTCCATGTAAAAAATTATCTTAAAATTAGATTCTATGAAACTTTTTAAAATACTAGTTTAGGTCAAAAAATCGTAGAATATTATGCACAATTTTATACTAGTTTCGGTCAAAAAATCAAATTAAATCGAGGATTGTTCGAAATGCTAGGAAACTTTTCAGATTCTCTATATATTTTACGAGGGAATGTTATGATGGAAGTCCATGAAATTTTTTTATCAAAAAATTAGATTCTATGTAACTTTTCGAAATGCTAGTTTCGGTCAAAAAATCGTAGTATATAATACACAATTTTGTACTAGTTTCGGTCAAAAATTCAAATTAAATCGAGGATTGTTCGAAATGCTACGAAACCTTTCAGATCCTTTCTATATGTTACGAGGGAATGTTATGATGGAAGTCCATGCAAAAATTATCTTAAAATTAGATTCTGTGAAACTTTTTGAAATGCTAGTTTCGGTAAAAAAATGTAGTATATTATACATAATTTTGTACCAATTTCTGTAAAAAAATCAAATTAAATCGAGGATTGTTCGAAATGCTACGAAACTTTTCAGATCCTTTCTATATCTTACGCTGGAATGTTAGGATGGAAGTCCATGAAAAAAATCATCTTAAAATTAGATTCTATCAAACTTTTTGAAATAATAGTTTAGGTCAAAAAATCGTAGTATATTATGCACAAGTTTATACTAGTTTCGGTCAAAAAATCAAATTAAATCGAGGATTATTCGAAATGCTACGAAACTTTATAGATCCTTTGTATATGTTACGAGGGAATGTTATGATGGAAGTCCATGCAAAAAATTATCTTAAAACTAGATTCTATGAAACATTTTAAAATACTAGTTTAGGTCAAAAAATCGTAGTATATTATACACAATTTTATACTAGTTTCGGTCAAAAAATCAAATTAAATTGAGGATTGTTCGAAATGCTACAAAACTTTTCAGATTCTCTATATATGTTACGAGGGAATGTTATGATGGAAGTCCATGAAATTTTTTTATCAAAAAATTAAATTCATTGAAACTTTTTGAAATGCTAGTTTCGGTCAAAAAATCGTAGTATATAATACACAATTTTGTACTAGTTTCGTTCAAAAAATCAAATTAAATCGAGGATTGTTCGAAATGCTACGAAACTTTTCAAATCCTTTCTATATGTTACGAGGGAATGTTATGATGGAAGTCCATGCAAAAATTATCTTAAAATTAGAATCTATGAAACTTTTTGAAATGCTAGTTTCGGTCAAAAAAACGTAGTATATTATACACAATTTTGTACTAGTTTCGGTCAAAAAATCAAATTAAATCGTGAATTGTTCGAAATGCTACGAAACTTTTCAGATCCTTTCTATATGTTACGAGGGAATGTTATGATGGAAGTCCATGCAAAAAGTTATCTTAAAATTAGATTCTATGAAACTTTTTTAAATACTAGTTTAGGTCAAAAAGTCATAGTATATTATGCACAATTTTACACTAGTTTTGGTAAAAACATCAAATTAAATCGAGGATTGTTCGAAATGCTACGAAACATTTCAGATTCTCTATATATTTTACGAGGGAATGTTATGAAGGAAGTCCATGAAAAAAATTAATCACAAAATTATATTCTATGAAACTTTTTGAAATGCTAGTTTCGGTACAAAAATCGTAGTATATAATACACAATTTTCTACTAGTTTCGGTCAAAAAATCAAATTAAATCGAGGATTGTTCGAAATGCTACGAAACTTTTCAGATCCTTTCTACATTTTACGAGGGAATGTTATGATGGAAGTCCATGCAAAAATTATCTTAAAATTAGATTCTGTGAAACTTTTTGAAATGCTAGTTTCGGTCAAAAAATCGTAGTATATTATACAAAAAAATTAAATTAAATCGAGGATTGTTCGAAATGCTACGAAACTTTTCAGATCCTTTCTATATCTTACGCGGGAATGTTAGGATGGAAGTCCATGAAAAAATTATCTTAAAATTAGATTCTATGAAACTTTTTGAAATACTAGTTTAGGTCAAAAAATCGTAGTATATTATGCACAAGTTTATACTAGTTTCGGTCAAAAAATCAAATTAAATCGAGGATTTTTCGAAATGCTACGAAACTTTATAGATCCTTTGTATATGTTACGAGGGAATGTTATGATGGAAGTCCATGCAAAAAATTATCTTAAAACTAGATTCTATGAAACATTTTAAAATACTAGTTTAGGTCAAAATATCGTAGTATATTATGCACAAGTTTATACTAGTTTCGGTCAAAAAATCAAATTAAATCGAGGATTGTTCGAAATGCTACAAAACATTTTAGATTCTCTATATATTTTATGAGGGAATGTTATGATGGAAGTCCATGCAAAAATTATCTTAAAATTAGATTCTATGAAACTTTTTGAAATGCTAGTTTCGGTCAAAAAAATGTAGTATATTATACACAATTTTGTACTAGTTTCGGTCAAAAAATCAAATTAAATCGGGAATTGTTCGAAATGCTACGAAACATTTCAGATCCTTTCTATATGTTACGAGGGAATGTTATGATGGAAGTCCATGCAAAAAGTTATCTTAAAATTAGATTCTATGAAACTTTTTTAAATACTAGTTTAGGTCAAAAAGTCATAGTATATTATGCACAATTTTACACTAGTTTTGGTAAAAAAATCAAATTAAATCGAGGATTGTTCGAAATGCTACGAAACATTTCAGATTCTCTATATATGTTACGAGGGAATGTTATGAAGGAAGTCCATGAAAAAAATTTATCACAAAATTAGATTCTATTAAACTTTTTGAAATGCTAGTTTCGGTAAAAAAATCGTAGTATATAATACACAATTTTCTACTAGTTTCGGTCAAAAAATCAAATTAAATCGAGGATTGTTCGAAATGCTACGAAACTTTTCAGATCCTTTCTATATGTTACGAGGGAATGTTATGATGGAAGTCCATGCAAAAATTATCTTAAAATTAGATTCTGTGAAACTTTTTGAAATGCTAGTTTCGGTCAAAAAATCGTAGTATATTATACAAAATTTTGTACCAATTTCTGTAAAAAAAATTAAATTAAATCGAGGATTGTTCGAAATGCTACGAAACTTTTCAGATCCTTTCTATATCTTACGCGGGAATGTTAGGATGGAAGTCCATGAAAAAATTATCTTAAAATTAGATTCTATGAAACTTTTTGAAATACTAGTTTAGGTCAAAAAATCGTAGTATATTATGAACAAGTTTATACTAGTTTCGGTCAAAAAATCAAATTAAATCGAGGATTTTTCGAAATGCTACGAAACTTTATAGATCCTTTGTATATGTTACGAGGGAATGTTATGATGGAAGTCCATGCAAAAAATTATCTTAAAACTAGATTCTATGAAACATTTTAACATACTAGTTTAGGTCAAAATATCGTAGTATATTATGCACAAGTTTATACTAGTTTCGGTCAAAAAATCAAATTAAATCGAGGATTGTTCGAAATGCTACGAAACTTTATAGATCCTTTGTATATGTTACGAGGGAATGTTATGATGGAAATCTATGCAAAAATTATCTTAAAAATTAGATTCTGTGAAACTTTTTGAAATGCTAGTTTCGGTCAAAAAATCGTAGTATATTATACATAATTTTGTACCAATTTCTATAAAAAATCAAATTAAATCGAGGATTGTTCGAAATGCTACGAAACTTTTCAGATTCTTTCTATACCTTACGCGGGAATGTTATGATGGAAGTCCATGAAAAAAATTATCTTAAAATTAGATTCTATGAAACTTTTTGAAATACTAGTTTAGGTCAAAAAATTGTAGTATATGATGCACAAGTTTATACTAGTTTCGGTCAAAAAATCAAATTAAATCGAGGATTGTTCGAAATGCTACGAAACTTTATAGATCCTTTGTATATGTTACGAGGGAATGTTATGATGGACGTCCATGCAAAAAATTATCTTAAAACTATATTCTATGAAACATTTTAAAATACTAGTTTAGGTCAAAAAATCATAGTATATTATGCACAATTTTATACTAGTTTCGGTCAAAAAATCAAATTAAATCGAGGATTGTTCGAAATGCTACAAAACATTTCAGATTCTCTATATATTTTACGAGGGAATGTTATGTTGGAAGTCCATGAAATTTTTTTATCAAAAAATTAGATTCTTTGAAACTTTTTGAAATGCTAGTTTCGGTCAAAAAATCGTATATAATACACAGTTTTGTACTAGTTTCGTTCAAAAAATTAAATTAAATCGAGGATTGTTCGAAATGCTACGAAACTTTTCAGATCCTTTCTATATCTTACGCGGGAATGTTAGGATGGAAGTCCATGAAAAAATTATCTTAAAATTAGATTCTATGAAACTTTTTGAAATACTAGTTTAGGTCAAAAAATCGTAGTATATTATGCACAAGTTTATACTAGTTTCGGTCAAAAAATCAAATTAAATCGAGGATTTTTCGAAATGCTACGAAACTTTATAGATCCTTTGTATATGTTACGAGGGAATGTTATGATGGAAGTCCATGCAAAAAATTATCTTAAAACTAGATTCTATGAAACATTTTAAAATACTAGTTTAGGTCAAAATATCGTAGTATATTATGCACAAGTTTATACTAGTTTCGGTCAAAAAATCAAATTAAATCGAGGATTGTTCGAAATGCTACAAAACATTTTAGATTCTCTATATATTTTATGAGGGAATGTTATGATGGAAGTCCATGCAAAAATTATCTTAAAATTAGATTCTATGAAACTTTTTGAAATGCTAGTTTCGGTCAAAAAAATGTAGTATATTATACACAATTTTGTACTAGTTTCGGTCAAAAAATCAAATAAAATCGGGAATTGTTCGAAATGCTACGAAACTTTTCAGATCCTTTCTATATGTTACGAGGGAATGTTATGATGGAAGTCCATGCAAAAAGTTATCTTAAAATTAGATTCTATGAAACTTTTTTAAATACTAGTTTAGGTCAAAAAGTCATAGTATATTATGCACAATTTTACACTAGTTTTGGTAAAAAAATCAAATTAAATCGAGGATTGTTCGAAATGCTACGAAACATTTCAGATTCTCTATATATGTTACGAGGGAATGTTATGAAGGAAGTCCATGAAAAAAATTTATCACAAAATTAGATTCTATGAAACTTTTTGAAATGCTAGTTTCGGTAAAAAAATCGTAGTATATAATACACAATTTTCTACTAGTTTCGGTCAAAAAATCAAATTAAATCGAGGATTGTTCAAAATGCTACGAAACTTTTCAGATCCTTTCTATATGTTACGAGGGAATGTTATGATGGAAGTCCATGCAAAAATTATCTTAAAATTAGATTCTGTGAAACTTTTTGAAATGCTAGTTTCGGTCAAAAAATCGTAGTATATTATACAAAATTTTGTACCAATTTCTGTAAAAAAAATTAAATTAAATCGAGGATTGTTCGAAATGCTACGAAACTTTTCAGATCCTTTCTATATCTTACGCGGGAATGTTAGGATGGAAGTCCATGAAAAAATTATCTTAAAATTAGATTCTATGAAACTTTTTGAAATACTAGTTTAGGTCAAAAAATCGTAGTATATTATGAACAAGTTTATACTAGTTTCGGTCAAAAAATCAAATTAAATCGAGGATTGTTCGAAATGCTACGAAACTTTATAGATCCTTTGTATATGTTACGAGGGAATGTTATGATGGACGTCCATGCAAAAAATTATCTTAAAACTATATTCTATGAAACATTTTAAAATACTAGTTTAGGTCAAAAAATCGTAGTATATTATGCACAATTTTATACTAGTTTCGGTCAAAAAATCAAATTAAATCGAGGATTGTTCAAAATGCTACAAAACATTTCAGATTCTCTATATATTTTACGAGGGAATGTTATGTTGGAAGTCCATGAAATTTTTTTATCAAAAAATTAGATTCTTTGAAACTTTTTGAAATGCTAGTTTCGGTCAAAAAATCGTATATAATACACAATTTTGTACTAGTTTCGTTCAAAAAATCAAATTAAATCGAGGATTGTTCGAAATGCTACGAAACTTTTCAAATCCTTTCTATATCTTACGAGGGAATGTTATGATGGAAGTCCATGCAAAAATTATCTTAAAATTAGATTCTATGAAACTTTTTTAAATACTAGTTTAGGTCAAAAAGTCATAGTATATTATGCATAATTTTACACTAGTTTGGGTAAAAAAATCAAATTAAATCGAGGATTGTTCGAAATGCTACGATACATTTCAGATTCTCTCTATATGTTACGAGGGAATGTTATGAAGGAAGTCCATGAAAAAAATTTATCACAAAATTAGATTCTATGAAACTTTTTGAAATGCTAGTTTCGGTAAAAAAATCGTAGTATATAATACACAATTTTCTACTAGTTTCGGTCAAAAAATCAAATTAAATCGAGGATTATTCGAATTGCTACGAAACTTTTCAGATCCTTTCTATATGTTACGAGGGAATGTTATGATGGAAGTCCATGCAAAAATTATCTTAAAATTAGATTCTGTGAAACTTTTTGAAATGCTAGTTTCGGTCAAAAATCGTAGTATATTATACATAATTTTGTACCAATTTCTGTAAAAAAATTAAATAAAATCGAGGATTGTTCGAAATGCTACGAAGCTTTTCAGATCCTTTCTATATCTTACGCGGGAATGTTAGGATGGAAGTCCATGAAAAAATTATCTTAAAATTAGATTCTATGAAACTTTTTGAAATACAAGTTTAGGTCAAAAAATCGTAGTATATTATGCACAAGTTTATACTAGTTTCGGTCAAAAAATCAAATTAAATCGAGGATTTTTCGAAATGCTACGAAACTTTATAGATCCTTTGTATATGTTACGAGGGAATGTTATGATGGAAGTCCATGCAAAAAATTATCTTAAAACTAGATTCTATGAAACATTTTAAAATACTAGTTTAGGTCAAAATATCGTAGTATATTATGCACAAGTTTATACTAGTTTCGGTCAAAAAATCAAATTAAATCGAGGATTGTTCGAAATGCTACGAAATTTATAGATCCTTTGTATATGTTACGAGGGAATGTTATGATGGAAATCCATGCAAAAATTATCTTAAAAATTAGATTCTGTGAAACTTTTTGAAATGCTAGTTTCGGTCAAAAAATCGTAGTATATTATACATAATTTTGTACCAATTACTATAAAAAATCAAATTAAATCGAGGATTGTTCGAAATGCTACAAAACTTTTCAGATCCTTTCTATATCTTACGCGGGAATGTTATGATGGAAGTCCGTGAAAAAATTATCTTAAAATTAGATTCTATGAAACTTTTTGAAATACTAGTTTAGGTCAAAAAATCGTAGTATATTATACACAAGTTTATACTGGTTTCGGTCAAAAAATCAAATTAAATCGAGGATTTTTCGAAATGCTACGAAACTTTATAAATCCTTTGTATATGTTACGAGGGAATGTTATGATGGAAGTCCATGCAAAAAATTATCTTAAAACTAGATTCTATGAAACATTTTAAAATACTAGTTTAGGTCAAAATATCGTAGTATATTATGCACAAGTTTATACTAGTTTCGGTCAAAAAATCAAATTAAATCGAGGATTGTTCGAAATGCTACAAAACATTTTAGATTCTCTATATATTTTATGAGGGAATGTTATGATGGAAGTCCATGCAAAAATTATCTTAAAATTAGATTCTATGAAACTTTTTGAAATGCTAGTTTCGGTCAAAAAAATGTAGTATATTATACACAATTTTGTACTAGTTTCGGTCAAAAAATCAAATTAAATCGGGAATTGTTCGAAATGCTACGAAACTTTTCAGATCCTTTCTATATGTTACGAGGGAATGTTATGATGGAAGTCCATGCAAAAAGTTATCTTAAAATTAGATTCTATGAAACTTTTTTAAATACTAGTTTAGGTCAAAAAGTCATAGTATATTATGCACAATTTTACACTAGTTTTGGTAAAAAAATCAAATTAAATCGAGGATTGTTCGAAATGCTACGAAACATTTCAGATTCTCTATATATGTTACGAGGAAATGTTATGAAGGAAGTCCATGAAAAAAATTTATCACAAAATTAGATTCTATGAAACTTTTTGAAATGCTAGTTTCGGTAAAAAAATCGTAGTATATAATACACAATTTTCTACTAGTTTCGGTCAAAATATCAAATTAAATCGAGGATTGTTCGAAATGCTACGAAACTTTTCAGATCCTTTCTATATGTTACGAGGGAATGTTATGATGGAAGTCCATGCAAAAATTATCTTAAAATTAGATTCTGTGAAACTTTTTGAAATGCTAGTTTCGGTCAAAAAATCGTAGTATATTATACAAAATTTTGTACCAATTTCTGTAAAAAAAATTAAATTAAATCGAGGATTGTTCGAAATGCTACGAAACTTTTCAGATCCTTTCTATATCTTACGCGGGAATGTTAGGATGGAAGTCCATGAAAAAATTATCTTAAAATTAGATTCTATGAAACTTTTTGAAATACAAGTTTAGGTCAAAAAATCGTAGTATATTATGCACAAGTTTATACTAGTTTCGGTCAAAAAATCAAATTAAATCGAGGATTTTTCGAAATGCTACGAAACTTTATAGATCCTTTGTATATGTTACGAGGGAATGTTATGATGGAAGTCCATGCAAAAAATTATCTTAAAACTAGATTCTATGAAACATTTTAAAATACTAGTTTAGGTCAAAATATCGTAGTATATTATGCACAAGTTTATACTAGTTTCGGTCAAAAAATCAAATTAAATCGAGGATTGTTCGAAATGCTACGAAATTTATAGATCCTTTGTATATGTTACGAGGGAATGTTATGATGGAAATCCATGCAAAAATTATCTTAAAAATTAGATTCTGTGAAACTTTTTGAAATGCTAGTTTCGGTCAAAAAATCGTAGTATATTATACATAATTTTGTACCAATTTCTATAAAAAATCAAATTAAATCGAGGATTGTTCGAAATGCTACAAAACTTTTCAGATCCTTTCTATATCTTACGCGGGAATGTTATGATGGAAGTCCGTGAAAAAATTATCTTAAAATTAGATTCTATGAAACTTTTTGAAATACTAGTTTAGGTCAAAAAATCGTAGTATATTATACACAAGTTTATACTGGTTTCGGTCAAAAAATCAAATTAAATCGAGGATTTTTCGAAATGCTACGAAACTTTATAAATCCTTTGTATATGTTACGAGGGAATGTTATGATGGAAGTCCATGCAAAAAATTATCTTAAAACTAGATTCTATGAAACATTTTAAAATACTAGTTTAGGTCAAAATATCGTAGTATATTATGCACAAGTTTATACTAGTTTCGGTCAAAAAATCAAATTAAATCGAGGATTGTTCGAAATGCTACAAAACATTTTAGATTCTCTATATATTTTATGAGGGAATGTTATGATGGAAGTCCATGCAAAAATTATCTTAAAATTAGATTCTATGAAACTTTTTGAAATGCTAGTTTCGGTCAAAAAAATGTAGTATATTATACACAATTTTGTACTAGTTTCGGTCAAAAAATCAAATTAAATCGGGAATTGTTCGAAATGCTACAAAACTTTTCAGATCCTTTCTATATGTTACGAGGGAATGTTATGATGGAAGTCCATGCAAAAAGTTATCTTAAAATTAGATTCTATGAAACTTTTTTAAATACTAGTTTAGGTCAAAAAGTCATAGTATATTATGCACAATTTTACTCTAGTTTTGGTAAAAAAATCAAATTAAATCGAGGATTGTTCGAAATGCTACGAAACATTTCAGATTCTCTATATATGTTACGAGGAAATGTTATGAAGGAAGTCCATGAAAAAAATTTATCACAAAATTAGATTCTATGAAACTTTTTGAAATGCTAGTTTCGGTAAAAAAATCGTAGTATATAATACACAATTTTCTACTAGTTTCGGTCAAAATATCAAATTAAATCGAGGATTGTTCGAAATGCTACGAAACTTTTCAGATCCTTTCTATATGTTACGAGGGAATGTTATGATGGAAGTCCATGCAAAAATTATCTTAAAATTAGATTCTGTGAAACTTTTTGAAATGCTAGTTTCGGTCAAAAAATCGTAGTATATTATACAAAATTTTGTACCAATTTCTGTAAAAAAAATTAAATTAAATCGAGGATTGTTCGAAATGCTACGAAACTTTTCAGATCCTTTCTATATCTTACGCGGGAATGTTAGGATGGAAGTCCATGAAAAAATTATCTTAAAATTAGATTCTATGAAACTTTTTGAAATACTAGTTTAGGTCAAAAAATCGTAGTATATTATGCACAAGTTTATACTAGTTTCGGTCAAAAAATCAAATTAAATCGAGGATTGTTCGAAATGCTACGAAACTTTATAGATCCTTTGTATATGTTACGAGGGAATGTTATGATGGACGTCCATGCAAAAAATTATCTTAAAACTATATTCTATGAAACATTTTAAAATACTAGTTTAGGTCAAAAAATCGTAGTATATTATGCACAATTTTATACTAGTTTCGGTCAAAAAATCAAATTAAATCGAGGATTGTTCGAAATGCTACGAAACTTTATAGATCCTTTGTATATGTTACGAGGGAATGTTATGATGGAAATCCATGCAAAAATTATCTTAAAAATTAGATTCTGTGAAACTTTTTGAAATGCTAGTTTCGGTCAAAAAATCGTAGTATATTATACATAATTTTGTACCAATTTCTATAAAAAATCAAATTAAATCGAGGATTGTTCGAAATGCTACGAAACTTTTCAGATTCTTTCTATACCTTACGCGGGAATGTTATGATGGAAGTCCATGAATAAAATTATCTTAAAATTAGATTCTATGAAACTTTTTGAAATACTAGTTTAGGTCAAAAAATTGTAGTATATTATGAACAAGTTTATACTAGTTTCGGTCAAAAAATCAAATTAAATCGAGGATTGTTCGAAATGCTACGAAACTTTATAGATCCTTTGTATATGTTACGAGGGAATGTTATGATGGACGTCCATGCAAAAAATTATCTTAAAACTATATTCTATGAAACATTTTAAAATACTAGTTTAGGTCAAAAAATCGTAGTATATTATGCACAATTTTATACTAGTTTCGGTCAAAAAATCAAATTAAATCGAGGATTGTTCGAAATGCTACAAAACATTTCAGATTCTCTATATATTTTACGAGGGAATGTTATGTTGGAAGTCCATGAAATTTTTTTATCAAAAAATTAGATTCTTTGAAACTTTTTGAAATGCTAGTTTCAGTCAAAAAATCGTATATAATACACAATTTTGTACTAGTTTCGTTCAAAAAATCAAATTAAATCGAGGATTGTTCGAAATGCTACGAAACTTTTCAAATCCTTTCTATATCTTACGAGGGAATGTTATGATGGAAGTCCATGCAAAAATTATCTTAAAATTAGATTCTATGAAACTTTTTTAAATACTAGTTTAGGTCAAAAAGTCATAGTATATTATGCACAATTTTACACTAGTTTGGGTAAAAAAATCAAATTAAATCGAGGATTGTTCGAAATGCTACGAAACATTTCAGATTCTCTCTATATGTTACGAGGGAATGTTATGAAGGAAGTCCATGAAAAAAATTTATCACAAAATTAGATTCTATGAAACTTTTTGAAATGCTAGTTTCGGTAAAAAAATCGTAGTATATAATACACAATTTTCTACTAGTTTCGGTCAAAAAATCAAATTAAATCGAGGATTATTCGAATTGCTACGAAACTTTTCAGATCCTTTCTATATGTTACGAGGGAATGTTATGATGGAAGTCCAAGCAAAAATTATCTTAAAATTAGATTCTGTGAAACTTTTTGAAATGCTAGTTTCGGTCAAAAAATCGTAGTATATTATACATAATTTTGTACCAATTTCTGTAAAAAAATCAAATTAAATCGAGGATTGTTCGAAATGCTACGAAACTTTTCAGATCCTTTCTATATCTTACGCGGGAATGTTAGGATGGAAGTCCATGAAAAAATTATCTTCAAATTAGATTCTATGAAACTTTTTGAAATACTAGTTTAGGTCAAAAAATCGTAGTATATTATGCAAAATTTTGTACCAATTTCTGTAAAAAAATCAAATTAAATCGAGGATTGTTCGAAATGCTATGAAACTTTTCAGATCCTTTCTATATCTTACGCGGGAATGTTAGGATGGAAGTCCATGAAAAAAATTATCTTAAAATTAGATTCTATGAAACTTTTTAAAATACTAGTTTAGGTCAAAAAATCGTAGTATATTATGCACAAGTTTATACTAGTTTCGGTCAAAAAATCAAATTAAGTCGAGGATTGTTCGAAATGCTACGAAACTTTATAGATCCTTTGTATATGTTACGAGGGAATGTTATGATGGAAGTCCATGCAAAAAATTATCTTAAAACTAGATTCTATGAAATATTTTAAAATACTAGTTTAGGTCAAAATATCGTAGTATATTATGCACAATTTTATACTAGTTTCGGTCAAAAAATTAAATTAAATTTAGGATTGTTCGGAATGCTACGAAACTTTTCGGATTCTCTATATACGTTACGAGGGAATGTTATGATGGAAGTCCATGAAATTTTTTTATCAAAAAATTAGATTCTTTGAAACTTTTTGAATTGCTAGTTTCGGTCAAAAAATCGTAGTATATAATACACAATTTTGTACTAGTTTCGTTCAAAAAATCAAATTAAATCGGGAATTGTTCGAAATGCTACGAAACTTTTCAGATCCTTTCTATATGTTACGAGGGAATGTTATGATGGAAGTCTATGCAAAACGTTATCTTAAAATTAGATTCTATGAAACTTTTTTAAATACTAGTTCAGGTCAAAAAGTCATAGTATATTATGCACAATTTTACACTAGTTTTGGTAAAAAAAATCAAACTAAATCGAGGATTGTTCGAAATGCTATGAAACATTTCAGATTCTCTCTATATGTTACGACGGAATGTTATGAAGGAAGTCCATGAAAAAAATTTATCACAAAATTAGATTCTATGAAACTTTTTGAAATGCTAGTTTCGGTAAAAAAATCGTAGTATATAATACACAATTTTCTACTAGTTTCGGTCAAAAAATCAAATTAAATCGAGGATTGTTCGAAATGCTACGAAACTTTTCAGATCCTTTCTATATGTTACGAGGGAATGTTATGATGGAAGTCCAAGAAAAAATTATCTTAAAATTAGATTCTATGAAAGTTTTTGAAATGCTAGTTTCGGTCAAAAAATCGTAGTATATTATACATAATTTTGTACCAATTTCTGTAAAAAAATCAAATTAAATCGAGGATTGTTCGAAATGCTACGAAACTTTTCAGATCTTTTCTATATCTTACGCAGGAATGTTAGGATGGAAGTCCATGAAAAAAATTATCTTAAAATTAGATTCTATGAAACTATTTAAAATACTAGTTTAGGTCAAAATATCGTAGTATATTAAGCACAAGTTTATACTAGTTTCGGTCAAAAAATCAAATTAAATCGAGGATTGTTCGAAATGCTACGAAACTTTATAGATCCTTTGTATATGTTACGAGGGAATGTTATGATGGAAGTCCATGCAAAAAATTATCTTAAAACTAGATTCTATGAAACATTTTAAAATACTATTTTAGGTCAAAATATCGTAGTATATTATGCACAATTTTATACTAGTTTCGGTCAAAAAATCAAATTAAATCGAGGATTGTTCGAAATGCTACGAAACTTTTCAGATTCTCTATATATGTTACGACGGAATGTTATGATGGAATTCCATGAAATTTTTTTATCAAAAAATTAGATTCTATGAAACTTTTTGAAATGCTAGTTTCGGTAAAAAAATCGTAGTATATAATACTCAATTTTCTACTAGTTTCGGTCAAAAAATCAAATTAAATCGAGGATTGTTCGAAATTCTACGAAACTTTTCAGATCCTTTCTATATGTTACGAGGGAATGTTATGATGGAAGTCCATGCACAAATTATCTTAAAATTGGATTCTATGAAAGTTTTTGAAATTCTAGTTTCGGTCAAAAAAACGTAGTATATTATACACAATTTTGTACTAGTTTCGGTCAAAAAATCAAATTAAATCGGGAATTGTTCGAAATGCTACGAAACTTTTCAGATCCTTTCTATATGTTACGAGGGAATGTTATGATGGAAGTCCATGCAAAAAGTTGTCTTAAAATTAGATTCTATGAAACTTTTTTAAATACTAGTTTAGGTCAAAAAGTCGTAGTATATTATGCACATTTTTACACTAGTTTTGGTAAAAAAATAAAATTAAATCGAGGATTGTTCGAAATGCTACGAAACATTTCAGATTCTCTCTATATGTTACGAGGGAATGTTATGAAGGAAGTCCATGAAAAAAATTTATAACAAAATTAGATTCTATTAAACTTTTTGAAATGCTAGTTTCGGTAAAAAAATCGTAGTATATAATACACAATTTTCTACTAGTTTCGGTCAAAAAATCAAATTAAATCGAGGATTGTTCGAAATGCTACGAAACATTTCAGATCCTTTCAATATGTTACGAGGGAATGTTATGATGGAAGTCCATGCAAAAATTATCTTAAAATTAGATTCTGTGAAACTTTTTGAAATGCTAGTTTCGGTCAAAAAATCGTAGTATATTATACATAATTTTGTACCAATTTTGGTAAAAAAATCAAATTAAATCGAGGATTGTTCGAAATGCTACGAAACTTTTCATATCCTTTCTATATCTTACGCGGGAATGTTAGGATGGAAGTACATGAAAAAAATTATCTTAAAATTAGATTCTATGAAACCTTTGGAAATACTAGTTTAGGTCAAAAAATCGTAGTATATTATGCACAAGTTTATACTAGTTTCGGTCAAAAAATCAAATTAAATCGAGGATTGTTCAAAATGCTACGAAACTTTTCAGATCCTTTCTATATGTTACGAGGGAATGTTATGATGGAAGTCCATGCAAAAATTATCTTAAAATTAGATTCTATGAAAGTTTTTGAAATGCTAGTTTCGGTCAAAAAAACGTTGTATATTATACACAATTTTGTACTAGTTTCGGTCAAAGAATCAAATTAAATCGGGAATTGTTCGAAATGCTACGAAACTCTTCAGATCCTTTCTATATGTTACGAGGGAATGTTATGATGGAAGTCCATGCAAAAAGTTGTCTTAAAATTAGATTCTATGAAACTTTTTTAAATACTAGTTTAGGTCAAAAAGTCGTAGTATATTATGCACATTTTTACACTAGTTTTGGTAAAAAAAATCAAATTAAATCGAGGATTGTTCGAAATGCTACGAAACTTTTCAGATTCTCTATATATGTTACGAGGGAATGTTTTGATGGAAGTCCATGAAAATTTTTATCAAAAAATTAGATTCTTTGAAACTTTTTGAAATGCTAGTTTCGGTCAAAAAATCGTAGTATATAATACACAATTTTGTACTAGTCTCGTTCAAAAAATCAAATAAAATCGAGGTTTGTTCGAAATGCTACGAAACTTTTCAAATCGTTTCTATATGTTACGAGGGAATGTTATGATGGAAGTCCATGCAAAAAGTTGTCTTAAAATTAGATTCTATGAAACTTTTTTAAATACTAGTTTAGGTCAAAAAGTCGTAGTATATTATGCACATTTTTACACTAGTTTTGGTAAAAAAAATCAAATTAAATCGAGGATTGTTCGAAATGCTACGAAACATTTCAGATTCTCTCTATATGTTACGAGGGAATGTTATGAAGGAAGTCCATGAAAAAAATTTATAACAAAATTAGATTCTATGAAATTTTTTGAAATGCTAGTTTCGGTAAAAAAATTGTAGTATATAATACACAATTTTCTACTAGTTTCGGTCAAAAAATCAAATTAAATCGAGGATTGTTCGAAATGCTACGAAACTTTTCAGATCCTTTCAATATGTTACGAGGGAATGTTATGATGGAAGTCCATGCAAAAATTATCTTAAAATTAGATTCTGTGAAACTTTTTGAAATGCTAGTTTCGGTCAAAAAATCGTAGTATATTATACATAATTTTGTACCAATTTTGGTAAAAAAATCAAATTAAATCGAGGATTGTTCGAAATGCTACGAAACTTTTCATATCCTTTCTATATCTTACGCGGGAATGTTAGGATGGAAGTACAGGAAAAAAATTATCTTAAAATTAGATTCTATGAAATCTTTTGAAATACTAGTTTAGGTGAAAAAATCGTAGTATATTATGCACAAGTTTATACTAGTTTCGGTCAAAAAATCAAATTAAATCGAGGATTGTTCAAAATGCTACGAAACTTTTCAGATCCTTTCTATATGTTACGAGGGAATGTTATGATGGAAGTCTATGCAAAAATTATCTTAAAATTAGATTCTATGAAAGTTTTTGAAATGCTAGTTTCGGTCAAAAAAACGTTGTATATTATACACAATTTTGTACTAGTTTCGGTCAAAAAATCAAATTAAATCGGGAATTGTTCGAAATGCTACGAAACTTTTCAGATCCTTTCTATATGTTACGAGGGAATGTTATGATGGAAGTCCATGCAAAAAGTTATCTTAAAATTAGATTCTATGAAACTTTTTTAAATACTAGTTTAGGTCAAAAAGTCGTAGTATATTATGCACAATTTTACACTAGTTTTGGTAAAAAAAATCAAATTAAATCGAGGATTGTTCGAAATGCTACGAAACATTTCAGATTCTCTCTATATGTTATGAGGGAATGTTATGAAGGAAGTCCATGAAAAAAATTTATAACTAAATTAGATTCTATGAAACTTTTTGAAATGCTAGTTTCGGTAAAAAAATCGTAGTATATAATACACAATTTTCTACTAGTTTCGGTCAAAAAATTAAATTAAATCAAGGATTGTTCGAAATGCTACGAAACTTTTCAGATCCTTTCAATATGTTACGAGGGAATGTTATGATGGAAGTCCATGCAAAAATTATCTTAAAATTAGATTCTGTGAAACTTTTTGAAATGCTGGTTTCGGTCAAAAAATCGTAGTATATTATACATAATTTTGTACCAATTTAGGTAAAAAAATCAAATTAAATCGAGGATTGTTCGAAATGCTACGAAACTTTTCATATCCTTTCTATATCTTACGCGGGAATGTTAGGATGGAAGTACATGAAAAAAATTATCTTAAAATTAGATTCTATGAAACTTTTTGAAATACTAGTTTAGGTCAAAAAATCGTAGTATATTATGCACAAGTTTATACTAGTTTCGGTCAAAAAATCAAATTAAATCGAGGATTGTTCGAAATGCTACGAAACTTTATAGATCCTTTATATATGTTACGAGGGAATGTTATGATGGAATTCAATGCAAAAAAAATATCTTAAAACTAGATTCTATGAAACATTTTAAAATACTAGTTTAGGTCAAAAAATCGTAGTATATTATGCACAATTTTATACTAGTTTTGGTCAAAAAATCAAATTAAATCGAGGATTGTTCGAAATGCTACGAGGGAATGTTATGATGGAAGTCCATGAAAATTTTTTATCAAAAAATTAGATTCTTTGAAACTTTTTGAAATGTTAGTTTCGGTCAAAAAATCGTAGTATATAATACACAATTTTGTACTAGTTTCGTTCAAAAAATCAAATAAAATCGAGGATTGTTCGAATTGCTACGAAACTTTTCAAATCCTTTCTATATGTTACGAGGGAATGTTATGATGGAAGTCCATGCAAAAATTATCTTAAAATTAGATTCTATGAAAGTTTTGGAAATGCTAGTTTCGGTCAAAAAAACGTAGTATATTATACACAATTTTGTACTAGTTTCGGTCAAAAAATCAAATTAAATCGGGAATTGTTCGAAATGCTACGAAACTTTTCAGATCCTTTCTATATGTTACGAGGGAATGTTATGATGGAAGTCCATGCAAAAAGTTGTCTTAAAATCAGATTCTATGAAACATTTTAAAATACTAGTTTAGGTCAATATATCGTAGTATATTATGCACAATTTTATACTAGTTTCGGTCAAAAAATCAAATTAAATCGAGGATTATTCGAAATGCTACGAAACTTTTCAGATTCTCTATATATGTTACGAGGGAATGTTATGATGGAAGTCCATGAAAATTTTTTATCAAAAAATTAGATTCTTTGTAACTTTTTGAAATGTTAGTTTCGGTCAAAAAATCGTAGTATATAATACACAATTTTGTACTAGTTTCTTTCAAAAAATCAAATAAAATCGAGGATTATTCGAAATGCTACGAAACTTTTCAAATCCTTTCTATATGTTACGAGGGAATGTTTTGATTGAAGTCCATACAAAAATTATCTTAAAATTAGATTCTATGAAAGTTTTTGAAATGCTAGTTTCGGTCAAAAAAACGTAGTATATTATACACAATTTTGTACTAGTTTCGGTCAAAAAATCAAATTAAATCGGTAATTGTTCGAAATGCTACGAAACTTTTCAGATCCTTTCAATATGTTACGAGGGAATGTTATGATGGAAGTCCAGGCAAAAATTATCTTAAAATTAGATTCTGTGAAACTTTTTGAAATGCTAGTTTCGGTCAAAAAATCGTAGTATATTATACATAATTTTGTACCAATTTAGGTAAAAAAATCAAATTAAATCGAGGATTGTTCGAAATGCTACGAAACTTTTCATATCCTTTCTATATCTTACGCGGGAATGTTAGGATGGAAGTACATGAAAAAAATTATCTTAAAATTAGATTCTATGAAACTTTTTGAAATACTAGTTTAGGTCAAAAAATCGTAGTATATTATGCACAAGTTTATACTAGTTTCGGTCAAAAAATCAAATTAAATCGAGGATTGTTCGAAATGCTACGAAACTTTATAGATCCTTTATATATGTTACGAGGGAATGTTATGATGGAATTCCATGCAAAAAATTATCTTAAAACTAGATTCTATGAAACATTTTAAAATACTAGTTTAGGTCAAAAAATCGTAGTATATTATGCACAATTTTATACTAGTTTCGGTCAAAAAATCAAATTAAATCGATGATTGTTCGAAATGCTACGAAACTTTTAAGATTCTCTATATATGTTACGAGGGAATGTTATGATGGAAGTCCATGAAAATTTTTTATCAAAAAATTAGATTCTTTGAAACTTTTTGAAATGTTAGTTTCGGTCAAAAAATCGTAGTATATAATACACAATTTTGTACTAGTTTCGTTCAAAAAATCAAATAAAATCGAGGATTGTTCGAATTGCTACGAAACTTTTCAAATCCTTTCTATATGTTACGAGGGAATGTTATGATGGAAGTCCATGCAAAAAGTTGTCTTAAAATTAGATTCTATGAAACATTTTAAAATACTAGTTTAGGTCAATATATCGTAGTATATTATGCACAATTTTATACTAGTTTCGGTCAAAAAATCAAATTAAATCGAGGATTGTTCGAAATGCTACGAAACTTTTCAGATTCTCTATATATGTTACGAGGGAATGTTATGATGGAAGTCCATGAAAATTTTTTATCAAAAAATTAGATTCTTTGTAACTTTTTGAAATGTTAGTTTCGGTCAAAAAATCGTAACATATAATACACAATTTTGTACTAGTTTCGTTCAAAAAATCAAATAAAATCGAGGATTATTCGAAATGCTACGAAACTTTTCAAATCCTTTCTATATGTTACGAGGGAATGTTATGATTGAAGTCCATACAAAAATTATCTTAAAATTAGATTCTATGAAAGTTTTTGAAATGCTAGTTTCGGTCAAAAAAACGTAGTATATTATACACAATTTTGTACTAGTTTCGGTCAAAAAATCAAATTAAATCGGGAATTGTTCGAAATGCTACGAAACTTTTCAAATCCTTTCTATATGTTACGAGGGAATGTTATTATGGAAGTCCATGCAAAAAGTTATCTTAAAATTAGATTCTATGAAACTTTTATAAATACTAGTTTAGGTCAAAAAGTCGTAGTATATTATGCACAATTTTACACTAGTTTTGGTAAAAAAATCAAATTAAATCGAGGATTGTTCGAAATGCTACGAAACATTTCAGATTCTCTCTATATGTTACGAGGGAATGTTATGAAGGAATTCCATGAAAAAATTTATCACAAAATTAGATTCTATGAAACTTTTTGAAATGCTAGTTTCGGTAAAAAAATCGTAGTATATAATACACAATTTTCTACTAGTTTCGGTCAAAAAATCAAATTAAATCGAGGATTGTTCGAAATGCTACGAAACTTTTCAGATCCTTTCTATATGTTACAAAGGAATGTTATGATGGAAGTCCATGCAAAAATTATCTTAAAATTAGATTCTGTGAAACTTTTTGAAATGCTAGATTCGGTCAAAAAATCGTAGTATATTATACATAATTTTGTACTAGTTTCGGTCAAAAAATCAAATTAAATCGGGAATTGTTCTAAATGCTACGAAACTTTTAAGATCCTTTCTATATGTTACGAGGGAATGTTATGATGGAAGTCCATGCAAAAAGTTGTCTTAAAATTAGATTCTATGAAACATTTTAAAATACTAGTTTAGGTCAATATATCGTAGTATATTATGCACAATTTTATACTAGTTTCGGTCAAAAAATCAAATTAAATCGAGGATTGTTCGAAATGCTACGAAACTTTTCAAATTCTCTATTTATGTTACGAGGGAATATTATGATGGAAGTCCATGAAAATTTTTTGTCAAAAAATTAGATTCTTTGAAACTTTTTGAAATGTTAGTTTCGGTCAAAAAATCGTAACATATAATACACAATTTTGTACTAGTTTCGTTCAAAAAATCAAATAAAATCGAGGATTATTCGAAATGCTACGAAACTTTTCAAATCCTTTCTATATGTTACGAGGGAATGTTATGATTGAAGTCCATACAAAAATTATCTTAAAATTAGATTCTATGAAAGTTTTTGAAATGCTAGTTTCGGTCAAAAAAACGTAGTATATTATACACAATTTTGTACTAGTTTCGGTCAAAAAATCAAATTAAATCGGGAATTGTTCGAAATGCTACGAAACTTTTCAAATCCTTTCTATATGTTACGAGGGAATGTTATTATGGAAGTCCATGCAAAAAGTTATCTTAAAATTAGATTCTATGAAACTTTTATAAATACTAGTTTAGGTCAAAAAGTCGTAGTATATTATGCACAATTTTACACTAGTTTTGGTAAAAAAATCAAATTAAATCGAGGATTGTTCGAAATGCTACGAAACATTTCAGATTCTCTCTATATGTTACGAGGGAATGTTATGAAGGAATTCCATGAAAAAAATTTATCACAAAATTAGATTCTATGAAACTTTTTGAAATGCTAGTTTCGGTAAAAAAATCGTAGTATATAATACACAATTTTCTACTAGTTTCGGTCAAAAAATCAAATTAAATCGAGGATTGTTCGAAATGCTACGAAACTTTTCAGATCCTTTCTATATGTTACAAAGGAATGTTATGATGGAAGTCCATGCAAAAATTATCTTAAAATTAGATTCTGTGAAACTTTTTGAAATGCTAGATTCGGTCAAAAAATCGTAGTATATTATACATAATTTTGTACTAGTTTCGGTCAAAAAATCAAATTAAATCGGGAATTGTTCTAAATGCTACGAAACTTTTAAGATCCTTTCTATATGTTACGAGGGAATGTTATGATGGAAGTCCATGCAAAAAGTTGTCTTAAAATTAGATTCTATGAAACATTTTAAAATACTAGTTTAGGTCAATATATCGTAGTATATTATGCACAATTTTATACTAGTTTCGGTCAAAAAATCAAATTAAATCGAGGATTGTTCGAAATGCTACGAAACTTTTCAGATTCTCTATATATGTTACGAGGGAATGTTATGATGGAAGTCCACGAAAATTTTTTATCAAAAAATTAGATTCTTTGTAACTTTTTGAAATGTTAGTTTCGGTCAAAAAAACGTAACATATAATACACAATTTTGTACTAGTTTCGTTCAAAAAATCAAATAAAATCGAGGATTATTCGAAATGCTACGAAACTTTTCAAATCCTTTCTATATGTTACGAGGGAATGTTATGATTGAAGTCCATACAAAAATTATCTTAAAATTAGATTCTATGAAAGTTTTTGAAATGCTAGTTTCGGTCAAAAAAACGTAGTATATTATACACAATTTTGTACTAGTTTCGGTCAAAAAATCAAATTAAATCGGGAATTGTTCGAAATGCTACGAAACTTTTCAAATCCTTTCTATATGTTACGAGGGAATGTTATTATGGAAGTCCATGCAAAAAGTTATCTTAAAATTAGATTCTATGAAACTTTTATAAATACTAGTTTAGGTCAAAAAGTCGTAGTATATTATGCACAATTTTACACTAGTTTTGGTAAAAAAATCAAATTAAATCGAGGATTGTTCGAAATGCTACGAAACATTTCAGATTCTCTCTATATGTTACGAGGGAATGTTATGAAGGAATTCCATGAAAAAAATTTATCACAAAATTAGATTCTATGAAACTTTTTGAAATGCTAGTTTCGGTAAAAAAATAGTAGTATATAATACACAATTTTCTACTAGTTTCGGTCAAAAAATAAAATTAAATCGAGGATTGTTCGAAATGCTACGAAACTTTTCAGATCCTTTCTATATGTTACAAAGGAATGTTATGATGGAAGTCCATGCAAAAATTATCTTAAAATTAGATTCTGTGAAACTTTTTGAAATGCTAGATTCGGTCAAAAAATCGTAGTATATTATACATAATTTTGTACTAGTTTCGGTCAAAAAATCAAATTAAATCGGGAATTGTTCTAAATGCTACGAAACTTTTAAGATCCTTTCTATATGTTACGAGGGAATGTTATGATGGAAGTCCATGCAAAAAGTTGTCTTAAAATTAGATTCTATGAAACATTTTAAAATACTAGTTTAGGTCAATATATCGTAGTATATTATGCACAATTTTATACTAGTTTCGGTCAAAAAATCAAATTAAATCGAGGATTGTTCGAAATGCTACGAAACTTTTCAGATTCTCTATATATGTTACGAGGGAATGTTATGATGGAAGTCCATGAAAATTTTTTATCAAAAAATTAGATTCTTTGTAACTTTTTGAAATGTTAGTTTCGGTCAAAAATCGTAACATATAATACACAATTTTGTACTAGTTTCGTTCAAAAAATCAAATAAAATCGAGGATTATTCGAAATGCTACGAAACTTTTCAAATCCTTTCTATATGTTACGAGGGAATGTTATGATTGAAGTCCATACAAAAATTATCTTAAAATTAGATTCTATGAAAGTTTTTGAAATGCTAGTTTCGGTCAAAAAAACGTAGTATATTATACACAATTTTGTACTAGTTTCGGTCAAAAAATCAAATTAAATCGGGAATTGTTCGAAATGCTACGAAACTTTTCAAATCCTTTCTATATGTTACGAGGGAATGTTATTATGGAAGTCCATGCAAAAAGTTATCTTAAAATTAGATTCTATGAAACTTTTATAAATACTAGTTTAGGTCAAAAAGTCGTAGTATATTATGCACAATTTTACACTAGTTTTGGTAAAAAAATCAAATTAAATCGAGGATTGTTCGAAATGCTACGAAACATTTCAGATTCTCTCTATATGTTACGAGGGAATGTTATGAAGGAATTCCATGAAAAAAATTTATCACAAAATTAGATTCTATGAAACTTTTTGAAATGCTAGTTTCGGTAAAAAAATCGTAGTATATAATACACAATTTTCTACTAGTTTCGGTCAAAAAATCAAATTAAATCGAGGATTGTTCGAAATGCTACGAAACTTTTCAGATCCTTTCTATATGTTACAAAGGAATGTTATGATGGAAGTCCATGCAAAAATTATCTTAAAATTAGATTCTGTGAAACTTTTTGAAATGCTAGATTCGGTCAAAAAATCGTAGTATATTATACATAATTTTGTACTAGTTTCGGTCAAAAAATCAAATTAAATCGGGAATTGTTCTAAATGCTACGAAACTTTTAAGATCCTTTCTATATGTTACGAGGGAATGTTATGATGGAAGTCCATGCAAAAAGTTGTCTTAAAATTAGATTCTATGAAACATTTTAAAATACTAGTTTAGGTCAATATATCGTAGTATATTATGCACATTTTTACACTAGTTTTGGTAAAAAAATCAAATTAAATCGAGGATTGTTCGAAATGCTACGAAACTTTTCAGATTCTCTATATATGTTACGAGGGAATATTATGATGGAAGTCCATGAAAATTTTTTGTCAAAAAATTAGATTCTTTGAAACTTTTTGAAATGCTAGTTTCGGTCAAAAAATCGTAGTATATAATAAACAATTTTGTACTAGTTTCGTTCAAAAAATCAAATAAAATCGAGGATTATTCGAAATGCTACGAAACTTTTCAAATCCTTTCTATATGTTACGAGGGAATGTTATGATTGAAGTCCATACAAAAATTATCTTAAAATTAGATTCTATGAAAGTGTTTGAAATGCTAGTTTCGGTCAAAAAAACGTAGTATATTATACACAATTTTGTACTAGTTTCGGTCAAAAAATCAAATTAAATCGGGAATTGTTCGAAATGCTACGAAAATTTTCAGATCCTTTCTATATGTTACGAGGGAATGTTATTATGGAAGTCCATGCAAAAAGTTATCTTAAAATTAGATTCTATGAAACTTTTTTAAATACTAGTTTAGGTCAAAAAGTCGTAGTATATTATGCACAATTTTACACTAGTTTTGGTAAAAAATCAAATTAAATCGAGGATTGTTCGAAATGCTACGAAACATTTCAGATTCTCTCTATATGTTACGAGGGAATGTTATGAAGGAAGTCCATGAAAAAAATTTATCACAAAATTAGATTCTATGAAACTTTTTGAAATGCTAGTTTTGGTAAAAAAATCGTAGTATATAATACACAATTTTCTACTAGTTTCGGTCAAAAAATCAAATTAAATCGAGGATTGTTCGAAATGCTACGAAACTTTTCAGATCCTTTCTATATGTTACAAAGGAATGTTATGATGGAAGTCCATGCAAAAATTATCTTAAAATTAGATTCTGTGAAACTTTTTGAAATGCTAGATTCGGTCAAAAAATCGTAGTATATTATATATAATTTTGTACCTATTTCTGTAAAAAAATCAAATTAAATCGAGGATTGTTCGAAATGCTACGAAACTTTTCAGATCCTTTCTATATCTTACGCGGGAATGTTATGATGGAAGTCCATGCAAAAAATTATCTTAAAATTAGATTCTATGAAACTTTTTGAAATACTAGTTTAGGTCAAAAAGTCGTAGTATATTATGCACATTTTTACACTAGTTTTGGTAAAAAAATCAAATTAAATCGAGGATTGTTCGAAATGCTACGAAACTTTTCAGATTCTCTATATATGTTACGAGGGAATGTTATGATGGAAGTCCATGAAAATTTTTTATCAAAAAATTAGATTCTTTGAAACTTTTTGAAATGTTAGTTTCGGTCAAAAAATCGTAGTATATAATACACAATTTTGTACTAGTTTCGTTCAAAAAATCAAATAAAATCGAGGATTATTCGAAATGCTACGAAACTTTTCAAATCCTTTCTATATGTTACGAGGGAATGTTATGATTGAAGTCCATACAAAAATTATCTTAAAATTAGATTCTATGAAAGTTTTTGAAATGCTAGTTTCGGTCAAAAAAACGTAGTATATTATACACAATTTTGTACTAGTTTCGGTCAAAAAATCAAATTAAATCGGGAATTGTTCGAAATGCTACGAAACTTTTCAGATCCTTTCTATATGTTACGAGGGAATGTTATTATGGAAGTCCATGCAAAAAGTTATCTTAAAATTAGATTCTATGAAACTTTTTTAAATACTAGTTTAGGTCAAAAAGTCGTAGTATATTATGCACAATTTTACACTAGTTTTGGTAAAAAAATCAAATTAAATCGAGGATTGTTCGAAATGCTACGAAACATTTCAGATTCTCTCTATATGTTACGAGGGAATGTTATGAAGGAATTCCATGAAAAAAATTTATCACAAAATTAGATTCTATGAAACTTTTTGAAATGCTAGTTTCGGTAAAAAAATCGTAGTATATAATACACAATTTTCTACTAGTTTCGGTCAAAAAAACAAATTAAATCGAGGATTGTTCGAAATGCTACGAAACTTTTCAGATCCTTTCTATATGTTACGAGGGAATGTTATGATGGAAGTCCATGCAAAAAGTTGTCTTAAAATTAGATTCTGTGAAACTTTTTGAAATGCTAGATTCGGTCAAAAAATCGTAGTATATTATACATAATTTTGTACTAGTTTCGGTCAAAAAATCAAATTAAATCGGGAATTGTTCGAAATGCTACGAAACTTTTCAGATCCTTTCTATATGTTACGAGGGAATGTTATGATGGAAGTCCATGCAAAAAGTTGTCTTAAAATTAGATTCTATGAAACATTTTAAAATACTAGTTTAGGTCAATATATCGTAGTATATTATGCACAATTTTATACTAGTTTCGGTCAAAAAATCAAATTAAATCGAGGATTGTTCGAAATGCTACGAAACTTTTCAAATTCTCTATATATGTTACGAGGGAATATTATGATGGAAGTCCATGAAAATTTTTTGTCAAAAAATTAGATTCTTTGAAACTTTTTGAAATGCTAGTTTCGGTCAAAAAATCGTAGTATATAATAAACAATTTTGTACTAGTTTCGTTCAAAAAATCAAATAAAATCGAGGATTATTCGAAATGCTACGAAACTTTTCAAATCCTTTCTATATGTTACGAGGGAATGTTATGATTGAAGTCCATACAAAAATTATCTTAAAATTAGATTCTATGAAAGTTTTTGAAATGCTAGTTTCGGTCAAAAAAACGTAGTATATTATACACAATTTTGTACTAGTTTCGGTCAAAAAATCAAATTAAATCGGGAATTGTTCGAAATGCTACGAAACTTTTCAAATCCTTTCTATATGTTACGAGGGAATGTTATTATGGAAGTCCATGCAAAAAGTTATCTTAAAATTAGATTCTATGAAACTTTTATAAATACTAGTTTAGGTCAAAAAGTCGTAGTATATTATGCACAATTTTACACTAGTTTTGGTAAAAAATCAAATTAAATCGAGGATTGTTCGAAATGCTACGAAACATTTCAGATTCTCTCTATATGTTACGAGGGAATGTTATGAAGGAAGTCCATGAAAAAAATTTATCACAAAATTAGATTCTATGAAACTTTTTGAAATGCTAGTTTCGGTAAAAAAATCGTAGTATATAATACACAATTTTCTACTAGTTTCGGTCAAAAAATAAAATTAAATCGAGGATTGTTCGAAATGCTACGAAACTTTTCAGATCCTTTCTATATGTTACAAAGGAATGTTATGATGGAAGTCCATGCAAAAATTATCTTAAAATTAGATTCTGTGAAACTTTTTGAAATGCTAGATTCGGTCAAAAAATCGTAGTATATTATATATAATTTTGTACCTATTTCTGTAAAAAAATCAAATTAAATCGAGGATTGTTCGAAATGCTACGAAACTTTTCAGATCCTTTCTATATCTTACGCGGGAATGTTATGATGGAAGTCCATGCAAAAAATTATCTTAAAATTAGATTCTATGAAACTTTTTGAAATACTAGTTTAGGTCAAAAAGTCGTAGTATATTATACACATTTTTACACTAGTTTTGGTAAAAAAATCAAATTAAATCGAGGATTGTTCGAAATGCTACGAAACATTTCAGATTCTCTCTATATGTTACGAGGGAATGTTATGAAGGAATTCCATGAAAAAAATTTATCACAAAATTAGATTCTATGAAACTTTTTGAAATGCTAGTTTCGGTAAAAAAATCGTAGTATATAATACACAATTTTCTACTAGTTTCGGTCAAAAAATCAAATTAAATCGAGGATTGTTCGAAATGCTACGAAACTTTTCAGATCCTTTCTATATGTTACAAAGGAATGTTATGATGGAAGTCCATGCAAAAATTATCTTAAAATTAGATTCTGTGAAACTTTTTGAAATGCTAGATTCGGTCAAAAAATCGTAGTATATTATACATAATTTTGTACTAGTTTCGGTCAAAAAATCAAATTAAATCGGGAATTGTTCGAAATGCTACGAAACTTTTCAGATCCTTTCTATATGTTACGAGGGAATGTTATGATGGAAGTCCATGCAAAAAGTTGTCTTAAAATTAGATTCTATGAAACATTTTAAAATACTAGTTTAGGTCAATATATCGTAGTATATTATGCACAATTTTATACTAGTTTCGGTCAAAAAATCAAATTAAATCGAGGATTGTTCGAAATGCTACGAAACTTTTCAAATTCTCTATATATGTTACGAGGGAATATTATGATGGAAGTCCATGAAAATTTTTTGTCAAAAAATTAGATTCTTTGAAACTTTTTGAAATGCTAGTTTCGGTCAAAAAATCGTAGTATATAACAAACAATTTTGTACTAGTTTCGTTCAAAAAATCAAATAAAATCGAGGATTATTCGAAATGCTACGAAACTTTTCAAATCCTTTCTATATGTTACGAGGGAATGTTATGATTGAAGTCCATACAAAAATTATCTTAAAATTAGATTCTATGAAAGTTTTTGAAATGCTAGTTTCGGTCAAAAAAACGTAGTATATTATACACAATTTTGTACTAGTTTCGGTCAAAAAATCAAATTAAATCGGGAATTGTTCGAAATGCTACGAAAATTTTCAGATCCTTTCTATATGTTACGAGGGAATGTTATTATGGAAGTCCATGCAAAAAGTTATCTTAAAATTAGATTCTATGAAACTTTTTTAAATACTAGTTTAGGTCAAAATGTTGTAGTATATTATGCACAATTTTACACTAGTTTTGGTAAAAAATCAAATTAAATCGAGGATTGTTCGAAATGCTACGAAACATTTCAGATTCTCTCTATATGTTACGAGGGAATGTTATGAAGGAAGTCCATGAAAAAAATTTATCACAAAATTAGATTCTATGAAACTTTTTGAAATGCTAGTTTCGGTAAAAAAATCGTAGTATATAATACACAATTTTCTACTAGTTTCGGTCAAAAAATCAAATTAAATCGAGGATTGTTCGAAATGCTACGAAACTTTTCAGATCCTTTCTATATGTTACAAAGGAATGTTATGATGGAAGTCCATGCAAAAATTATCTTAAAATTAGATTCTGTGAAACTTTTTGAAATGCTAGATTCGGTCAAAAAATCGTAGTATATTATATATAATTTTGTACCTATTTCTGTAAAAAAATCAAATTAAATCGAGGATTGTTCGAAATGCTACGAAACTTTTCAGATCCTTTCTATATCTTACGCGGGAATGTTATGATGGAAGTCCATGCAAAAAATTATCTTAAAATTAGATTCTATGAAACTTTTTGAAATACTAGTTTAGGTCAAAAAGTCGTAGTATATTATGCACATTTTTACACTAGTTTTGGTAAAAAAATCAAATTAAATCGAGGATTGTTCGAAATGCTACGAAACTTTTCAGATTCTCTATATATGTTACGAGGGAATGTTTTGATGGAAGTCCATGAAATTTTTTTATCAAAAAATTAGATTCTTTGAAACTTTTTGAAATGTTAGTTTCGGTCAAAAAATCGTAGTATATAATACACAATTTTGTACTAGTTTCGTTCAAAAAATAAAATAAAATCGAGGATTATTCGAAATGCTACGAAACTTTTCAAATCCTTTCTATATGTTACGAGGGAATGTTATGATTGAAGTCCATACAAAAATTATCTTAAAATTAGATTCTATGAAAGTTTTTGAAATGCTAGTTTCGGTCAAAAAAACGTAGTATATTATACACAATTTTGTACTAGTTTCGGTCAAAAAATCAAATTAAATCGGGAATTGTTCGAAATGCTACGAAACTTTTCAGATCCTTTCTATATGTTACGAGGGAATGTTATTATGGAAGTCCATGCAAAAAGTTATCTTAAAATTAGATTCTATGAAACTTTTTTAAATACTAGTTTAGGTCAAAAAGTCGTAGTATATTATGCACAATTTTACACTAGTTTTGGTAAAAAAATCAAATTAAATCGAGGATTGTTCGAAATACTACGAAACATTTCAGATTCTCTCTATATGTTACGAGGGAATGATATGAAGGAATTCCATGAAAAAAATTTATCACAAAATTAGATTCTATGAAACTTTTTGAAATGCTAGTTTCGGTAAAAAAATCGTAGTATATAATACACAATTTTCTACTAGTTTCGGTCAAAAAATCAAATTAAATCGAGGATTGTTCGAAATGCTACGAAACTTTTCAGATCCTTTCTATATGTTACAAAGGAATGTTATGATGGAAGTCCATGCAAAAATTATCTTAAAATTAGATTCTGTGAAACTTTTTGAAATGCTAGATTCGGTCAAAAAATCGTAGTATATTATACATAATTTTGTACTAGTTTCGGTCAAAAAATCAAATTAAATCGGGAATTGTTCGAAATGCTACGAAACTTTTCAGATCCTTTCTATATGTTACGAGGGAATGTTATGATGGAAGTCCATGCAAAAAGTTGTCTTAAAATTAGATTCTATGAAACATTTTAAAATACTAGTTTAGGTGAATATATCGTAGTATATTATGCACAATTTTATACTAGTTTCGGTCAAAAAATCAAATTAAATCGAGGATTGTTCGAAATGCTACGAAACTTTTCAAATTCTCTATATATGTTACGAGGGAATATTATGATGGAAGTCCATGAAAATTTTTTGTCAAAAAATTAGATTCTTTGAAACTTTTTGAAATGCTAGTTTCGGTCAAAAAATCGTAGTATATAATAAACAATTTTGTACTAGTTTCGTTCAAAAAATCAAATAAAATCGAGGATTATTCGAAATGCTACGAAACTTTTCAAATCCTTTCTATATGTTACGAGGGAATGTTATGATTGAAGTCCATACAAAAATTATCTTAAAATTAGATTCTATGAAAGTTTTTGAAATGCTAGTTTCGGTCAAAAAAACGTAGTATATTATACACAATTTTGTACTAGTTTCGGTCAAAAAATCAAATTAAATCGGGAATTGTTCGAAATGCTACGAAACTTTTCAGATCCTTTCTATATGTTACGAGGGAATGTTATTATGGAAGTCCATGCAAAAAGTTATCTTAAAATTAGATTCTATGAAACTTTTTTAAATACTAGTTTAGGTCAAAAAGTCGTAGTATATTATGCACAATTTTACACTAGTTTTGGTAAAAAAATCAAATTAAATCGAGGATTGTTCGAAATGCTACGAAACATTTCAGATTCTCTCTATATGTTACGAGGGAATGTTATGAAGGAATTCTATGAAAAAAATTTATCACAAAATTAGATTCTATGAAACTTTTTGAAATGCTAGTTTCGGTAAAAAAATCGTAGTATATAATACACAATTTTCTACTAGTTTCGGTCAAAAAATCAAATTAAATCGAGGATTGTTCGAAATGCTACGAAACTTTTCAGATCCTTTCTATATGTTACAAAGGAATGTTATGATGGAAGTCCATGCAAAAATTATCTTAAAATTAGATTCTGTGAAACTTTTTGAAATGCTAGATTCGGTCAAAAAATCGTAGTATATTATACATAATTTTGTACTAGTTTCGGTCAAAAAATCAAATTAAATCGGGAATTGTTCGAAATGCTACGAAACTTTTCAGATCCTTTCTATATGTTACGAGGGAATGTTATGATGGAAGTCCATGCAAAAAGTTGTCTTAAAATTAGATTCTATGAAACATTTTAAAATACTAGTTTAGGTGAATATATCGTAGTATATTATGCACAATTTTATACTAGTTTCGGTCAAAAAATCAAATTAAATCGAGGATTGTTCGAAATGCTACGAAACTTTTCAAATTTTCTATATATGTTACGAGGGAATATTATGATGGAAGTCCATGAAAATTTTTTGTCAAAAAATTAGATTCTTTGAAACTTTTTGAAATGCTAGTTTCGGTCAAAAAATCGTAGTATATAATAAACAATTTTGTACTAGTTTCGTTCAAAAAATCAAATAAAATCGAGGATTATTCGAAATGCTACGAAACTTTTCAAATCCTTTCTATATGTTACGAGGGAATGTTATGATTGAAGTCCATACAAAAATTATCTTAAAATTAGATTCTATGAAAGTTTTTGAAATGCTAGTTTCGGTCAAAAAAACGTAGTATATTATACACAATTTTGTACTAGTTTCGGTCAAAAAATCAAATTAAATCGGGAATTGTTCGAAATGCTACGAAACTTTTCAGATCCTTTCTATATGTTACGAGGGAATGTTATTATGGAAGTCCATGCAAAAAGTTATCTTAAAATTAGATTCTATGAAACTTTTTTAAATACTAGTTTAGGTCAAAAAGTCGTAGTATATTATGCACAATTTTACACTAGTTTTGGTAAAAAAATCAAATTAAATCGAGGATTGTTCGAAATGCTACGAAACATTTCAGATTCTCTCTATATGTTACGAGGGAATGTTATGAAGGAATTCTATGAAAAAAATTTATCACAAAATTAGATTCTATGAAACTTTTTGAAATGCTAGTTTCGGTAAAAAAATCGTAGTATATAATACACAATTTTCTACTAGTTTCGGTCAAAAAATCAAATTAAATCGAGGATTGTTCGAAATGCTACGAAACTTTTCAGATCCTTTCTATATGTTACAAAGGAATGTTATGATGGAAGTCCATGCAAAAATTATCTTAAAATTAGATTCTGTGAAACTTTTTGAAATGCTAGATTCGGTCAAAAAATCGTAGTATATTATATATAATTTTGTACCTATTTCTGTAAAAAAATCAAATTAAATCGAGGATTGTTCGAAATGCTACGAAACTTTTCAGATCCTTTCTATATCTTACGCGGGAATGTTATGATGGAAGTCCATGCAAAAAATTATCTTAAAATTAGATTCTATGAAACTTTTTGAAATACTAGTTTAGGTCAAAAAGTCGTAGTATATTATGCACATTTTTACACTAGTTTTGGTAAAAAAATCAAATTAAATCGAGGATTGTTCGAAATGCTACGAAACTTTTCAGATTCTCTATATATGTTACGAGGGAATGTTTTGATGGAAGTCCATGAAATTTTTTTATCAAAAAATTAGATTCTTTGAAACTTTTTGAAATGTTAGTTTCGGTCAAAAAATCGTAGTATATAATACACAATTTTGTACTAGTTTCGTTCAAAAAATAAAATAAAATCGAGGATTATTCGAAATGCTACGAAACTTTTCAAATCCTTTCTATATGTTACGAGGGAATGTTATGATTGAAGTCCATACAAAAATTATCTTAAAATTAGATTCTATGAAAGTTTTTGAAATGCTAGTTTCGGTCAAAAAAACGTAGTATATTATACACAATTTTGTACTAGTTTCGGTCAAAAAATCAAATTAAATCGGGAATTGTTCGAAATGCTACGAAACTTTTCAGATCCTTTCTATATGTTACGAGGGAATGTTATTATGGAAGTCCATGCAAAAAGTTATCTTAAAATTAGATTCTATGAAACTTTTTTAAATACTAGTTTAGGTCAAAAAGTCGTAGTATATTATGCACAATTTTACACTAGTTTTGGTAAAAAAATCAAATTAAATCGAGGATTGTTCGAAATACTACGAAACATTTCAGATTCTCTCTATATGTTACGAGGGAATGTTATGAAGGAATTCCATGAAAAAAATTTATCACAAAATTAGATTCTATGAAACTTTTTGAAATGCTAGTTTCGGTAAAAAAATCGTAGTATATAATACACAATTTTCTACTAGTTTCGGTCAAAAAATCAAATTAAATCGAGGATTGTTCGAAATGCTACGAAACTTTTCAGATCCTTTCTATATGTTACAAAGGAATGTTATGATGGAAGTCCATGCAAAAATTATCTTAAAATTAGATTCTGTGAAACTTTTTGAAATGCTAGATTCGGTCAAAAAATCGTAGTATATTATACATAATTTTGTACTAGTTTCGGTCAAAAAATCAAATTAAATCGGGAATTGTTCGAAATGCTACGAAACTTTTCAGATCCTTTCTATATGTTACGAGGGAATGTTATGATGGAAGTCCATGCAAAAAGTTGTCTTAAAATTAGATTCTATGAAACATTTTAAAATACTAGTTTAGGTGAATATATCGTAGTATATTATGCACAATTTTATACTAGTTTCGGTCAAAAAATCAAATTAAATCGAGGATTGTTCGAAATGCTACGAAACTTTTCAAATTCTCTATATATGTTACGAGGGAATATTATGATGGAAGTCCATGAAAATTTTTTGTCAAAAAATTAGATTCTTTGAAACTTTTTGAAATGCTAGTTTCGGTCAAAAAATCGTAGTATATAATAAACAATTTTGTACTAGTTTCGTTCAAAAAATCAAATAAAATCGAGGATTATTCGAAATGCTACGAAACTTTTCAAATCCTTTCTATATGTTACGAGGGAATGTTATGATTGAAGTCCATACAAAAATTATCTTAAAATTAGATTCTATGAAAGTTTTTGAAATGCTAGTTTCGGTCAAAAAAACGTAGTATATTATACACAATTTTGTACTAGTTTCGGTCAAAAAATCAAATTAAATCGGGAATTGTTCGAAATGCTACGAAACTTTTCAGATCCTTTCTATATGTTACGAGGGAATGTTATTATGGAAGTCCATGCAAAAAGTTATCTTAAAATTAGATTCTATGAAACTTTTTTAAATACTAGTTTAGGTCAAAAAGTCGTAGTATATTATGCACAATTTTACACTAGTTTTGGTAAAAAAATCAAATTAAATCGAGGATTGTTCGAAATGCTACGAAACATTTCAGATTCTCTCTATATGTTACGAGGGAATGTTATGAAGGAATTCTATGAAAAAAATTTATCACAAAATTAGATTCTATGAAACTTTTTGAAATGCTAGTTTCGGTAAAAAAATCGTAGTATATAATACACAATTTTCTACTAGTTTCGGTCAAAAAATCAAATTAAATCGAGGATTGTTCGAAATGCTACGAAACTTTTCAGATCCTTTCTATATGTTACAAAGGAATGTTATGATGGAAGTCCATGCAAAAATTATCTTAAAATTAGATTCTGTGAAACTTTTTGAAATGCTAGATTCGGTCAAAAAATCGTAGTATATTATACATAATTTTGTACTAGTTTCGGTCAAAAAATCAAATTAAATCGGGAATTGTTCGAAATGCTACGAAACTTTTCAGATCCTTTCTATATGTTACGAGGGAATGTTATGATGGAAGTCCATGCAAAAAGTTGTCTTAAAATTAGATTCTATGAAACATTTTAAAATACTAGTTTAGGTGAATATATCGTAGTATATTATGCACAATTTTATACTAGTTTCGGTCAAAAAATCAAATTAAATCGAGGATTGTTCGAAATGCTACGAAACTTTTCAAATTTTCTATATATGTTACGAGGGAATATTATGATGGAAGTCCATGAAAATTTTTTGTCAAAAAATTAGATTCTTTGAAACTTTTTGAAATGCTAGTTTCGGTCAAAAAATCGTAGTATATAATAAACAATTTTGTACTAGTTTCGTTCAAAAAATCAAATAAAATCGAGGATTATTCGAAATGCTACGAAACTTTTCAAATCCTTTCTATATGTTACGAGGGAATGTTATGATTGAAGTCCATACAAAAATTATCTTAAAATTAGATTCTATGAAAGTTTTTGAAATGCTAGTTTCGGTCAAAAAAACGTAGTATATTATACACAATTTTGTACTAGTTTCGGTCAAAAAATCAAATTAAATCGGGAATTGTTCGAAATGCTACGAAACTTTTCAGATCCTTTCTATATGTTACGAGGGAATGTTATTATGGAAGTCCATGCAAAAAGTTATCTTAAAATTAGATTCTATGAAACTTTTTTAAATACTAGTTTAGGTCAAAAAGTCGTAGTATATTATGCACAATTTTACACTAGTTTTGGTAAAAAAATCAAATTAAATCGAGGATTGTTCGAAATGCTACGAAACATTTCAGATTCTCTCTATATGTTACGAGGGAATGTTATGAAGGAATTCTATGAAAAAAATTTATCACAAAATTAGATTCTATGAAACTTTTTGAAATGCTAGTTTCGGTAAAAAAATCGTAGTATATAATACACAATTTTCTACTAGTTTCGGTCAAAAAATCAAATTAAATCGAGGATTGTTCGAAATGCTACGAAACTTTTCAGATCCTTTCTATATGTTACAAAGGAATGTTATGATGGAAGTCCATGCAAAAATTATCTTAAAATTAGATTCTGTGAAACTTTTTGAAATGCTAGATTCGGTCAAAAAATCGTAGTATATTAAACATAATTTTGTACTAGTTTCGGTCAAAAAATCAAATTAAATCGGGAATTGTTCGAAATGCTACGAAACTTTTCAGATCCTTTCTATATGTTACGAGGGAATGTTATGATGGAAGTCCATGCAAAAAGTTGTCTTAAAATTAGATTCTATGAAACATTTTAAAATACTAGTTTAGGTCAATATATCGTAGTATATTATGCACAATTTTATACTAGTTTCGGTCAAAAAATCAAATTAAATCGAGGATTGTTCGAAATGCTACGAAACTTTTCAAATTCTCTATATATGTTACGAGGGAATATTATGATGGAAGTCCATGAAAATTTTTTGTTAAAAAATTAGATTCTTTGAAACTTTTTGAAATGCTAGTTTCGGTCAAAAAATCGTAGTATATAATAAACAATTTTGTACTAGTTTCGTTCAAAAAATCAAATAAAATCGAGGATTATTCGAAATGCTACGAAACTTTTCAAATCCTTTCTATATGTTACGAGGGAATGTTATGATTGAAGTCCATACAAAAATTATCTTAAAATTAGATTCTATGAAAGTTTTTGAATTGCTAGTTTCGGTCAAAAAAATGTAGTATATTATACACAATTTTGTACTAGTTTCGGTCAAAAAATCAAATTAAATCGGGAATTGTTCGAAATGCTACGAAAATTTTCAGATCCTTTCTATATGTTACGAGGGAATGTTATTATGGAAGTCCATGCAAAAAGTTATCTTAAAATTAGATTCTATGAAACTTTTTTAAATACTAGTTTAGGTCAAAAAGTCGTAGTATATTATGCACAATTTTACACTAGTTTTGGTAAAAAATCAAATTAAATCGAGGATTGTTCGAAATGCTACGAAACATTTCAGATTCTCTCTATATGTTACGAGGGAATGTTATGAAGGAAGTCCATGAAAAAAATTTATCACAAAATTAGATTCTATGAAACTTTTTGAAATGCTAGTTTCGGTAAAAAAATCGTAGTATATAATACACAATTTTCTACTAGTTTCGGTCAAAAAATCAAATTAAATCGAGGATTGTTCGAAATGCTACGAAACTTTTCAGATCCTTTCTATATGTTACAAAGGAATGTTATGATGGAAGTCCATGCAAAAATTATCTTAAAATTAGATTCTGTGAAACTTTTTGAAATGCTAGATTCGGTCAAAAAATCATAGTATATTATATATAATTTTGTACCTATTTCTGTAAGAAAATCAAATTAAATCGAGGATTGTTCGAAATGCTACGAAACTTTTCAGATCCTTTCTATATCTTACGCGGGAATGTTATGATGGAAGTCCATGCAAAAAATTATCTTAAAATTAGATTCTATGAAACTTTTTGAAATACTAGTTTAGGTCAAAAAGTCGTAGTATATTATGCACATTTTTACACTAGTTTTGGTAAAAAAATCAAATTAAATCGAGGATTGTTCGAAATGCTACGAAACTTTTCAGATTCTCTATATATGTTACGAGGGAATGTTTTGATGGAAGTCCATGAAAATTTTTTATCAAAAAATTAGATTCTTTGAAACTTTTTGAAATGTTAGTTTCGGTCAAAAAATCGTAGTATATAATACACAATTTTGTACTAGTTTCGTTCAAAAAATCAAATAAAATCGAGGATTATTCGAAATGCTACGAAACTTTTCAAATCCTTTCTATATGTTACGAGGGAATGTTATGATGGAAGTCCATGCAAAAATTATCTTAAAATTAGATTCTGTGAAACTTTTTGAAATGCTAGATTCGGTCAAAAAATCGTAGTATATTATACATAATTTTGTACTAGTTTCGGTCAAAAAATCAAATTAAATCGGGAATTGTTCGAAATGCTACGAAACTTTTCAGATCCTTTCTATATGTTACGAGGGAATGTTATGATGGAAGTCCATGCAAAAAGTTGTCTTAAAATTAGATTCTATGAAACATTTTAAAATACTAGTTTAGGTCAATATATCGTAGTATATTATGCACAATTTTATACTAGTTTCGGTCAAAAAATCAAATTAAATCGAGGATTGTTCGAAATGCTACGAAACTTTTCAAATTCTCTATATATGTTACGAGGGAATATTATGATGGAAGTCCATGAAAATTTTTTGTCAAAAAATTAGATTCTTTGAAACTTTTTGAAATGCTAGTTTCGGTCAAAAAATCGTAGTATATAATAAACAATTTTGTACTAGTTTCGTTCAAAAAATCAAATAAAATCGAGGATTATTCGAAATGCTACGAAACTTTTCAAATCCTTTCTATATGTTACGAGGGAATGTTCTGATTGAAGTCCATACAAAAATTATCTTAAAATTAGATTCTATGAAAGTTTTTGAAATACTAGTTTCGGTCAAAAAAACGTAGTATATTATACACAATTTTATACTAGTTTCGGTCAAAAAATCAAATTAAATCGGGAATTGTTCGAAATGCTACGAAAATTTTCAGATCCTTTCTATATGTTACGAGGGAATGTTATTATGGAAGTCCATGCAAAAAGTTATCTTAAAATTAGATTCTATGAAACTTTTTTAAATACTAGTTTAGGTCAAAAAGTCGTAGTATATTATGCACAATTTTACACTAGTTTTGGTAAAAAAATCAAATTAAATCGAGGATTGTTCGAAATGCTACGAAACATTTCAGATTCTCTCTATATGTTACGAGGGAATGTTTTGATGGAAGTCCATGAAAATTTTTTATCAAAAAATTAGATTCTTTGAAACTTTTTGAAATGTTAGTTTCGGTCA
This sequence comes from Lathyrus aphaca, assembly GCA_963966055.1. Taxonomy (NCBI): domain Eukaryota; kingdom Viridiplantae; phylum Streptophyta; class Magnoliopsida; order Fabales; family Fabaceae; genus Lathyrus; species Lathyrus aphaca. The sequence goes on from OZ014522.1 coordinate 15,422,150, forward strand.
AAAAATCGTAGTATATAATACACAATTTTGTACTAGTTTCGTTCAAAAAATCAAATAAAATCGAGGATTATTCGAAATGCTACGAAACTTTTCAAATCCTTTCTATATGTTACGAGGGAATGTTATGATTGAAGTCCATACAAAAATTATCTTAAAATTAGATTCTATGAAAGTTTTTGAAATGCTAGTTTCGGTCAAAAAAACGTAGTATATTATACACAATTTTGTACTAGTTTCGGTCAAAAAATCAAATTAAATCGGGAATTGTTCGAAATGCTACGAAACTTTTCAGATCCTTTCTATATGTTACGAGGGAATGTTATTATGGAAGTCCATGCAAAAAGTTATCTTAAAATTAGATTCTATGAAACTTTTTTAAATACTAGTTTAGGTCAAAAAGTCGTAGTATATTATGCACAATTTTACACTAGTTTTGGTAAAAAAATCAAATTAAATCGAGGATTGTTCGAAATGCTACGAAACATTTCAGATTCTCTCTATATGTTACGAGGGAATGTTATGAAGGAATTCCATGAAAAAAATTTATCACAAAATTAGATTCTATGAAACTTTTTGAAATGCTAGTTTCGGTAAAAAAATCGTAGTATATAATACACAATTTTCTACTAGTTTCGGTCAAAAAATCAAATTAAATCGAGGATTGTTCGAAATGCTACGAAACTTTTCAGATCCTTTCTATATGTTACAAAGGAATGTTATGATGGAAGTCCATGCAAAAATTATCTTAAAATTAGATTCTGTGAAACTTTTTGAAATGCAAGATTCGGTCAAAAAATCGTAGTATATTATACATAATTTTGTACTAGTTTCGATCAAAAAATCAAATTAAATCGGGAATTGTTCGAAATGCTACGAAACTTTTCAGATCCTTTCTATATGTTACGAGGGAATGTTATGATGGAAGTCCATGCAAAAAGTTGTCTTAAAATTAGATTCTATGAAACATTTTAAAATACTAGTTTAGGTCAATATATCGTAGTATATTATGCACAATTTTATACTAGTTTCGGTCAAAAAATCAAATTAAATCGAGGATTGTTCGAAATGCTACGAAACTTTTCAAATTCTCTATATATGTTACGAGGGAATATTATGATGGAAGTCCATGAAAATTTTTTGTCAAAAAATTAGATTCTTTGAAACTTTTTGAAATGCTAGTTTCGGTCAAAAAATCGTAGTATATAATAAACAATTTTGTACTAGTTTCGTTCAAAAAATCAAATAAAATCGAGGATTATTCGAAATGCTACGAAACTTTTCAAATCCTTTCTATATGTTACGAGGGAATGTTATGATTGAAGTCCATACAAAAATTATCTTAAAATTAGATTCTATGAAAGTTTTTGAAATGCTAGTTTCGGTCAAAAAAACGTAGTATATTATACACAATTTTGTACTAGTTTCGGTCAAAAAATCAAATTAAATCGAGGATTGTTCAAAATGCTACGAAACTTTTCAGATCCTTTCTATATGTTACAAAGGAATGTTATGATGGAAGTCCATGCAAAAATTATCTTAAAATTAGATTCTGTGAAACTTTTTGAAATGCTAGATTCGGTCAAAAAATCGTAGTATATTATATATAATTTTGTACCTATTTCTGTAAAAAATCAAATTAAATCGAGGATTGTTCGAAATGCTACGAAACTTTTCAGATCCTTTCTATATCTTACGCCGGAATGTTATGATGGAAGTCCATGCAAAAAATTATCTTAAAATTAGATTCTATGAAACTTTTTGAAATACTAGTTTAGGTCAAAAAGTCGTAGTATATTATGCACATTTTTACACTAGTTTTGGTAAAAAAATCAAATTAAATCGAGGATTGTTCGAAATGCTACGAAACTTTTCAGATTCTCTATATATGATACGAGGGAATGTTATGATGGAAGTCCATGAATTTTTTTTATAAAAAATTAGATTCTTTGAAACTTTTTGAAATGCTAGTTTCGGTCAAAAAATCGTAGTATATTATACATAATTTTGGAGCAGTTTCGGTAAAAAAAATCAAATTAAATCGAGGATTGCTCGAAATGCTACGAAACTTTTCAGATCCTTTCTATATCTTAAGAGGGAATGTTATGATGGAAGTCCATGCAAAAAATTATCTTAAAATTAGATTCTATGAAACTTTTTGAAATACTAGTTTAAGTCAAAAAATTGTAGTATATTATGCACAAGTTTATACTAGTTTCGGTCAAAAAATCAAATTAAATCGAGGATTGTTCGAAATGCTACGAAACTTTATAGATCCTTTGTATATTTTACGAGGGAATGTTATGATAGAAGTCCATGCAAAAAATTATCTTAAAACTAGATTCTATGAAACATTTTAAAATACTAGTTTAGGTCAAAAAATCGTAGTATATTATGCACAATTTTATACTAGTTTCGGTCAAAAAATCAAATTAAATCGAGGATTGTTTGAAATGCTACGAAACTTTTCAGATTCTCTATATATGTTACGAGGGAATGTTATATTGGAAGTCTATGAAAATTTTTTATCAAAAAATTAGATTCTTTGAAACTTTTTGAAATGCTAGTTTCGGTCAAAAAATCGTAGTATATAATACACAATTTTGTACTAGTTTCGTTCAAAAAATCAAATAAAATCGAGGATTGTTCGAAATGCTACGAAACTTTTCAAATCCTTTCTATATGTTACGAGGGAATGTTATGATGTAAGTCCATGCAAATATTATCTTAAAATTAGATTCTATGAAACTTTTTGAAATGCTAGTTTCGGTCAAAAAAACGTAGTATATTATACACAATTTTGTACTAGTTTCAGTCAAAAAATCAAATTAAATCAGGAATTGTTCGAAATTCTACGAAACTTTATAGATCCTTTGTATATGTTACGAGGGAAAGTTATGATGGAAGTCCATGCAAAACATTATCTTAAAACTAGATTCTATGAAACATTTTAAAATACTAGTTTAGGTAAAAAAATCGTAGTATATTATGCACAATTTTATACATGTTTCGGTCAAAAAATCAAATTAAATCGAGGATTGTTCGAAATGCTACGAAACTTTTCAGATTCTCTATATATGTTACGAGGAGATGTTATGATGGAAGTCCATGAAATTTTTTAATCAAAAAATTAGATTCTTTGTAACTTTTTGAAATGCTAGTTTCGGTCAAAAAATCGTAGTATATTATACATAATTTTGGAGCAGTTTCGGTAAAAAAAATCAAATTAAATCGAGAATTGCTCGAAATGCTGCGAAACTTTTCAGATCATTTCTATATATTAAGAGGGAATGTTATGATGGAAGTCCATGCAAAGAATTATCTTAAAATTAGATTCTATGAAACTTTTTGAAATACTAGTTTAGGTCATAAAATCGTAGTATATTATGCACAAGTTTATACTAGTTTCGGTCAAAAAATCAAATTAAATCGGGAATTGTTCGAAATGCTACGAAACTTTTCAGATCCTTTCTATATGTTACGAGGGAATGTTATGATGGGTGTCCATGCAAAAAGTTATCTTAAAATTAGATTCTATGAAACTTTTTTAAATACTAGTTTAGGTCAAAAAGTCGTAGTATATTATGCACAATTTTATACTAGTTTTGGTCAAAAAATCAAATTAAATCGAGGATTGTTCGAAATGCTACGAAACATTTCAGATTCTCTCTATATGTTACGAGGGAATGTTATGAAGGAAGTCCATGAAAAAAATTTATCACAAAATTAGATTCTATGAAACTTTTTGAAATGCTAGTTTCGGTAAAAAAATCGTAGTATATAATACACAATTTTGTATTAGTTTCGATCAAAATATCAAATTAAATCGAGGATTGTTCGAAATGCTACGAACCTTTTCAGATCCTTTATATATGTTATGAGGGAATGTTATGATGGAAGTCCATGCAAAAATTATCTTAAAATTAGATTCTATGAAACTTTTTGAAATGCTAGTTTCGGTCAAAAACTCGTAGTATATTATACATAATTTTGTACCAGTTAAGGTAAAAAAATCAAATTAAATCGCGGATTGTTCGAAATGCTACGAAACTTTTCAGATCCTTTCTATATCTTACGAGGGAATGTTATGATGGAAGTCCATGCAAAAAATTAACTTAAAATTAGATTCTATGAAACTTTTTGAAATACTAGTTTTGGTCAAAGAATCGTAGTATATTATGCATAATTTATACTAGTTTCGGTCAAAAAATCAAATTAAATCAAGGATTGTTCGAAATGCTATGAAACTTTATAGATCCTTTGTATATGTTACGAGAGAATGTTATGATGGAAGTCCATGCAAAACATTATCTTAAAATTAGATTCTATGAAACTTTTTGAAATGCTAGTTTCGGTCAAAAAATCGTAGTATATTATACATAATTTTGGAGCAGTTTCGGTAAAAAAATCAAATTAAATCGAGGATTGCTCGAAATGCTACGAAACTTTTCAGATCCTTTCTATATCTTAAGAGGGAATGTTATGATGGAATTCCATGCAAAAAATTATCTTAAAATTAGATTCTATGAAACTTTTTGAAATACTAGTTTAAGTCAAAAAATCGTAGTATATTATGCACAAGTTTATACTAGTTTCGGTCAAAAAATCAAATTAAATCGAGGATTGTTCGAAATGCTACGAAACTTTATAGATCCTTTGTATATGTTATGAGGGAATGTTATGATGGAAGTCCATGCAAAAAATTATCTTAAAACTAGATTCTATGAAACATTTTAAAATACTAGTTTAGGTCAAAAACTCATAGTATATTATGCACAATTTTATACTAGTTTCGGTCAAAAAATCAAATTAAACCGAGGATTGTTCGAAATGCTACGAAACTTTTCAGATTCTCTATATATGTTACGAGGGAATGTTATGATGGAAGTCCATGAAAATTTTTTATCAAAAAATTAGATTCTTTGAAACTTTTTGAAATGCTAGTTTCGGTCAAAAAATCGTAGTATATAATACACAATTTTGTACTAGTTTCGTTCAAAAAATCAAATAAAATCGAGGATTGTTCGAAATGCTACGAAACTTTTCAGATCCTTTCTATATGTTACGAGGGAATGTTATGATGGAAGTCCATGCAAAAAGTTATCTTAAAATTAGATTCTATGAAACTTTTTTAAATACTAGTTTAGGTCAAAAAGTCGTAGTATATTATGCACAATTTTATACTAGTTTTGGTCAAAAAATCAAATTAAATCGAGGATTGTTCGAAATGCTACGAAACATTTCAGATTCTCTCTATATGTTACGAGGGAATGTTATGAAGGAAGTCCATGAAAAAAATTTATCACAAAATTAGATTCTATGAGACTTTTTGAAATGCTAGTTTCGGTAAAAAAATCGTAGTATATAATACACAATTTTGTACTAGTTTCGATCAAAATATCAAATTAAATCGAGGATTGTTCGAAATGCTACGAAACTTTATAGATCCTTTGTATATGTTACGAGGGAATGTTATGATGGAAGTCCATGCAAAAATTATCTTAAAATTAGATTCTGTGAAACTTTTTGAAATGCTAGATTCGGTCAAAAAATCGTAGTATATTATACATAATTTTGTACCTATTTCTGTAAAAAAATCAAATTAAATCGAGGATTGTTCGAAATGCTAGGAAACTTTTCAGATCCTTTCTATATCTTACGAGGGAATGTTATGATGGAAGTCCATGCAAAAAATTATCTTAAAATTAGATTCTATGAAACTTTTTGAAATACTAGTTTAGGTCAAAGAATCGTAGTATATTATGCACAATTTTATACTAGTTTCGGTCAAAAAATCAAATTAAATCAAGGATTGTTCGAAATGCTATGAAACTTTATAGATCCTTTGTATATGTTACGAGGGAATGTTATTATGGAAGTCCATGCAAAATATTATCTTAAAATTAGATTCTATGAAACATTTTAAAATACTAGTTTAGGTCAAAAAATCGTAGTATATTATACACAATTTTATACTAGTTTCGGTCAAAAAATCAAATTAAATCGAGGATAGTATGAAATGCTACGAAACGTTTCAGATTCTCTATATATGTTACGAGGGAATGTTATGATGGAAGTCCATGGAAATTTTTTATCAAAAAACTAGATTCTATGAAACTTTTTGAAATGCTAGTTTCGGTCAAAAAATCGTAGTATATAATACACAATTTTCTACTAGTTTCGGTCAAAAAATCTAATTAAATCGAGGACTGTTCGAAATGCTACGAAACGTTTCAGATCCTTTCTATATGTTACGAGGGAATGTTATGATGGAAGTCCATGCAAAAATTATCTTAAAATTAGATTCTATGAAACTTTTTGAAATGCTAGTTTCGGTCAAAAAAATTTAGTATATTATACATAATTTTGGAGCAGTTTCGATAAAAAAATCAAATTAAATCGATGATTGCTCGAAATGCTACGAAACTTTTCAGATCCTTTCTATATCTTAAGAGGGAATGTTATGATGGAAGTCCATGCAAAAAATTATCTTAAAATTAGATTCTATGAAACTTTTTGAAATACTAGTTTAGGTCAAAAAATCGTAGTATATTATGCACAAGTTTATACTAGTTTCGGTCAAAAAATCAAATTAAATCGAGGATTGTTCGAAATGCTACGAAACTTTATAGATCCTTTGTATATGTTACGAGGGAATGTTATGATGGAAGTCCATGCAAAAATTATCTTAAAATTAGATTCTGTGAAACTTTTTGAAATGCTAGATTCGGTCAAAAAATCGTAGTATATTATACATAATTTTGTACCAATTTCTGTAAAAAAATCAAATTAAATCGAGGATTGTTCGAAATGCTACGAAACTTTTCAGATCCTTTCTATATCTTACGCGGGAATGTTATGATGGAAGTCCATGCAAAAAATTATCTTAAAATTAGATTCTATGAAACTTTTTGAAATACTAGTTTAGCTCAAAAAGTCGTAGTATGTTATGCGCATTTTTACACTAGTTTTGGTAAAAAAATCAAATTAAATCGAGGATTGTTCGAAACGCTACGAAACATTTCAGATTCTCTATATATGATACGAGGGAATGTTATGATGGAAGTCCATGAAAATTTTTTATCAAAAAATTAGATTCTTTGAAACTTTTTGAAATGCTAGTTTTGGTCAAAAAATCGTAGTATATTATACATAATTTTGGAGCAGTTTCGGTAAAAAAATCAAATTAAATCGAGGATTGCTCGAAATGCTACGAAACTTTGCAGATCCTTTCTATATCTTAAGAGGGAATGTTATGATGGAAGTCCATGCAAAAAATTATCTTAAAATTAGATTCTATGAAACTTTTTGAAATACTAGATTCGGTCAAAAAATCGTAGTATATTATACATAATTTTGTACCAATTTTTGTAAAAAAATCAAATTAAATTGAGGATTATTCGAAATGCTACGAAACTTTTTAGATCCTGTCTATATCTTACGCGGGAATGTTATGATGGAAGTCCATGCAAAAAATTATCTTAAAATTAGATTCTATAAAACATTTTAAAATACTAGTTTAGGTCAAAAAATCGTAGTATATTATGCACAATTTTATACTAGTTTCGGTCAAAAAATCAAATTAAATCGAGGATTGTTCGAAATGATACGAAACTTTTCAGATTCTCTATATATGTTACGAGGGAATGTTATGATGGAAGTCCATGAAAATTTTTTATCAAAAAATTAGATTCTTTGAAACTTTTTGAAATGCTAGTTTCGGTCAAAAAATCGTAGTATATAATACACAATTTTGTACTAGTTTCGTTCAAAAAATCAAATAAAATCGAGGATTGTTCGAAATGCTACGAAACTTTTCAGATCCTTTCTATATGTTACGAGGGAATGTTATGATGGAAGTCCATGCAAAAAGTTATCTTAAAATTAGATTCTATGAAACTTTTTTAAATACTAGTTTAGGTCAAAAAGTCGTAGTATATTATGCACAATTTTATACTAGTTTTGGTCAAAAAATCAAATTAAATCGAGGATTGTTCGAAATGCTACGAAACATTTCAGATTCTCTCTATATGTTACGAGGGAATGTTATGAAGGAAGTCCATGAAAAAAATTTATCACAAAATTAGATTCTATGAGACTTTTTGAAATGCTAGTTTCGGTAAAAAAATCGAAGTATATAATACACAATTTTGTACTAGTTTCGATCAAAATATCAAATTAAATCGAGGATTGTTCGAAATGCTACGAAACTTTTCAGATCCTTTCTATATGTTATGAGGGAATGTTATGATGGAAGTCCATGCAAAAATTATCTTAAAACTAGATTCTGTGAAACTTTTTGAAATGCTAGATTCGGTCAAAAAATCGTAGTATATTATACATAATTTTGTACCAATTTCTGTAAAAAAATCAAATTAAATCGAGGATTGTTCGAAATGCTACGAAAATTTTCAGATCCTTTCTATATCTTACGAGGGAATGTTATGATGGAAGTCCATGCCAAAAATTATCTTAAAATTAGATTCTATGAAACTTATTGAAATACTAGTTTAGGTCAAAGAATCGTAGTATATTATGCACAATTTTAAACTAGTTTCGGTCAAAAAATCAAATTAAATCAAGGATTGTTCGAAATGCTATGAAACTTTATAGATCCTTTTTATATGTTACGAGGGAATGTTATGATGGAAGTCCATGCAAAACATTATCTTAAAATTAGATTCTATGAAACTTTTTAAAATACTAGTTTAGGTCAAAAAATCGTAGTATATTATACACAATTTTATACTAGTTTCGGTCAAAAAATCAAATTAAATCGAGGATAGTACGAAATGCTACGAAACGTTTCAGATTCTCTATATATGTTACGAGGGAATGTTATGATGGAAGTCCATGGAAATTTTTTATCAAAAAACTAGATTCTATGAAACTTTTTGAAATGCTAGTTTCGGTCAAAAAATCGTAGTATATAATACACAATTTTCTACTAGTTTCGGTCAAAAAATCTAATTAAATCGAGGACTGTTCGAAATGCTACGAAACGTTTCAGATCCTTTCTATATGTTACGAGAGAATGTTATGATGGAAGTCCATGCAAAAATTATCTTAAAATTAGATTCTATGAAACTTTTTGAAATGCTAGTTTCGGTCAAAAAAATTTAGTATATTATACATAATTTTGGAGCAGTTTCGATAAAAAAATCAAATTAAATCGATGATTGCTCGAAATGCTACGAAACTTTTCAGATCCTTTCTATATCTTAAGAGGGAATGTTATGATGGAAGTCCATGCAAAAAATTATCTTAAAATTAGATTCTATGAAACTTTTTGAAATACTAGTTTAGGTCAAAAAATCGTAGTATATTATGCACAAGTTTATACTAGTTTCGGTCAAAAAATCAAATTAAATCGAGGATTGTTCGAAATGCTACGAAACTTTATAGATCCTTTGTATATGTTACGAGGGAATGTTATGATGGAAGTCCATGCAAAAATTATCTTAAAATTAGATTCTGTGAAACTTTTTGAAATGCTAGATTCGGTCAAAAAATCGTAGTATATTATACATAATTTTGTACCAATTTCTGTAAAAAAATCAAATTAAATCGAGGATTGTTCGAAATGCTACGAAACTTTTCAGATCCTTTCTATATCTTACGCGGGAATGTTATGATGGAAGTCCATGCAAAAAATTATCTTAAAATTAGATTCTATGAAACTTTTTGAAATACTAGTTTAGCTCAAAAAGTCGTAGTATGTTATGCGCATTTTTACACTAGTTTTGGTAAAAAAATCAAATTAAATCGAGGATTGTTCGAAACGCTACGAAACATTTCAGATTCTCTATATATGATACGAGGGAATGTTATGATGGAAGTCCATGAAAAATTTTTATCAAAAAATTAGATTCTTTGAAACTTTTTGAAATGCTAGTTTTGGTCAAAAAATCGTAGTATATTATACATAATTTTGGAGCAGTTTCGGTAAAAAAATCAAATTAAATCGAGGATTGCTCGAAATGCTACGAAACTTTGCAGATCCTTTCTATATCTTAAGAGGGAATGTTATGATGGAAGTCCATGCAAAAAATTATCTTAAAATTAGATTCTATGAAACTTTTTGAAATACTAGATTCGGTCAAAAAATCGTAGTATATTATACATAATTTTGTACCAATTTTTGTAAAAAAATCAAATTAAATTGAGGATTATTCGAAATGCTACGAAACTTTTCAGATCCTGTCTATATCTTACGCGGGAATGTTATGATGGAAGTCCATGCAAAAAATTATCTTAAAATTAGATTCTATAAAACATTTTAAAATACTAGTTTAGGTCAAAAAATCGTAGTATATTATGCACAATTTTATACTAGTTTCGGTCAAAAAATCAAATTAAATCGAGGATTGTTCGAAATGATACGAAACTTTTCAGATTCTCTATATATGTTACGAGGGAATGTTATGATGGAAGTCCATGAAATTTTTTTATCAAAAAATTAGATTCTTTGAAACTTTTTGAAATGCTAGTTTCGGTCAAAAAATCGTAGTATATAATACACAATTTTGTACTAGTTTCGTTCAAAAAATCAAATAAAATAATGGATTGTTCGAAATGCTACGAAACTTTTCAGATCCTTTCTATATCTTAAAAGGGAATGTTATGATGGAATTCCATGCAAAAAATTATCTTAAAACTAGATTCTATGAAACTTTTTGAAATACTAGTTTAGGTCAAAAAGTCGTAGTATATTATGCACAAGTTTATACTAGTTTCGGTCAAAAAATCAAATTAAATCGAGGATTGTTCGAAATGCTACGAAACTTTATAGATCCTTTGTATATGTTACGAGGGAATGTTATGATGGAAGTCCATGCAAAAAATTATCTTAAAACTAGATTCTATGAAACACTTTAAAATACTAGTTTAGGTCAAAAAATTGTAGTATATTTTGCACAATTTTATACTAGTTTCGATCAAAATATCAAATTAAATCGAGGATTGTTCGAAATGCTACGAAACTTTTCAGATCCTTTCTATATGTTATGAGGGAATGTTATGATGGAAGTCCATGCAAAAATTATCTTAAAATTAGATTCTATGAAACTTTTTGAAATGCTAGTTTCGGTCAAAAAATCGTAGTATATTATACATAATTTTGTACCAGTTTCGGTAAAAAAATCAAATTAAATCGAGGATTGTTCGAAATGCTACAAAACTTTTCAGATCCTTTCTATATCTTACGAGGGAATGTTATGATGGAAGTCCATGCAAAAAATTATCTTAAAATTAGATTCTATGAAACTTTTTGAAATACTAGTTTAGGTCAAAGAATCGTAGTATATTATGCACAATTTCTACTAGTTTCGGTCAAAAAATCAAATTAAATCAAGGATTGTTCGAAATGCTATGAAACTTTATAGATCCTTTGTATATGTTACGAGGGAATGTTATGATGGAAGTCCATGCAAAAATTATCTTAAAATTAGATTCTATGAAACTTTTTGAAATGCTAGTTTCGGTCAAAAAATCGTATTATATTATACATAATTTTGTACCAGTTTCGGTAAAAAAATCAAATTAAATCGAGGATTGTTCGAAATGCTACAAAACTTTTCAGATCCTTTCTATATCTTACGAGGGAATGTTATGATGGAAGTCCATGCAAAAAATTATCTTAAAATTAAATTCTATGAAACTTTTTGAAATACTAGTTTAGTTCAAAGAATCGTAGTATATTATGCACAATTTCTACTAGTTTCGGTCAAAAAATCAAATTAAATCAAGGATTGTTCGAAATGCTATGAAACTTTATAGATCCTTTGTATATGTTACGAGGGAATGTTATGATGGAAGTCCATGCAAAACATTATCTTAAAATTAGATTCTATGAAACTTTTTAAAATACTAGTTTAGGTCAAAAAATCGTAGTATATTATGCACAAGTTTATACTAGTTTCGGTCAAAAAATCATATTAAATCGAGGATTGTTCGAAATGCTACGAAACTTTATAGATCCTTTGTATATGTTACGAGGGAATGTTATGATGGAAGTCAATGCAAAAATTATCTTAAAATTAGATTCTGTGAAACTTTTTGAAATGCTAGATTCGGTCAAAAAATCGTAGTATATTATACATAATTTTGTACCAATTTCTGTAAAAAAATCAAATTAAATCGAGGATTGTTCGAAATGCTACGAAACTTTTCAGATCCTTTCTATATCTTACGCGGGAATGTTATGATGGAAGTCCATGCAAAAAATTATCTTAAAATTAGATTCTATGAAACTTTTTGAAATACTAGTTTAGCTCAAAAAGTCGTAGTATATTATGCACATTTTTACACTAGTTTTGGTAAAAAAATCAAATTAAATCGAGGATTGTTCGAAATGCTACGAAACAGTTCAGATTCTCTATATATGATACGAGGGAATGTTATGATGGAAGTCCATGAAAATTTTTTATCAAAAAATTAGATTCTTTGAAACTTTTTGAAATGCTAGTTTTGGTCAAAAAATCGTAGTATATTATACATAATTTTGGAGCAGTTTCGGTCAAAAAATCAAATTAAATCGAGGATTGTTCGAAATGCTACGAAACTTTATAGATCCTTTGTATATGTTACGAGGGAATGTTATGATGGAAGTCCATGCAAAAATTATCTTAAAATTAGATTCTGTGAAACTTTTTGAAATGCTAGATTCGGTCAAAAAATCGTAGTATATTATACATAATTTTGTACCTATTTCTGTAAAAAAATCAAATTAAATCGAGGATTGTTCGAAATGCTAGGAAACTTTTCAGATCCTTTCTATATCTTACGAGGGAATGTTATGATGGAAGTCCATGCAAAAAATTATCTTAAAATTAGATTCTATGAAACTTTTTGAAATACTAGTTTAGGTCAAAGAATCGTAGTATATTATGCACAATTTTATACTAGTTTCGGTCAAAAAATCAAATTAAATCAAGGATTGTTCGAAATGCTATGAAACTTTATAGATCCTTTGTATATGTTACGAGGGAATGTTATTATGGAAGTCCATGCAAAATATTATCTTAAAATTAGATTCTATGAAACATTTTAAAATACTAGTTTAGGTCAAAAAATCGTAGTATATTATACACAATTTTATACTAGTTTCGGTCAAAAAATCAAATTAAATCGAGGATAGTATGAAATGCTACGAAACGTTTCAGATTCTCTATATATGTTACGAGGGAATGTTATGATGGAAGTCCATGGAAATTTTTTATCAAAAAACTAGATTCTATGAAACTTTTTGAAATGCTAGTTTCGGTCAAAAAATCGTAGTATATAATACACAATTTTCTACTAGTTTCGGTCAAAAAATCTAATTAAATCGAGGACTGTTCGAAATGCTACGAAACGTTTCAGATCCTTTCTATATGTTACGAGGGAATGTTATGATGGAAGTCCATGCAAAAATTATCTTAAAATTAGATTCTATGAAACTTTTTGAAATGCTAGTTTCGGTCAAAAAAATTTAGTATATTATACATAATTTTGGAGCAGTTTCGATAAAAAAATCAAATTAAATCGATGATTGCTCGAAATGCTACGAAACTTTTCAGATCCTTTCTATATCTTAAGAGGGAATGTTATGATGGAAGTCCATGCAAAAAATTATCTTAAAATTAGATTCTATGAAACTTTTTGAAATACTAGTTTAGGTCAAAAAATCGTAGTATATTATGCACAAGTTTATACTAGTTTCGGTCAAAAAATCAAATTAAATCGAGGATTGTTCGAAATGCTACGAAACTTTATAGATCCTTTGTATATGTTACGAGGGAATGTTATGATGGAAGTCCATGCAAAAATTATCTTAAAATTAGATTCTGTGAAACTTTTTGAAATGCTAGATTCGGTCAAAAAATCGTAGTATATTATACATAATTTTGTACCAATTTCTGTAAAAAAATCAAATTAAATCGAGGATTGTTCGAAATGCTACGAAACTTTTCAGATCCTTTCTATATCTTACGTGGGAATGTTATGATGGAAGTCCATGCAAAAAATTATCTTAAAATTAGATTCTATGAAACTTTTTGAAATACTAGTTTAGCTCAAAAAGTCGTAGTATGTTATGCACATTTTTACACTAGTTTTGGTAAAAAAATCAAATTAAATCGAGGATTGTTCGAAATGCTACGAAACATTTCAGATTCTCTATATATGATACGAGGGAATGTTATGATGGAAGTCCATGAAAATTTTTTATCAAAAAATTAGATTCTTTGAAACTTTTTGAAATGCTAGTTTTGGTCAAAAAATCGTAGTATATTATACATAATTTTGGAGCAGTTTCGGTAAAAAAATCAAATTAAATCGGGGATTGCTCGAAATGCTACGAAACTTTGCAGATCCTTTCTATATCTTAAGAGGGAATGTTATGATGGAAGTCCATGCAAAAAATTATCTTAAAATTAGATTCTATGAAACTTTTTGAAATACTAGATTCGGTCAAAAAATCGTAGTATATTATACATAATTTTGTACCAATTTTTGTAAGAAAATCAAATTAAATTGAGGATTGTTCGAAATGCAACGAAACTTTTCAGATCCTTTCTATATCTTACGCGGGAATGTTATGATGGAAGTCCATGCAAAAAATTATCTTAAAATTAGATTCTATAAAACATTTTAAAATACTAGTTTAGGTCAAAAAATCGTAGTATATTATGCACAATTTTATACTAGTTTCGGTCAAAAAATCAAATTAAATCGAGGATTGTTCGAAATGCTACGAAACTTTTCAGATTCTCTATATATGTTACGAGGGAATGTTATGATGGAAGTCCATGAAATTTTTTTATCAAAAAATTAGATTCTTTGAAACTTTTTAAAATGCTAGTTTCGGTCAAAAAATCTTAGTATATAATACACAATTTTGTACTAGTTTCGTTCAAAAAATCAAATAAAATCGAGGATTGTTCGAAATGCTACGAAACTTTTCAGATCCTTTCTATATCTTAAGAGGGAATGTTATGATGGAAGTCCATGCAAAAAATTATCTTAAAACTAGATTCTATGAAACTTTTTGAAATACTAGTTTAGGTCAAAAAGTCGTAGTATATTATGCACAAGTTTATACTAGTTTCGGTCAAAAAATCAAATTAAATCGAGGATTGTTCGAAATGCTACGAAACTTTATAGATCCTTTGTATATGTTACGAGGGAATGTTATGATGGAAGTCCATGCAAAAAATTATCTTAAAACTAGATTCTATGAAACATTTTAAAATACTAGTTTAGGTCAAAAAATTATAGTATATTTTGCACAATTTTATACTAGTTTCGATCAAAAAATCAAATTAAATCGAGGATTGTTCGAAATGCTACGAAACTTTTCAGATTCTCTATATATGTTACGAGGGAATGTTATGATGGAAGTCCATGAAATTTTTTTATCAAAAAATTAGATTCTTTGAAACTTTTTGAAATGCTAGTTTCGGTCAAAAAATCGTAGTATATAATACACAATTTTGTACTAGTTTCGTTCAAAAAATCAAATAAAATCGAGGATTGTTCGAAATGCTACGAAACTTTTCAGATCCTTTCTATATGTTGCGAGGGAATGTTATGATGGAAGTCCATGCACAAAGTTATCTTAAAATTAGATTCTATGAAACTTTTTTAAATACTAGTTTAGGTCAATAAGTCGTAGTATATTATGCACAATTTTATACTAGTTTTGGTCAAAAAATCAAATTAAATCGAGGATTGTTCGAAATGCTACGAAACATTTCAGATTCTCTCTATATGTTACGAGGGAATGTTATGAAGGAAGTCCATGAAAAAAATTTATCACAAAATTAGATTCTATGAAACTTTTTGAAATGCTAGTTTCGGTAAAAAAAATAGTAGTATATAATACACAATTTTGTACTAGTTTCGATCAAAATATCAAATTAAATCGAGGATTGTTCGAAATGCTACGAAACTTTTCAGATCCTTTCTATATGTTATGAGGGAATGTTATGATGGAAGTCCATGCAAAAATTATCTTAAAATTAGATTCTATGAAACTTTTTGAAATGCTAGTTTTGGTAAAAAAATCGTAGTATATTATACATAATTTTGTACCAGTTTCGGTAAAAAAATCAAATTAAATCGAGGATTGTTCGAAATGCTACAAAACTTTTCAGATCCTTTCTATATCTTACGAGGGAATGTTATGATGGAAGTCCATGCAAAAAATTATCTTAAAATTAAATTCTATGAAACTTTTTGAAATACTAGTTTAGTTCAAAGAATCGTAGTATATTATGCACAATTTCTACTAGTTTCGGTCAAAAAATCAAATTAAATCAAGGATTGTTCGAAATGCTATGAAACTTTATAGATCCTTTGTATATGTTACGAGGGAATGTTATGATGGAAGTCCATGCAAAACATTATCTTAAAATTAGATTCTATGAAACTTTTTAAAATACTAGTTTAGGTCAAAAAATCGTAGTATATTATGCACAAGTTTATACTAGTTTCGGTCAAAAAATCATATTAAATCGAGGATTGTTCGAAATGCTACGAAACTTTATAGATCCTTTGTATATGTTATGAGGGAATGTTATGATGGAAGTCCATGCAAAAATTATCTTAAAATTAGATTCTGTGAAACTTTTTGAAATGCTAGATTCGGTCAAAAAATCGTAGTATATTATACATAATTTTGTACCAATTTCTGTAAAAAAATCAAATTAAATCGAGGATTGTTCGAAATGCTACGAAACTTTTCAGATCCTTTCTATATCTTACGCGGGAATGTTATGATGGAAGTCCATGCAAAAAATTATCTTAAAATTAGATTCTATGAAACTTTTTGAAATACTAGTTTAGCTCAAAAAGTCGTAGTATATTATGCACATTTTTACACTAGTTTTGGTAAAAAAATCAAATTAAATCGAGGATTGTTCGAAATGCTACGAAACAGTTCAGATTCTCTATATATGATACGAGGGAATGTTATGATGGAAGTCCATGAAAATTTTTTATCAAAAAATTAGATTCTTTGAAACTTTTTGAAATGCTAGTTTTGGTCAAAAAATCGTAGTATATTATACATAATTTTGGAGCAGTTTCGGTCAAAAAATCAAATTAAATCGAGGATTGTTCGAAATGCTACGAAACTTTATAGATCCTTTGTATATGTTACGAGGGAATGTTATGATGGAAGTCCATGCAAAAATTATCTTAAAATTAGATTCTGTGAAACTTTTTGAAATGCTAGATTCGGTCAAAAAATCGTAGTATATTATACATAATTTTGTACCAATTTCTGTAAAAAAATCAAATTAAATCGAGGATTGTTCGAAATGCTACGAAACTTTTCAGATCCTTTCTATATCTTACGAGGGAATGTTATGATGGAAGTCCATGCAAAAAAATATCTTAAAATTAGATTCTATGAAACTTTTTGAAATACTAGTTTAGGTCAAAGAATCGTAGTATATTATGCACAATTTTATACTAGTTTCGGTCAAAAAATCAAATTAAATCAAGGATTGTTCGAAATGCTATGAAACTTTATAGATCCTTTGTATATGTTACGAGGGAATGTTATTATGGAAGTCCATGCAAAATATTATCTTAAAATTAGATTCTATGAAACATTTTAAAATACTAGTTTAGGTCAAAAAATCGTAGTATATTATACACAATTTTATACTAGTTTCGGTCAAAAAATCAAATTAAATCGAGGATAGTACGAAATGCTACGAAACGTTTCAGATTCTCTATATATGTTACGAGGGAATGTTATGATGGAAGTCCATGGAAATTTTTTATCAAAAAACTAGATTCTAAGAAACTTTTTGAAATGCTAGTTTCGGTCAAAAAATCGTAGTATATAATACACAATTTTCAACTATTTTCGGTCAAAAAATCTAATTAAATCGAGGACTGTTCGAAATGCTACGAAACGTTTCAGATCCTTTCTATATGTTACGAGGGAATGTTATGATGGAAGTCCATGCAAAAATTATCTTAAAATTAGATTCTATGAAACTTTTTGAAATGCTAGTTTCGGTCAAAAAAATTTAGTATATTATACATAATTTTGGAGCAGTTTCGATAAAAAAATCAAATTAAATCGATGATTGCTCGAAATGCTACGAAACTTTTCAGATCCTTTCTATATCTTAAGAGGGAATGTTATGATGGAAGTCCATGCAAAAAATTATCTTAAAATTAGATTCTATGAAACTTTTTGAAATACTAGTTTAGGTCAAAAAATCGTAGTATATTATGCACAAGTTTATACTAGTTTCGGTCAAAAAATCAAATTAAATCGAGGATTGTTCGAAATGCTACGAAACTTTATAGATCCTTTGTATATGTTACGAGGGAATGTTATGATGGAAGTCCATGCAAAAATTATCTTAAAATTAGATTCTGTGAAACTTTTTGAAATGCTAGATTCGGTCAAAAAATCGTAGTATATTATACATAATTTTGTACCAATTTCTGTAAAAAAATCAAATTAAATCGAGGATTGTTCGAATTGCTACGAAACTTTTCAGATCCTTTCTATATCTTACGTGGGAATGTTATGATGGAAGTCCATGCAAAAAATTATCTTAAAATTAGATTCTATGAAACTTTTTGAAATACTAGTTTAGCTCAAAAAGTCGTAGTATATTATGCACATTTTTACACTAGTTTTGGTAAAAAAATCAAATTAAATCGAGGATTGTTCGAAATGCTACGAAACATTTCAGATTCTCTATATATAATACGAGGGAATGTTATGATGGAAGTCCATGAAAATTTTTTATCAAAAAATTAGATTCTTTGAAACTTTTTGAAATGCTAGTTTTGGTCAAAAAATCATAGTATATTATACATAATTTTGGAGCAGTTTCGGTAAAAAAATCAAATTAAATCGAGGATTGCTCGAAATGCTACGAAACTTTGCAGATCCTTTCTATATCTTAAGAGGGAATGTTATGATGGAAGTCCATGCAAAAAATTATCTTAAAATTAGATTCTATGAAACTTTTTGAAATACTAGATTCGGTCAAAAAATCGTAGTATATTATACATAATTTTGTACCAATTTTTGTAAAAAAATCAAATTAAATTGAGGATTGTTCGAAATGCTACGAAACTTTTCAGATCCTTTCTATATCTTACGCGGGAATGTTATGATGGAAGTCCATGCAAAAAATTATCTTAAAATTAGATTCTATAAAACATTTTAAAATACTAGTTTAGGTCAAAAAATCGTAGTATATTATGCACAATTTTATACTAGTTTCGGTCAAAAAATCAAATTAAATCGAGGATTGTTCGAAATGCTACGAAACTTTTCAGATTCTCTATATATGTTACGAGGGAATGTTATGATGGAAGTCCATGAAATTTTCTTATCAAAAAATTAGATTCTTTGAAACTTTTTGAAATGCTAGTTTCGGTCAAAAAATCTTAGTATATAATACACAATTTTGTACTAGTTTCGTTCAAAAAATCAAATAAAATCGAGGATTGTTCGAAATGCTACGAAACTTTTCAGATCCTTTCTATATCTTAAGAGGGAATGTTATGATGGAAGTCCATGCAAAAAATTATCTTAAAACTAGATTCTATGAAACTTTTTGAAATACTAGTTTAGGTCAAAAAGTCGTAGTATATTATGCACAAGTTTATACTAGTTTCGGTCAAAAAATCAAATTAAATCGAGGATTGTTCGAAATGCTACGAAACTTTATAGATCCTTTGTATATGTTACGAGGGAATGTTATGATGGAAGTCCATGCAAAAAATTATCTTAAAACTAGATTCTATGAAACATTTTAAAATACTAGTTTAGGTCAAAAAATTGTAGTATATTTTGCACAATTTTATACTAGTTTCGGTCAAAAAATCAAATTAAATCGAGGATTGTTCGAAATGCTACGAAACTTTTCAGATTCTCTATATATGTTACGAGGGAATGTTATGATGGAAGTCCATGAAATTTTTTTATCAAAAAATTAGATTCTTTGAAACTTTTTGAAATGCTAGTTTTGGTCAAAAAATCGTAGTATATAATACACAATTTTGTACAAGTTTCGTTCAAAAAATCAAATAAAATCGAGGATTGTTCGAAATGCTACGAAACTTTTCAGATCCTTTCTATATGTTGCGAGGGAATGTTATGATGGAAGTCCATGCAAAAAGTTATCTTAAAATTAGATTCTATGAAACTTTTTTAAATACTAGTTTAGGTCAATAAGTCGTAGTATATTATGCACAATTTTATACTAGTTTTGGTCAAAAAATCAAATTAAATCGAGGATTGTTCGAAATGCTACGAAACATTTCAGATTCTCTCTATATGTTACGAGGGAATGTTATGAAGGATGTCCATGAAAAAAATTTATCACAAAATTAGATTCTATGAAACTTTTTGAAATGCTAGTTTCGGTAAAAAAAATAGTAGTATATAATACACAATTTTGTACTAGTTTCGATCAAAATATCAAATTAAATCGAGGATTGTTCGAAATGCTACGAAACTTTTCAGATCCTTTCTATATGTTATGAGGGAATGTTATGATGGAAGTCCATGCAAAAATTATCTTAAAATTAGATTCTATGAAACTTTTTGAAATGCTAGTTTTGGTCAAAAAATCGTAGTATATTATACATAATTTTGTACCAGTTTCGGTAAAAAAATCAAATTAAATCGAGGATTGTTCGAAATGCTACAAAACTTTTCAGATCCTTTCTATATCTTATGAGGGAATGTTATGATGGAATTCCATGCAAAAAATTATCTTAAAATTAAATTCTATGAAACTTTTTGAAATACTAGTTTAGTTCAAAGAATCGAAGTATATTATGCACAATTTCTACTAGTTTCGGTCAAAAAATCAAATTAAATCAAGGATTGTTCGAAATGCTATGAAACTTTATAGATCCTTTGTATATGTTACGAGGGAATGTTATGATGGAAGTCCATGCAAAACATTATCTTAAAATTATATTCTATGAAACTTTTTAAAATACTAGTTTAGGTCAAAAAATCGTAGTATATTATGCACAAGTTTATACTAGTTTCGGTCAAAAAATCATATTAAATCGAGGATTGTTCGAAATGCTACGAAACTTTATAGATCCTTTGTATATGTTACGAGGGAATGTTATGATGGAAGTCCATGCAAAAATTATCTTAAAATTAGATTCTGTGAAACTTTTTGAAATGCTAGATTCGGTCAAAAAATCGTAGTATATTATAATAATTTTGTACCAATTTCTGTAAAAAAATCAAATTAAATCGAGGATTGTTCGAAATGCTACGAAACTTTTCAGATCCTTTCTATATCTTACGCGGGAATGTCATGATGGAAGTCCATGCAAAAAATTATCTTAAAATTAGATTCTATGAAACTTTTTGAAATACTAGTTTAGCTCAAAAAGTCGTAGTATATTATGCACATTTTTACACTAGTTTTGGTAAAAAAATCAAATTAAATCGAGGATTGTTCGAAATGCTACGAAACAGTTCAGATTCTCTATATATGATACGAGGGAATGTTATGATGGAAGTCCATGAAAATTTTTTATCAAAAAATTAGATTCTTTGAAACTTTTTGAAATGCTAGTTTTGGTCAAAAAATCGTAGTATATTATACATAATTTTGGAGCAGTTTCGGTCAAAAAATCAAATTAAATTGAGGATTGTTCGAAATGCTACGAAACTTTATAGATCCTTTGTATATGTTACGAGGGAATGTTATGATGGAAGTCAATGCAAAAATTATCTTAAAATTAGATTCTGTGAAACTTTTTGAAATGCTAGATTCGGTCAAAAAATCATAGTATATTATACATAATTTTGAACCAATTTCTGTAAAAAAATCAAATTAAATCGAGGATTGTTCGAAATGCTACGAAACTTTTCAGATCCTTTCTATATCTTACGCGGGAATGTTATGATGGAAGTCCATGCAAAAAATTATCTTAAAATTAGATTCTATGAAACTTTTTGAAATACTAGTTTAGGTCAAAAAGTTGTAGTATATTTTGCACAATTTTATACTAGTTTCGGTCAAAAAATCAAATTAAATCGAGGATTGTTCGAAATGCTACGAAACTTTTCAGATTCTCTATATATGTTACGAGGGAATGTTATGATGGAAGTCCATGAAATTTTTTTATCAAAAAATTAGATTCTTTGAAACTTTTTGAAATGCTAGTTTCGGTCAAAAAATCGTAGTATATAATACACAATTTTGTACTAGTTTCGTTCAAAAAATCAAATAAAATCGAGGATTGTTCGAAATGCTACGAAACTTTTCAGATCCTTTCTATATGTTGCGAGGGAATGTTATGATGGAAGTCCATGCAAAAAGTTATCTTAAAATTAGATTCTATGAAACTTTTTTAAATACTAGTTTAGGTCAATAAGTCGTAGTATATTATGCACAATTTTATACTAGTTTTGGTCAAAAAATCAAATTAAATCGAGGATTGTTCGAAATGCTACGAAACATTTCAGATTCTCTCTATATGTTACGAGGGAATGTTATGAAGGAAGTCCATGAAAAAAATTTATCACAAAATTAGATTCTATGAAACTTTTTGAAATGCTAGTTTCGGTAAAAAAAATAGTAGTATATAATACACAATTTTGTACTAGTTTCGATCAAAATATCAAATTAAATCAAGGATTGTTCGAAATGCTACGAAACTTTTCAGATCCTTTCTATATGTTATGAGGGAATGTTATGATGGAAGTCCATGCAAAAATTATCTTAAAATTAGATTCTATGAAACTTTTTGAAATGCTAGTTTTGGTCAAAAAATCGTAGTATATTATACATAATTTTGTACCAGTTTCGGTAAAAAAATCAAATTAAATCGAGGATTGTTCGAAATGCTACAAAACTTTTCAGATCCTTTCTATATCTTACGAGGGAATGTTATGATGGAATTCCATGCAAAAAATTATCTTAAAATTAAATTCTATGAAACTTTTTGAAATACTAGTTTAGTTCAAAGAATCGTAGTATATTATGCACAATTTCTACTAGTTTCGGTCAAAAAATCAAATTAAATCAAGGATTGTTCGAAATGCTATGAAACTTTATAGATCCTTTGTATATGTTACGAGGGAATGTTATGATGGTAGTCCATGCAAAACATTATCTTAAAATTAGATTTTATGAAACTTTTTAAAATACTAGTTTAGGTCAAAAAATCGTAGTATATAATACACAATTTTGTACTAGTTTCGTTCAAAAAATCATATTAAATCGAGGATTGTTCGAAATGCTACGAAACTTTTCAAATCCTTTCTATATGTTACGAGGGAATGTTATGATGGAAGTCAATGCAAAAATTATCTTAAAATTAGATTCTGTGAAACTTTTTGAAATGCTAGATTCGGTCAAAAAATCATAGTATATTATACATAATTTTGAACCAATTTCTGTAAAAAAATCAAATTAAATCGAGGATTGTTCGAAATGCTACGAAACTTTTCAGATCCTTTCTATATCTTACGCGGGAATGTTATGATGGAAGTCCATGCAAAAAATTATCTTAAAATTAGATTCTATGAAACTTTTTGAAATACTAGTTTAGGTCAAAAAGTTGTAGTATATTTTGCACAATTTTATACTAGTTTCGGTCAAAAAATCAAATTAAATCGAGGATTGTTCGAAATGCTACGAAACTTTTCAGATTCTCTATATATGTTACGAGGGAATGTTATGATGGAAGTCCATGAAATTTTTTTATCAAAAAATTAGATTCTTTGAAACTTTTTGAAATGCTAGTTTCGGTCAAAAAATCGTAGTATATAATACACAATTTTGTACTAGTTTCGTTCAAAAAATCAAATAAAATCGAGGATTGTTCGAAATGCTACGAAACTTTTCAGATCCTTTCTATATGTTGCGAGGGAATGTTATGATGGAAGTCCATGCAAAAAGTTATCTTAAAATTAGATTCTATGAAACTTTTTTAAATACTAGTTTAGGTCAATAAGTCGTAGTATATTATGCACAATTTTATACTAGTTTTGGTCAAAAAATCAAATTAAATCGAGGATTGTTCGAAATGCTACGAAACATTTCAGATTCTCTCTATATGTTACGAGGGAATGTTATGAAGGAAGTCCATGAAAAAAATTTATCACAAAATTAGATTCTATGAAACTTTTTGAAATGCTAGTTTCGGTAAAAAAAATAGTAGTATATAATACACAATTTTGTACTAGTTTCGATCAAAATATCAAATTAAATCAAGGATTGTTCGAAATGCTACGAAACTTTTCAGATCCTTTCTATATGTTATGAGGGAATGTTATGATGGAAGTCCATGCAAAAATTATCTTAAAATTAGATTCTATGAAACTTTTTGAAATGCTAGTTTTGGTCAAAAAATCGTAGTATATTATACATAATTTTGTACCAGTTTCGGTAAAAAAATCAAATTAAATCGAGGATTGTTCGAAATGCTACAAAACTTTTCAGATCCTTTCTATATCTTACGAGGGAATGTTATGATGGAATTCCATGCAAAAAATTATCTTAAAATTAAATTCTATGAAACTTTTTGAAATACTAGTTTAGTTCAAAGAATCGTAGTATATTATGCACAATTTCTACTAGTTTCGGTCAAAAAATCAAATTAAATCAAGGATTGTTCGAAATGCTATGAAACTTTATAGATCCTTTGTATATGTTACGAGGGAATGTTATGATGGTAGTCCATGCAAAACATTATCTTAAAATTAGATTTTATGAAACTTTTTAAAATACTAGTTTAGGTCAAAAAATCGTAGTATATAATACACAATTTTGTACTAGTTTCGTTCAAAAAATCATATTAAATCGAGGATTGTTCGAAATGCTACGAAACTTTTCAAATCCTTTCTATATGTTATGAGGGAATGTTATGACGGAAGTCCATGCAAAAATTATCTTAAAATTAGATTCTGTGAAACTTTTTGAAATGCTAGATTCGGTCAAAAAATCGTAGTATATTATACATAATTTTGTACCAATTTCTGTAAAAAAATCAAATTAAATTGAGGATTGTTCGAAATTCTACGAAACTTTTCAGATCCTTTCTATATCTTACGCGGGAATGTTATGATGGAAGTCCATGCAAAAAATTATCTTAAAATTAGATTCTACGAAACTTTTTGAAATACTAGTTTAGGTCAAAAAATCGTAGTATATCATGCACAATTTTATACTAGTTTCGGTCAAAAAATAAAATTAAATCGAGGATTGTTCGAAATGCTACAAAACTTTTTAGATTCTCTTTATATGATACGAGGGAATGTTATGATGGAAGTCCATGAAATTTTTTTATCAAAAAATTTGATTCCTTGAAACTTTTTGAAATGCTAGTTTCGGTCAAAAAATCGTAGTATATTATACATAATTTTGGAGCAGTTTCCGTAAAAAAATCAAATTAAATCGAGGATTGCTCGAAATGCTACGAAACTTTTCAGATCCTTTCTATATCTTAAGAGGGAATGTTATGATGGAAGTCCATGCAAAAAATTATCTTAAAATTAGATTCTATGAAACTTTTTGAAATACTAGTTTAAGTCAAAAAATCGTAGTATATTATGCACAAGTTTATACTAGTTTCGGTCAAAAAATCAAATTAAATCGAGGATTGTTCGAAATGCTACGAAACTTTATAGATCCTTTGTATATGTTACGAGGGAATGTTATGATGGAAGTCCATGCAAAAAATTATCTTAAAACTTGATTCTATGAAACATTTTAAAATACTAGTTTAGGTCAAAAAATCGTAGTATATTATACACAATTTTATACTAGTTTCGGTCAAAAAATCAAATTAAATTGAGGATTGTTCGAAATACTACGAAACTTTTCAGATTCTCTATATATGTTACGAGGGAATGTTATGATGGAAGTCCATGAAATTTTTTTATCAAAAAATTAGATTCTTTGAAACTTTTTGAAATGCTAGTTTCGGTCAAAAAATCGTAGTATATAATACACAATTTTGTACTAGTTTCGTTCAAAAAAATCAAATAAAATCGAGGATTGTTTGAAATGCTACGAAACTTTTTAGATCCTTTCTATATGTTACGAGGGAATGTTATGATGGAAGTACATGCAAAAATTTATCTTAAAATTAGATTCTATGAAACTTTTTTAAATACTAGTTTAGGTCAAAAAGTCGTAGTATATTATGCACAATTTTATACTAGTTTTGGTCAAAAAATCAAATTAAATCGAGGATTGTTCGAAATGCTACGAAACATTTCAGATTCTCTCTATATGTTACGAGGGAATGTTATGAAGGAAGTCCATGAAAAATATTTATCACAAAATTAGATTCTAGGAAACTTTTTGAAATGCTAGTTTCGGTAAAAAAATCGTAGTATATAATACACAATTTTGTACTAGTTTCGATCAAAATATCAAATTAAATCGAGGATTGTTCGAAATGCTACGAAACTTTTCAGATCCTTTCTATATGTTACGAGGGAATGTTATGATGGAAGTCCATGCAAAAATTATCTTATAATTAGATTCTATGAAACTTTTTTAAATGCTAGTTTCGGTCAAAAAATCGTAGTATATTATACATAATTTTGGAGCAGTTTCGGTAAAAAAATCAAATTAAATCGAGGATTGTTCAAAATGTTACAAAACTTTTCAAATCCTTTCTATATCTTACGAGGGAATGTTATGAAGGAAGTCCATGCAAAAAATTATCTTAAAATTAAATTTTATGAAACTTTTTGAAATACTAGTTAAGTTCAAAGAATCGTAGTATATTATGCACAATTTATACTAGTTTCGGTCAAAAAATCAAATTAAATCAAGGATTGTTCGAAATGCTATGAAACTTTATAGATCCTTTGTATATGTTACGAGGGAATGTTATGATGGAAGTCCATGCAAAACATTATCTTAAAATTAGATTCTATGAAACTTTTTGAAATAGTAGTTTAAGTCAAAAAATCGTAGTATATTATGCACAAGTTTATACTAGTTTCGGTCAAAAAATCAAATTAAATCGAGGATTGTTCGAAATGCTACGAAACTTTATAGATCCTTTGTATATGTTACGAGGGAATGTTATGATGGAAGTCCATGCAAAAAATTATCTTAAAACTAGATTCTATGAAACATTTTAAAATACTAGTTTAGGTCAAAAAATCGTAGTATATTATGCATAATTTTATACTAGTTTCGGTCAAAAAATCAAATTAAATCGAGGAATGTTCGAAATGCTACGAAACTTTTCAGATTCTCTATATATGTTACGAGGGAATGTTATGATGGAAGTCCATGAAAATTTTTTATCAAAAAATTAGATTCTTTGAAACTTTTTGAAATGCTAGTTTCGGTCAAAAAATCGTAGTATATAATACACAATTTTGTACTAGTTTCGTTCAAAAAATCAAATAAAATCGAGGATTGTTCGAAATGCTACGAAACTTTTCAAATCCTTTCTATATGTTACGAGGGAATGTTATGACGGAAGTCCATGCAAAAATTATCTTAAAATTAGATTCTGTGAAACTTTTTTAAATGCTAGATTCGGTCAAAAAATCGTAGTATATTATACATAATTTTGTACCAATTTCTGTAAAAAAATCAAATTAAATTGAGGATTGTTCGAAATGCTACGAAACTTTTCAGATCCTTTCTATATCTTACGCGGGAATGTTATGATGGAAGTCCATGCAAAAAATTAACTTAAAATTTGATTCTATGAAACTTTTTGAAATACTAGTTTAGGTCAAAAAATCGTAGTATATTATGCACAATTTTATACTAGTTTCGGTCAAAAAATAAAATTAAATCGAGGATTGTTCGAAATGCTACGAAACTTTTCAGATTCTCTTTATATGATACGAGGGAATGTTATGATGGAAGTCCATGAAATTTTTTTATCAAAAAATTAGATTCTTTGAAACTTTTTGAAATGATAGTTTCGGTCAAAAAATCATAGTATATTATACATAATTTTGGAGCAGTTTCGGTAAAAAAATCAAATTAAATCGAGGATTGCTCGAAATGCTACGAAACTTTTCAAATCCTTTCTATATCTTAAGAGGGAATGTTATGATGGAATTCCATGCAAAAAATTATCTTAAAATTAGATTCTATGAAACTTTTTGAAATACTAGTTTAAGTCAAAAAATCGTAGTATATTATGCACAAGTTTATACTAGTTTCGGTCAAAAAATCAAATTAAATCGAGGATTGTTCGAAATGCTACGAAACTTTATAGATCCTTTGTATATGTTACGAGGGAATGTTATGATGGAAGTCCATGCAAAAAATTATCTTAAAACTAGATTCTATGAAACATTTTAAAATATTAGTTTAGGTCAAAAAATCGTAGTATATTATACACAATTTTATACTAGTTTCGGTCAAAAAATCAAATTAAATCGAGGATTGTTCGAAATGCTACGAAACTTTTCAGATTCTCTATATATGTTACGAGGGAATGTTATGATGGAAGTCCATGAAATTTTTTTATCAAAAAATTAGATTCTTTGAAACTTTTTGAAATGTTAGTTTCGGTCAAAAAATCGTAGTATATAATACACAATTTTGTACTAGTTTCGTTCAAAAAATCAAATAAAATCGAGGATTGTTCGAAATGCTACGAAACTTTTCAGATCCTTTCTATATGTTACGAGGGAATGTTATGATGGAAGTACATGCAAAAATTTATCTTAAAATTAGATTCTATGAAACTTTTTTAAATACTATTTTAGGTCAAAAAGTCGTAGTATATTATGCACAATTTTATACTAGTTTTGGTCAAAAAATCAAATTAAATCGAGGATTGTTCGAAATGCTACGAAACATTTCAGATTCTCTCTATATGTTACGAGGGAATGTTATGAAGGAAGTCCATGAAAAAAATTTATCACAAAATTAGATTCTAGGAAACTTTTTGAAATGCTAGTTTCGGTAAAAAAATCGTAGTATATAATACACAATTTTGTACTTGTTTCGATCAAAATATCAAATTAAATCGAGGATTGTTCGAAATGCTACGAAACTTTTCAGATCCTTTCTATATGTTACGAGGGAATGTTATGATTGAAGTCCATGCAAAAATTATCTTAAAATTAGATTCTATGAAACTTTTTGAAATGCTAGTTTCGGTCAAAAAATCGTAGTATATTATACATAATTTTGGAGCAGTTTCGGTAAAAAAATCAAATTAAATCGAGGATTGTTCAAAATGTTACAAAACTTTTCAGATCCTTTCAATATCTTACGAGGGAATGTTATGATGGAAGTCCATGCAAAAAATTATCTTAAAATTAAATTTTATGAAACTTTTTGAAATACTAGTTTAGTTCAAAGAATCGTAGTATATTATGCACAATTTATACTAGTTTCGGTCAAAAAATCAAATTAAATAAAGGATTGTTCGAAATGCTATGAAACTTTATAGATCCTTTGTATATGTTACGAGGGAATGTTATGATGGAAGTCCATGCAAAACATTATCTTAAAATTAGATTCTATGAAACTTTTTAAAATACTAGTTTAGGTCAAAAAATCGTAGTATATTATACACAATTTTATACTAGTTTCGGTCAAAAAATCAAATTAAATCGAGGATTGTACGAAATGCTACGAAACGTTTCAGATTCTCTATATATGTTACGAGGGAATGTTATGATGGAAGACCATGAAAATTTTTTATCAAAAAATTAGATTCTATGAAACTTTTTGAAATGCTAGTTTCGGTCAAAAAATCGTAGTATATAATAAAATATTTTCTACTAGTTTCGGTCAAAAAATCAAATTAAATCGAGGATTGTTCGAAATGCTACGAAACGTTTCAGATCCTTTCTATATGTTACGAGGGAATGTTATGATGGAAGTCCATGCAAAAATTATCGTAAAATTAGATTCTATGAAACTTTTTGAAATGCTTGTTTCGGTCAAAAAATCGTAGTATATTATACATAATTTTGGAGCAGTTTCGGTAAAAAAA
Organism: Lathyrus aphaca; assembly: GCA_963966055.1. NCBI lineage: Eukaryota > Viridiplantae > Streptophyta > Magnoliopsida > Fabales > Fabaceae > Lathyrus > Lathyrus aphaca. The sequence goes on from OZ014522.1 coordinate 15,452,099, forward strand.
TCAAATTAAATCGAGGATTGCTCGAAATGCTACGAAACTTTTCAGATCCTTTCTATATCTTAAGAGGGAATGTTATGATGGAAGTCCATGCAAAAAATTATCTTAAAATTAGATTCTATGAAACTTTTTGAAATAGTAGTTTAGGTCAAAAAATCGTAGTATATTATGCACAAGTTTATACTAGTTTCGGTCAAAAAATCAAATTAAATCGAGGATTGTTCGAAATGCTACGAAACTTTATAGATCCTTTGTATATGTTACGAGGGAATGTTATGATGGAAGTCCATGCAAAAATTATCTTAAAATTAGATTCTGTGAAACTTTTTTAAATGCTAGATTCGGTGAAAAATCGTAGTATATTATACATAATTTTGTACCAATTTCTGTAAAAAAATCAAATTAAATCGAGGATTGTTCGAAATGCTACGAAACTTTTCAGATCCTTTCTATATCTTACGCGGGAATGTTATGATGGAAGTCCATGCAAAAAATTATCTTAAAATTAGATTCTATGAAACTTTTTGAAATACTAGTTTAGGTCAAAAAATCGTAGTATATTATGCACATTTTTACACTAGTTTCGGTAAAAAAAATCAAATTAAATCGAGGATTGTTCGAAATGCTACGAAACTTTTCAGATTCTCTATATATGATACGAGGGAATGTTATGATGGAAGTCCATGAAAATTTTTTATCAAAAAATTAGATTCTTTGAAACTTTTTGAAATGCTAGTTTCGGTCAAAAAATCGTAGTATATTATACATAATTTTGGAGCAGTTTCGGTAAAAAAATCAAATTAAATCGAGGATTAATCGAAATGCTACGAAACTTTTCAGATCCTTTCTATATCTTAACAGGGAATGTTATGATGGAAGTCCATGCAAAAAATTATCTTAAAATTAAATTCAATGAAACTTTTCTAAATACTAGTTTAGTTCAAAGAATCGTAGTATATTATGCACAATTTATACTAGTTTCGGTCATAAAATCAAATTAAATCAAGGATTGTTCGAAATGATATGAAACTTTATAGATCCTTTGTATATGTTACGAGGGAATGTTATGATGGAAGTCCATGCAAAAAATTATCTTAAAACTAGATTCTATGAAACATTTTAAAATACTAGTTTAGGTCAAAAAATCGTAGTATATTATGCACAATTTTATACTAGTTTCGATCAAAAAATCAAATTAAATCGAGGATTGTTCGAAATGCTACGAAACGTTTCAGATTCTCTATATATGTTACGAGGGAATGTTATGATGGAAGTCCATGAAAATTTTTTATCAAAAAATTAGATTCTATGAAACTTTTTGAAATGCTAGTTTCGGTCAAAAAATCGTAGTATATAATACATTATTTTCTACTAGTTTCGGTCAAAAAATCAAATTAAATCGAGGATTGTTCGAAATGCTACGAAACGTTTCAGATCCTTTCTATATGTTACGAGGGAATGTTATGATGGAAGTCCATGCAAAAATTATCTTAAAATTAGATTCTATGAAACTTTTTGAAATGCTAGTTTCGGTCAAAAAATCGTAGTATATTATACATAATATTGGAGCAGTTTCGGTAAAAAAATCAAATTAAATTGTGGATTGCTCGAAATGCTACGAAACTTTTCAGATCCTTTCTATATCTTAAGAGGGAATGTTATGATGGAAGTCCATGCAAAAAATTATCTTAAAATTAGATTCTATGAAACTTTTTGAAATAGTAGTTTAGTTCAAAAAATCGTAGTATATTATGCACAATTTTATACTAGTTTCGGTCAAAAAATCAAATTAAATCGAGGATTGTTCGAAATGCTACGAAACTTTATAGATCCTTTGTATATGTTAAGAGGGAATGTTATGATGGAAGTACATGCAAAAATTATCTTAAAATTAGATTCTGTGAAACTTTTTGAAATGCTAGATTCGGTCAAAAAATCGTAGTATATTATACATAATTTTGTACCAATTTCTGTAAAAAAAATCAAATTAAATCGAGGATTGTTCGAAATGCTACGAAACTTTTCAGATCCTTTCTATATCTTACGCGGGAATGTTATGATGGAAGTCCATGCAAAAAATTATCTTAAAATTAGATTCTATGAAACTTTTTGAAATACTAGTTTAGGTCAAAAAGTCGTAGTATATTATGCACATTTTTACACTAGTTTTGGTAAAAAAAATCAAATTAAATCGAGGATTGTTCGAAATGCTACGAAACTTTTCAGATTCTCTATATATGATACGAGGGAATGTTATGATGGAAGTCCATGAAAATTTTTTATCAAAAAATTAGATTCTTTGAAACTTTTTGAAATGCTAGTTTCGGTCAAAAAATCGTAGTATATTATACATAATTTTGGAGCAGTTTCGGTAAAAAAATCAAATTAAATCGAGGATTGCTCGAAATGCTACGAAACTTTTCAGATCCTTTCTATATCTTAAGAGGGAATGTTATGATGGAAGTCCATGCAAAAAATTATCTTAAAATTAGATTCTATGAAACTTTTTGAAATACTAGTTTAGGTCAAAAAATCGTAGTATATTATGCACAAGTTTATACTAGTTTCGGTCAAAAAATCAAATTAAATCGAGGATTGTTCGAAATGCTACGAAACTTTATAGATCCTTTGTATATGTTACGAGGGAATGTTATGATGGAAGTCCATGCAAAAAATTATCTTAAAACTAGATTCTATGAAACATTTTAAAATACTAGTTTAGGTCAAAAAATCGTAGTATATTATGCACAATTTTATACTAGTTTCGGTCAAAAAATCAAATTAAATCGAGGATTGTTCGAAATGCTACGAAACTTTTCAGATTCTCTATATATGTTACGAGGGAATGTTATGATGGAAGTCCATGAAAATTTTTTATCAAAAAATTAGATTCTTTGAAACTTTTTGAAATTCTAGTTTCGGTCCAAAAATCGTAGTATATAATACACAATTTTGTACTAGTTTCGTTCAAAAAATCAAATAAAATCGAGGATTGTTCGAAATGCTACGAAACTTTTCAGATCCATTCTATATGTTACGAGGGAATGTTATGATGGAAGTCCATGCAAAAATTATCTTAAAATTAGATTCTGTGAAACTTTTTGAAATGCTAGATTCGGTCAAAAAATCGTAGTATATTATACATAATTTTGTACCAATTTCTGTAAAAAAAATCAAATTAAATTGAGGATTGTTCGAAATGCTACGAAACTTTTCAGATCCTTTCTATATCTTACGCGGGAATGTTATGAGGGAAGTCCATGCAAAAAATTATCTTAAAATTAGATTCTATGAAACTTTTTGAAATACTAGTTTAGGTCAAAAAATCGTAGTATATTATGCACAATTTTATACTAGTTTCGGTCAAAAAATCAAATTAAATCGAGGATTGTTCGAAATGCTACGAAACTTTTCAGATTCTCTTTATATGATACGAGGGAATGTTATGATGGAAGTCCATGAAATTTTTTTATCAAAAAATTAGATTCTTTGAAAATTTTTTAAATGCTAGTTTCGTTCAAAAAATCGTAGTATATTATACATAATTTTGGAGCAGTTTCAGTAAAAAAATCAAATTAAATCGAGGATTAATCGAAATTCTACGAAACTTTTCAGATCCTTTCTAATCTTAAGAAGGAATGTTATGATGGAAGTCCATGCAAAAAATTATCTTAAAATTAGATTCTATGAAACTTTTTGAAATACTAGTTTAAGTCAAAAAAATCGTAGTATATTATGCACAAGTTTATACTAGTTTCGGTCAAAAAATCAAATTAAATCGAGGATTGTTCGAAATGCTACGAAACTTTATAGATCCTTTGTATATGTTACGAGGGAATGTTATGATGGAAGTCCATGCAAAAAATTATCTTAAAACTAGATTCTATGAAACATTTTAAAATACTAGTTTAGGTCAAAAAATCGTAGTATATTATGCACAGTTTTATACTAGTTTCGGTCAAAAAAACAAATTAAATCGAGGATTGTTCGAAATGCTACGAAACTTTTCAGATTCTCTATATATGTTACGAGGGAATGTTATGATGGAAGTCCATGAAAATTTTTATCAAAAAATTAGATTCTTTGAAACTTTTTGAAATGCTAGTTTCGATCAAAAAATCGTAGTATATAATACACAATTTTATACTAGTTTCGTTCAAAAAATCAAATAAAATCGAGGATTGTTCGAAATGCTACGAAACGTTTCAGATCCTTTCTATATGTTACGAGGGAATGTTATGATGGAAGTCCATGCAAAAATTATCTTAAAATTAGATTCTATGAAACTTTTTGAAATGCTAGTTTCGGTCAAAAAATCGTAGTATATTATACATAATATTGGAGCAGTTTCGGTAAAAAAATCAAATTAAATTGTGGATTGCTCGAAATGCTACGAAACTTTTCAGATCCTTTTTATATCTTAAGAGGGAATGTTATGATGGAAGTCCATGCAAAAAATTATCTTAAAATTAGATTCGATGAAACTTTTTGAAATAGTAGTTTAGGTCAAAAAATCGTAGTATATTATGCACAAGTTTATACTAGTTTCGGTCAAAAAATCAAATTAAATCGAGGATTGTTCGAAATGCTATGAAACTTTATAGATCCTTTGTATATGTTAAGAGGGAATGTTATGATGGAAGTACATGCAAAAATTATCTTAAAATCGAGGATTGTTAGAAATGCTACGAAACGTTTCAGATCCTTTCTATATTTTACGAGGGAATGTTATGATGGAAGTCCATGCAAAAATTATCTTAAAATTAGATTCTATGAAACTTTTTGAAATGCTAGTTTCGGTCAAAAAAACGTAGTATATTATACACAATTTTGTACTAGTTTCAATCAAAAAATCAAATTAAATCGGGAATTGTTCGAAATGCTACGAAACTTTATAGATCCTTTGTATATGTTACGAGGGAAAGTTATGATGGAAGTCCATGCAAAAAATTATCTTAAAACTAGATTCTATGAAACATTTTAAAATACTAGTTTAGGTCAAAAAATCGTAGTATATTATGCACAATTTTATACTAGTTTCGGTCAAAAAATCAAATTAAATCGAGGATTGTTCGAAATGCTACGAAACTTTTCAGATTCTCTATATATGTTACGAGGGAATATTATGATGGAAGTCCATGAAAATTTTTTATCAAAAAATTAGATTCCTTGAAACTTTTTGAAATGCTAGTTTCGGTCAAAAAATCGTAGTATATTATACATAATTTTGGAGCAGTTTCGGTAAAAAAATCAAATTAAATCGAGGATTGCTCGAAATGTTGCGAAACTTTTCAGATCCTTTCTATATCTTAAGAGGGAATGTTATGATGGAAGTCCATGCAAAAAATTATCTTAAAATTAGATTCTATGAAACTTTTTGAAATAGTAGTTTAGGTCAAAAAATCGTAGTATATTATGCACAAGTTTATACTAGTTTCGGTCAAAAAATCAAATTAAATTGAGGATTGTTCGAAATGCTACGAAACTTTTCAGATCCTTTCTATATCTTACGCGGGAATGTTATGATGGAAGTCCATGCAAAAAATTATCTTAAATCTAGATTCTACGAAACATTTTAAAATAGTAGTTTAGGTCAAAAAATCGTAGTATATTATGCACAATTTTATACTAGTTTCGGTCAAAAAAACAAATTAAATCGAGGATTGTTCGAAATGCTACGAAACTTTTCAGATTCTCTATATATGTTACGAGGGAATGTTATGATGGAAGTCCATGAAATTTTTTTATCAAAAAATTAGATTCTTTGAAACTTTTTGAAATGCTAGTTTCGATCAAAAAATCGTAGTATATAATACACAATTTTATACTAGTTTCGTTCAGAAAATCAAATAAAATCGAGGATTGTTCGAAATGCTACGAAACGTTTCAAATCCTTTCTATATTTTACGAGGGAATGTTATGATGGAAGTCCATGCAAAAATTATCTTAAAATTAGATTCTATGAAACTTTTTGAAATGCTAGTTTCGGTCAAAAAAACGTAGTATATTATACACAATTTTGTACTAGTTTCAATCAAAAAATCAAATTAAATCGGGAATTGTTCGAAATGCTACGAAACTTTATAGATCCTTTGTATATGTTACGAGGGAAAGTTATGATGGAAGTCCATGCAAAAAATTATCTTAAAACTAGATTCTATGAAACATTTTAAAATACTAGTTTAGGTCAAAAAATCGTAGTATATTATGCACAATTTTATACTAGTTTCGGTCAAAAAATCAAATTAAATCGAGGATTGTTCGAAATGCTACGAAACTTTTCAGATTCTCTATATATGTTACGAGGGAATATTATGATGGAAGTCCATGAAAATTTTTTATCAAAAAATTAGATTCCTTGAAACTTTTTGAAATGCTAGTTTCGGTCAAAAAATCATAGTATATTATACATAATTTTGGAGCAGTTTCGGTAAAAAAATCAAATTAAATCGAGGATTGCTCGAAATGTTGCGAAACTTTTCAGATCCTTTCTATATCTTAAGAGGGAATGTTATGATGGAAGTCCATGCAAAAAATTATCTTAAAATTAGATTCTATGAAACTTTTTGAAATAGTAGTTTAGGTCAAAAAATCGTAGTATATTATGCACAAGTTTATACTAGTTTCGGTCAAAAAATCAAATTAAATTGAGGATTGTTCGAAATGCTACGAAACTTTTCAGATCCTTTCTATATCTTACGCGGGAATGTTATGATGGAAGTCCATGCAAAAAATTATCTTAAATCTAGATTCTACGAAACATTTTAAAATAGTAGTTTAGGTCAAAAAATCGTAGTATATTATGCACAATTTTATACTAGTTTCGGTCAAAAAAACAAATTAAATCGAGGATTGTTCGAAATGCTACGAAACTTTTCATATTCTCTATATATGTTACGAGGGAATGTTATGATGGAAGTCCATGAAATTTTTTTATCAAAAAATTAGATTCTTTGAAACTTTTTGAAATGCTAGTTTCGATCAAAAAATCGTAGTATATAATACACAATTTTATACTAGTTTCGTTCAGAAAATCAAATAAAATCGAGGATTGTTCGAAATGCTACGAAACGTTTCAAATCCTTTCTATATTTTACGAGGGAATGTTATGATGGAAGTCCATGCAAAAATTATCTTAAAATTAGATTCTATGAAACTTTTTGAAATGCTAGTTTCGGTCAAAAAAACGTAGTATATTATACACAATTTTGTACTAGTTTCAATCAAAAAATCAAATTAAATCGGGAATTGTTCGAAATGCTACGAAACTTTATAGATCCTTTGTATATGTTACGAGGGAAAGTTATGATGGAAGTCCATGCAAAAAATTATCTTAAAACTAGATTCTATGAAACATTTTAAAATACTAGTTTAGGTCAAAAAATCGTAGTATATTATGCACAATTTTATACTAGTTTCGGTCAAAAAATCAAATTAAATCGAGGATTGTTCGAAATGCTACGAAACTTTTCAGATTCTCTATATATGTTACGAGGGAATATTATGATGGAAGTCCATGAAAATTTTTTATCAAAAAATTAGATTCCATGAAACTTTTTGAAATGCTAGTTTCGGTCAAAAAATCGTAGTATATTATACATAATTTTGGAGCAGTTTCGGTAAAAAAATCAAATTAAATCGAGGATTGCTCGAAATGTTGCGAAACTTTTCAGATCCTTTCTATATCTTAAGAGGGAATGTTATGATGGAAGTCCATGCAAAAAATTATCTTAAAATTAGATTCTATGAAACTTTTTGAAATAGTAGTTTAGGTCAAAAAATCGTAGTATATTATGCACAAGTTTATACTAGTTTCGGTCAAAAAATCAAATTAAATTGAGGATTGTTCGAAATGCTACGAAACTTTTCAGATCCTTTCTATATCTTACGCGGGAATGTTATGATGGAAGTCCATGCAAAAAATTATCTTAAAACTAGATTCTACGAAACATTTTAAAATACTAGTTTAGGTCAAAAAATCGTAGTATATTATGCACAATTTTATACTAGTTTCGGTCAAAAAAACAAATTAAATCGAGGATTGTTCGAAATGCTACGAAACTTTTCAGATTCTCTATATATGTTACGAGGAAATGTTATGATGGAAGTCCATGAAAATTTTTTATCAAAAAATTAGATTCTTTGAAACTTTTTGAAATGCTAGTTTCGATCAAAAAATCGTAGTATATAATACACAATTTTATACTAGTTTCGTTCAGAAAATCAAATAAAATCGAGGATTGTTCGAAATGCTACGAAACGTTTCAGATCCTTTCTATATGTTACGAGGGAATGTTATGATGGAAGTCCATGCAAAAATTATCTTAAAATTAGATTCTATAAAACTTTTTGAAATGCTAGTTTCGGTCAAAAAAACGTAGTATATTATACACAATTTTGTACTAGTTTCAATCAAAAAATCAAATTAAATCGGGAATTGTTCGAAATGCTACGAAACTTTATAGATCCTTTGTATATGTTACGAGGGAAAGTTATGATGGAAGTCCATGCAAAAAATTATCTTAAAACTAGATTCTATGAAACATTTTAAAATACTAGTTTAGGTCAAAAAATCGTAGTATATTATGCACAATTTTATACTAGTTTCGGTCAAAAAATCAAATTAAATCGAGGATTGTTCGAAATGCTACGAAACTTTTCAGATTCTCTATATATGTTACGAGGGAATATTATGATGGAAGTCCATGAAAATTTTTTATCAAAAATTAGATTCCTTGAAACTTTTTGAAATGCTAGTTTCGGTCAAAAAATCATAGTATATTATACATAATTTTGGAGCAGTTTCGGTAAAAAAATCAAATTAAATCGAGGATTGCTCGAAATGTTGCGAAACTTTTCAGATCCTTTCTATATCTTAAGAGGGAATGTTATGATGGAAGTCCATGCAAAAAATTATCTTAAAATTAGATTCTATGAAACTTTTTGAAATAGTAGTTTAGGTCAAAAAATCGTAGTATATTATGCACAAGTTTATACTAGTTTCGGTCAAAAAATCAAATTAAATTGAGGATTGTTCGAAATGCTACGAAACTTTTCAGATCCTTTCTATATCTTACGCGGGAATGTTATGATGGAAGTCCATGCAAAACATTATCTTAAAACTAGATTCTACGAAACATTTTAAAATACTAGTTTAGGTCAAAAAATCGTAGTATATTATGCACAATTTTATACTAGTTTCGGTCAAAAAAACAAATTAAATCGAGGATTGTTCGAAATGCTACGAAACTTTTCAGATTCTCTATATATGTTACGAGGGAATGTTATGATGGAAGTCCATGAAAATTTTTATCAAAAAATTAGATTCTTTGAAACTTTTTGAAATGCTAGTTTCGATCAAAAAATCGTAGTATATAATACACAATTTTATACTAGTTTCGTTCAAAAAATCAAATAAAATCGAGGATTGTTCGAAATGCTACGAAACGTTTCAGATCCTTTCTATATGTTACGAGGGAATGTTATGATGGAAGTCCATGCAAAAATTATCTTAAAATTAGATTCTATGAAACTTTTTGAAATGCTAGTTTCGGTCAAAAAAATCGTAGTATATTATACATAATATTGGAGCAGTTTCGGTAAAAAAATCAAATTAAATTGTGGATTGCTCGAAATGCTACGAAACTTTTCAGATCCTTTCTATATCTTAAGAGGGAATGTTATGATGGAAGTCCATGCAAAAAATTATCTTAAAATTAGATTCGATGAAACTTTTTGAAATAGTAGTTTAGGTCAAAAAATCGTAGTATATTATGCACAAGTTTATACTAGTTTCGGTCAAAAAATCAAATTAAATCGAGGATTGTTCGAAATGCTATGAAACTTTATAGATCCTTTGTATATGTTAAGAGGGAATGTTATGATGGAAGTACATGCAAAAATTATCTTAAAATCGAGGATTGTTAGAAATGCTACGAAACGTTTCAGATCCTTTCTATATTTTACGAGGGAATGTTATGATGGAAGTCCATGCAAAAATTATCTTAAAATTAGATTCTATGAAACTTTTTGAAATGCTAGTTTCGGTCAAAAAAACGTAGTATATTATACACAATTTTGTACTAGTTTCAATCAAAAAATCAAATTAAATCGGGAATTGTTCGAAATGCTACGAAACTTTATAGATCCTTTGTATATGTTACGAGGGAAAGTTATGATGGAAGTCCATGCAAAAAATTATCTTAAAACTAGATTCTATGAAACATTTTAAAATACTAGTTTAGGTCAAAAAATCGTAGTATATTATGCACAATTTTATACTAGTTTCGGTCAAAAAATCAAATTAAATCGAGGATTGTTCGAAATGCTACGAAACTTTTCAGATTCTCTATATATGTTACGAGGGAATATTATGATGGAAGTCCATGAAAATTTTTTATCAAAAAATTAGATTCCTTGAAACTTTTTGAAATGCTAGTTTCGGTCAAAAAATCGTAGTATATTATACATAATTTTGGAGCAGTTTCGGTAAAAAAATCAAATTAAATCGAGGATTGCTCGAAATGTTGCGAAACTTTTCAGATCCTTTCTATATCTTAAGAGGGAATGTTATGATGGAAGTCCATGCAAAAAATTATCTTAAAATTAGATTCTATGAAACTTTTTGAAATAGTAGTTTAGGTCAAAAAATCGTAGTATATTATGCACAAGTTTATACTAGTTTCGGTCAAAAAATCAAATTAAATTGAGGATTGTTCGAAATGCTACGAAACTTTTCAGATCCTTTCTATATCTTACGCGGGAATGTTATGATGGAAGTCCATGCAAAAAATTATCTTAAATCTAGATTCTACGAAACATTTTAAAATACTAGTTTAGGTCAAAAAATCGTAGTATATTATGCACAATTTTATACTAGTTTCGGTCAAAAAACCAAATTAAATCGAGGATTGTTCGAAATGCTACGAAACTTTTCAGATTCTCTATATATGTTACGAGGGAATGTTATGATGGAAGTCCATGAAAATTTTTTATCAAAAAATTAGATTCTTTGAAACTTTTTGAAATGCTAGTTTCGATCAAAAAATCGTAGTATATAATACACAATTTTATACTAGTTTCGTTCAGAAAATCAAATAAAATCGAGGATTGTTCGAAATGCAACGAAACGTTTCAGATCCTTTCTATATGTTACGAGGGAATGTTATGATGGAAGTCCATGCAAAAATTATCTTAAAATTAGATTCTATAAAACTTTTTGAAATGCTAGTTTCGGTCAAAAAAACGTAGTATATTATACACAATTTTGTACTAGTTTCAATCAAAAAATCAAATTAAATCGGGAATTGTTCGAAATGCTACGAAACTTTATAGATCCTTTGTATATGTTACGAGGGAAAGTTATGATGGAAGTCCATGCAAAAAATTATCTTAAAACTAGATTCTATGAAACATTTTAAAATACTAGTTTAGGTCAAAAAATCGTAGTATATTATGCACAATTTTATACTAGTTTCGGTCAAAAAATCAAATTAAATCGAGGATTGTTCGAAATGCTACGAAACTTTTCAGATTCTCTATATATGTTACGAGGGAATATTATGATGGAAGTCCATGAAAATTTTTTATCAAAAATTAGATTCCTTGAAACTTTTTGAAATGCTAGTTTCGATCAAAAAATCGTAGTATATAATACACAATTTTATACTAGTTTCGTTCAAAAAATCAAATAAAATCGAGGATTGTTCGAAATGCTACGAAACGTTTCAGATCCTTTCTATATGTTACGAGGGAATGTTATGATGGAAGTCCATGCAAAAATTATCTTAAAATTAGATTCTATGAAACTTTTTGAAATGCTAGTTTCGGTCAAAAAA